>MNCL01000133.1:0-469449 GCA_001932985.1 Proctacanthus coquilletti
TCTTGTGGCGCACAGCAGAGCAGAGCAGCCGTACAAAGGCACCAGATCTGGAGTCTGGTCTGGGGGCTAGGGCAGAGTACCACCAACTGCGCCAACAAACAATCGAACCATGCCGCCACAGCACCACCGCCACCGTCGCTATCGTCTCAGACTTAGACTCAAGACCTAGCTAGCCCCCTAAAGTCGAAAACAAAGTCAAGTCGAGGCTGTCGCTCCACTCCACGTCTCGTGCGTCACACACTGCAAGGTAGTTAGTAGTTATTTATTTTCCGACTGTTGTTGCGGATAGGTTTTTCTAAAAGGAAAAATTCTTGAAGACCAGGTTCAGTCGATTGCGGCCTTTGCGTCTTATAAACTTATAAAGTACCAGGAAAAGTCATTTTACGGTTATTTTAATTATTTTCCAAGGAAGTCATCTCGGTCAGAGCTAGAGCCTGTTGTTGCCGCTGAAAGAAAGATGCGAGCACAACTTGCAATTTGCGATATTAAGTCGGAATGGTGCACTTCTGATGCTTTTCACAGAGCTCTCTCAGGTCACCTCAGCTGAGATGAGTCTAAGAAAGTGTCAAGGTGAATGCCTTGCACACCTTTACCGTCCAATCTCTCATCATCATTATCGCCGCTCTGAACTATCGATAATTGCAGGCGAAGAAGGAGTTGGATTTCTCTCTAATCTAGCGAGTTCGTCTATTCATGCAAATGTGCCGACGTTTCTCATATTTAATAATTTTGTTGAAATCCTACTCTTCTCATAGCCTCCAAAATTGTGGGAAAGCCGTTGTCTTCAGATCGTCTTGGGATTTATTGAGACCTGCTGACTCCGGCAGTGTGGGCACCTTGCAAATTAACTGCAACTCCAAATAGGGGATTGAGCTAGTTTGAATCTGATCTTTGGCAACTTCCCTTAATCTTTGCGGTTTTGCTTTGTCGCATTGACCGGGAATTTTTTCCCAATTTCATCATTTGGCAAACGCTTGATACTCCGAGGTTATTTCGAGGAAGTGTGTTTTCTTTGTTCAACTGAAATTGTGAGATGACTCTCACCTACTGCAAAAATATAAGAAATTGTTGCTTGAAAACAAGGGATTTATAAAAAAAATAATCAATCCGCGTGTGTTCCAATTTACATATTTTTTTAAATTTATTGATCTACCACGATTTGATGTTCCTTTGTTCTATTTACTATCGCGCTTTAGAATATTTCTAGTGCATGTATTAATAAATCAAAATTGATTGATTGATGACAAGAGTATAAGCTTTGATATAAAATGTTACTAAACTCATTCTCGCGAACTTAGTAAGTTACTTTTGTTCAGTTTTGATAGAAATTGGCAAAAAGGTTTTGAGTTATTCAAAGTCGCATTAAAAGAGTGTTAATTTTAAAAATAATAAAATAATCAACTTGAGCTAAACGTAGATAAGCATGATAAAAACAACATATACATTGAAATCTTTTAGTCTGCTTTCGAAGATCATATACAAAGAAGCTTGTTTATATTTTTTATAACTTTTTATTACAACCAAATATACTTTTAAAACATCTTCTCTAGATGACTACTCCCAGAACGTGAAGATAGCACACCACATCAAAATTTCACGGTGATAAATAATTGAAGCCAAAATCATGGCATTCTATGTTATCTTTAAACTGGTACTATGTAATTGTATTTTTACTTTGTTTATTTTTTTATTTAATCTTATCTTATATGCTTTGACAACATTAATTTGTTTGTATCCTTAAATTGAAACTTATAGGCGATTTCATCAAACGATCTCTTTGTACAAGGACTGTAGTGTTGACAATAGTCAGTTTTGTTTAAATGTAGAAACTATTTTTTTTTAATTTCAAATTTGCCATTATGTCGTGTTCAACGAAAAATTAACCGAGAGATTGTACTATAAAAGACACCCTCGCATTTCGAAAGTCACACAAAAATTAGGCGGAATAAAGTGGAATAAGAAAATTAGACATCCGCCTCCTGCACATCTTTATTTATGTAAGATACAAGATATTACCTAACGTCGGCGCTGCACCGGAGCACTACAAAATTTCCAGAAAGTCTAATTTTCTAGAAGCCTAAACACGTAAGTTGCTCAAGCCGAAATGTAATAGGTGTAAACGCCGAAAACAAGGCGGAACCTCTTTCGGTACCGAAGCCGCTCGTCAAAAACAATTTTCCCCGAAATTACCTCGACAGAATCTTTAAGTCAATTATTTGGCAAGTATGTTTATCGTGTAAAACCCGGCCGAAAGATTTGGAATTGAATGGGAGTATAAAGCTGCATCTTTAAACGCCCGTATAGAGGGTATGTACTGCTCAAGTAATCCTAACACGAGATCCATCGTCCCAGGTAATTATCAATATCTGCATTATTTATTTTACCTACGACGCCCTAGATGGTTGAGCAACCTTTCTGGTTTTCTTTTATATTATTTCAAATCGGAGAAAAAAGAAATATGGATCTGGTTGCAATTGCGGCGCCGCACAATTACGACAAATTCCGCCCATACAAATGTCGGTTACATGGGGGTGAGATCGAATTACTTAAATAAAATTAAAACCACTGCAACTGTAGGAAGTTGCTAAGTGCTAAGTAAGAGCTGGAGGCAAGTTGAGCTAGACTAGCCTAAGCGGTTGGTTCTACAACTGCTTTGGAGGAGCCTCCCCGAGTCTCAACAAGCAGCCGCCTTATGTTCTACTATTTTTACCTGATCTGATTAGGAGCTCTGCTCAGCTCAGTTCATGTTACCTTGCACAAAACAGTGAATGTCTCGCCTATGTCTCAAGAAGTTACATTATTGTGTCCCGTAGAGAGAAATATATAAGGTTCTCACACCGGGCAATGTTTAATCTAAATCGACTTCCATGTGAGGCTGGCAGCGGGGAGCTGGGGGATTCCCCTATGAATCGCCTGTTTGCCTTGACTTGAGGTAACTGATCATGCGCGCGAACAAAAATAAGTGATCGCGCTTAAGTCATGAAACCAGGTGAGGCAACCTCATCGCAGGTTTACTGAGAAAATTCGCTTATCACGTGGATGCAGGCTGCTGAAGTCACCCATGGTACCGATATTCCGATTCCAGCACTGATTAAGCATAGGGGGCCGGGCGGGGGAACGTAGGGCAGCTAGCAATTTCCTGCAATATATGTAGTTTTTGTTGTTTTTGTTTTCAGATCGAGGTGGCTAAATCTTAAATGTCGCTGTCTAGCTGCTGAACGGCGAACTTGATATTATGGTATAGTCCGTATTAGAGCTGCTACAGTGGTATAGTTCCCGGGGCGGGGTATAAGATATTAGTGCGCCCGGATTGCAAACCGGTTTTTTCTAGCAGTAAATAAATCTCCATTGCAGCATTCTCGTACATTTGTGCTGCCGTCATTTTCTGTGCCACGGGTGCTATGGTGCCACCAGTGGGTCCAAAGATGTGAAATGTTTAAGGAAGACAGATGAGATATGAGATAAGATCCTCAATCCACTAGTAGTACGCTACGATATTCCTATAGATAGCTAGTAAGATATTCGGTTGCCCACTTAGTCAGAAATCGAAAAAGTAAACTTATTAGCCTCTGGCACTCACCTTCAGGCTTTTTATGCGCAACATTGTTACTGGATTCATCTGGTTATGTAAAGTTAGAACAGTTACTTACGAAAAGTTTCACTTAACAAATAGAAAATTCATTAATTGTGTAAAATATAAGGGGGATTGCTCGTTAAGGAACAAACGCACCAGACAATAGAAATTAGAAAGTAGGTAAAAATAGCAATGGTTGGGAAGTCGAAGAAGGGGTCGCGTGAAAATGGCTTCTTATGCGGGAAAACGTATTGGGCAGGACAATCGAGAATAATACAAAATATGTACATTATTAAATTATTTAATCACGCTGCCCATATGAACTGTTCGAAATTATTATTGACAAATTACTGCATATGTTGTTAGTTAATAGAACTAAAACTTTAATGATTATGTGCTTCAATTGGACTTGAAGTAAGCATATATTTTTTGCCAGGCACAGTGATTTTAATGCCTTACAGTTTAGTTTTTGGAGTTCGTCTTCACTATCACCTAATAAAGATATGTATCACCTTAAATCGTTAACTGTTGCCACGTAAAACTTTATGTAGGTTGCAGCGGCGGTGGCGTATTACGCGGGGAGACGAACTGTATTAAGCGTGACACAATGTATGAAAATATGCCTTCAGTTGCAGGGACCATAACAAAAGTGTGTATTATGAGTGTGTACTGTACTTTTGTTTTCCTTTGTCACAAACAATTAGACGACAAAAGAGTGATTTTTTAAGCATTCGATATAAAAAATAGCTCTAGCTATTAAAAATAAGTGCACGAAATATAAAAAGGATTTCTTGTTTTTTGTCTCCAGACTGAAATATTTGGTAAATAATGTTAAAAATTGATTGCTCCCAGTCTGCTTTTTCTCACTTCAGTACAGTATAAAGCTAAATAAATAATGCTGCTTAACAAATCGTATGTTTATATCTGTAGTTTTTTTAATTAATTCACGCAAGTATTTCTAAAGGGGCTAAAATTCATTTGGGAACCATGAGCGTGCTTTCGTTCGACAAAATAGGCACCAATTTGCAATTAGACGAGAAATTACTGCGCGTTTGTTATTTGAGACAAGACGAACTGCTTAAATCGAATACGAGCCATTCTGTAAATCTTACGTCGGATCACCTTTAAAGTGGTGCGCCACACAAGAGTTCCAATTAATGTGGGCTTAGGTCTCCCATCGCTTAGTCGTGATTCGCAAATTCGTCGACACAACGGCGAGGTATGACGTGCCCAGGTATAGGTACAGTAAATTGCCAGGTAATTTTACGGAGTTTATTTATTCAGCAGTGAAGTTCAATTCCATTCCGGGCAAAGCCACCCACTAGAAGCATTTTTGCTGCTCGTGGCTGCATCGTGCCACACCATGGAGCGGCCGGCCGCGCTTACTTTCTCTTCTTAAAGTCACATCTAAGATCTAGCATAGCCTGAGCCTAAGCCGGGAGTACTGCGATCATCCATGAGCCGTGGTACCCTGAATAAATTTATTTCGTTACCGCTTTTGTTTCGTTACTCGCTTTTTATTTTTCTTCTTATTTCAAGTGAAACCCACGGCGGCGGCAAGTGGTATCCATCACTTTCCTTTCGTTCCCAATCGACTGTTAATCAATCTCGCTAGCAATGGACGGGTAATGAACAATTTTAAAGGAAACAATTGAATTTTCCTTCCAACCGAGACTTTGTCCAACATTAGCCGCGGCTTCTTGCGTCTTGGCTGTTGCCAAAGTAAACACAATTCGCGAACGGTTTTCGCAGGCCTTGTGGCGGACCGTGTACGGACGGTACCTTGGCCGATTGCAATTACCTCAGCCATTGGAACCCCCGGCCGGCGCGGTCCTCTGAGGAGTGCTAGAGCTCTACTTTGCGCGCGGTGATGGACGCATGCCTGTAATCTCTCTCTCGGCAGACACAAAATGAATAATTCATTGCATCTTAGGCAAAAGGTAATTTCCTGATTTTGATGCAAAACGATCGCACGAGATGAAACTACTGGCCCGACATGCGGTGCCTGCTTTGAATATTTAATCACCGCGACCAGGCTGCCACACCAGGCGCCGCTCGCTGCTCTGTGCTGGACTCCAACTGAAAATCCTCTTTTTTGATTTTTTCTATTTTGGTGTTAAATCTCGTCTTCGTTGCGCGGAAAAAAGTGGGCCAATGTGCTACTGCTAAACACCATCACATGATCCCATGTTCTTGCAATCTGGCACACTGACCACTGTCGTCCGGTAGGTCCTTCCACCCCCAGACCTGTTTCTTTCCTTTATCTCGATAGAGATCTTTGAAATTTCAGATTTCAGAAAAATTTTCTTTACTTAATTTTACTTCCTCTTCCAATTTTCCCACTTTTCAGTTTCACTTTTATGATATTTTTTTATAGGATGAAGAAAATATTGCATATTTTTTAAATTTGATTTAGGCTTATTTTCAAATTGGAAAAAGTATCTCTTCGGATTTTGAAAAAAGAAGAATGTATGTTAGAAAAAAGATTAAAAGAAAACTTGAGTCTTAGTTTTCAATGATAAATAAATAAAAGAAATTTGGAAAAATATCTGATGATATATGCAACAAAATTTTAAACCTTGTTGATCACATTTAAAAGTATTTCTTTTTTTTTATTTTAAAACAAGGTATGTGACGAGAAAGCTATTTTTAGTTGTGATATTTAATATTTACTCTTTCAAACAATAAAAATATAATCTAAATTTCCATTTTTAATAAATGTTTTTGTTAAGTAAAATAAATAAATTAAGTTTTCTAATTATAGACTTCTCATGGCTTACAAAAAATGTCTGTTATTTGTCCGCGTCCCTGAAAAGATAAAAATATCGACATGGAAAGCATTCAACAAAGTTTGATTTCTGAATAACAAGAAAATGTGCTGTGCTTTATTTTATGAGATTTTAACTTATTTTGCCAAAATATAAAAATTGACTGCGTCCTGGTTAAATTTCTTGAGTACAGGTGGATGAAAAGGATCATGAATTTGGTAATTTTTTCTAAAGATACCTCATCGTTGCATCACTTCCGACAGTGAGATCTGCGGGGTTAAATTCGACTCACGGTTCGCCCCGTGGTGTCTATCCATTGACTAATCCCCAGATCCAACTAGGAGAGGATGTGTCGATGGCCACTGGTCGGTTGTATTGCAGTTACCATTTAACACTTACCGCTTACGCGACTACTAACCACAATAGCAATGAACTCGGTCTCGTGAAAGGTTCTGGATCTTCTTCACTATCTGGCTTTTCTTTGGCCGCTTTTTGTTTGCATCGTTTCGTCAGTTGTGCTTTTAATTCGTTGCGCTACACTGTTTTCAAGGATTTATGGGTTAAGACCCTGAGCCACTTCAGGTTTTGTTAAAATTTTAATAGTCATGACTAGCGCTCTTTTCGTTTTTCTGCACGGTCGTTGCTTTATTATTTATCAACCGTTTTTATTGAAGAGAATCGATGTATTTCTGAAACACACCAAATTATTTTTATTGAGAAAATGTGTGCTATTTAAAAAAAACGCTAATGGACTAGACAGACACCGCTTTAAAAAAAAGCCTATAAAATTTATTATGTCACGTGTGCTCTTTTACAATAGTTTGCTGCTTTATTTCCCCTTTTATCGATGTAGGCTTTTTAATTTTTTTGATTTTATGTTCCGTAAGTGGAAGATGTAAAAATGGAGTTAGTTTTCTATATGTTCTTCAGTTTTTTCTGGAGAATTAGATCGAATAGCTGTACTGTAATATCATAACTATTTAACTCTTGAGCTTAAAATATTTAACGGGAATAATGTTCTTTACTTTTGATCTTTCAGAGAATAGAAACCACAGAATCGGTAACTAAGCACAGAAATGTCTTCGTCAGAACGTTCAATTCCACATCTCCGGGATATATTTGGGATCAGTGGATATTCGGTCCATAATCACCATTCACCGACGAATAACAACCAATGCAACGGATCAGGAGCTGGAAGCAACATCGGAGGCGGGCCACCAGTTGACGACATGAAGAAGCACACTAAGAAGAAACGCGACAATAACAAGACCCTAACTAGCGGCGATGTAAAGACCCTAGAACGCCACCTTAGCATGAAGAAGACGATTCGCAAAAAGATCATGCGTGACCTACAGCAGGCTTTCGTCGAGGATCCGAACGAATTCAAGATCGAGAACACAAATTCCGAACAGCTGAAGGCGGAAATCCGGGCGGAGGCGCTTAGGTTTGGGGAAAAACCGACTAGGAAATCAGACAACTTCCTAGACATGTTGCGGGGCGAAAAGACCAGCTACGAATATCCAAGCAACAATAGTGTCCAAAGTAGGGAGTACGACTACGACAGTCCACCGGCTCAGGGTTCTAATGAAAAGCAAAGCTTCTGGAGGCGGTTTACGATGAAAAACAAGACAAAGCGATAAAACGCATTTAGTCAATAGGTTTTTTCATTTTATGTATATTTTGCAAGTCTACGAATTTGTCTACACGTGCACGCGTGTACACGATGATTCCTTAAAAAAAAAAATAAATAAACACTTAAACATGCGTCCCCCTCTTGAGTTCTCTTGGATTGGACAATGGACAGAAGAACTAAATGTAAATAGGGTTGACAACGACGGGGAGTCCTATGAATTAATTCTCGAAACATAATTTTATCATTTTTTAAGATTCCCACGACTGAAAGCAAATGGTGAAGTAGTCAAAAAATAAATAAGCATATCAAAGTCCTTGCTCGGCAGCCTACGAGGACTTGCTTTGCTTTCTGTGATATATCAGGGACGCACGCTTAAGGCTTGCCCTGCCTACGCGAAAGTACTTATTTAAATGAAATGAAGAAATTTTCTTAAAAGTAGAAAGAATGTATGTATAATGTGAATATTACTACTTCTCTTCTTTTGTTTTTCCTTATTATGAATCCCCCAGTCCTGTTACAGTTCTTCACTTGACAGCGCCATCGGCGCTACTTTTAAAATTTATTACGATTTTTCCATTCCTTCTATTAAGTTTGTTATTTTTAGTTGAAGTTCTTAGGGTTAACGAATATTTTCTAAATAAAGTGTAATTCTCAAAAAAATATGATCGTTTTAATTCGAACATTCATAAAATTCTTCCCTGACTTTCATGTTTGTAAAGAAAAAAACTATACATTGGATAAAAATTCGCCTTTATTTTATTTGTTGCTTCAAATTTTGTCTAGTTTTCATTTAGATTCATAAGAAATGTGTGATTTCTTTCGTAATTGTAAGGGTACACCCAAGGAAACAATGGTTTGATTGAGCTCGAAGCGGCTTTACAAGTTTTAAATTTTCGTTTATTAAACAATTGGTTATTCGTGTTCGTTTGCTTTTTTAATCTTTTATTGATCTCATGATTTTTATCGTTTTTATAACAGTTTATTTAATCTGCTTTGTTCATTCAAATTGGGTAATATTGTGCTCAAAAATGTCTTTCTTTCATTTCGTTATAAGTATATAAATCCTCTAGATTCTATTTCAACTTGCAATAATTTATGACTAGAAATTAAAACAATGCACACTTTGTTCTTTTTATCAGATCCGTTGTGATGTGGCAAGATAAGGCTTAATACACATCTCTCCGGGTATAATTAGTATAATAAATGATAGTTAACAGGATATTGTAATGAATTAAAAAAACTTCGTTATGGTCCCTATGGACTAATTTTTCTATTATGTTTAAGAAAAGAACAAACTTCTGGAGTAACAAGTTTTGTAATATAACTTCAATCCACGGAGATCGCCTAGCCGCCTATCCAAATATTATTCCTGTTTTATCCTTATCTACAAAAAATGAAAATAAAACAACGAGTAACGATGACTAACATAAAACTAGTAATAAATAATTCCTATCAACAGTGATATCAAAATAAATAGATTGGTCAGCGTAAGGGCTGTTACTTGGTTGGAAAGTCTGGCCAATAGTTGATATAATATCGATGAGTCGTTCCTTCGAATAGCCTATCCAACCAGTTACTTAATCCATCCAGTAAATTCTCTTCAAGCAAAATCTTTGGTTCACTTTCGCTGCTCTCAGAGTCGTCAGATGCACTATCCATACCTAGGAAGGCTCCAGCCTCTGGATCATCGGGACGTGTACTCAAATGTTTAGTCATTTTCAGCATCCTCTGAGAAAGGATGAAAGCGTATAGAACATTTTATTTAACCCAAACTATAAGCTTGTTCCTACCTTCGCCCCACGATTACTTTCGGGATGCTTTGCATGATACATGCAAAAATATTTCCTGTGCCCATTCAATGCCAGAACAGTGCCGATACAATTTCTGGGATTAATACGAATATCCCTTGTTTCAGACAGTGATAGGCGAAGTAATTCAGAATACCAAGCTAAGCCTTTTTCTATAAGCATGTGGGAAAACATGAGGGTTTTATTCTTTCTGTAGGGCCACACTGCTTTATGGAAGCCAGGGATGAGCTTTGGTCGCGATTGCAAATCTGTAATTAGGACTATAGTCCGACATCCTGGCTTTAATAGACGCACTAGTCCATTATACTTTTCTGCCCGAAGCTCATGCAGTTTCAGTTCAGGAACGTATGTGCTAGATTTGTTCACTGCAAATTAGAAAAAGTTTTGATTTATTTGCAATTTTCGCGGAATGTGCTAATTACCACTATTATTATCCAATTTTCCACGTTTCTTCAAATTTTCTTCTTCGAGGCGAACAAGATATACCATAAAATATCCCACAGCTAGCATAAATGCAACTGTTGCAAGAACTGATAGAGCCGGAAGGATGTGCTCCTGTCCGATATTGTCCGTGAGATACTCAAACAGAAAGAAAAGTTTGTTGAAAACCTTTCCAAGAATTCCTTGGGCGTGCTCATCTAACAAGTCCTTTAAAAATCATTGGCTAATTTAAAGCAACTTGTACTTCATAGAATAATACCTTAACCAGAGCTTCGTAACTTAATGCTTCTGAAGTCCGGAGAAGCCTTTGAATTGTGTCATCTAACTTTTGCTTAGTGTGATTTAAATTCTGTTCGTCCGAGTCATTTTCTTTTCTCTTTATACTAAGACGGGTGCCAGCAACCCATTCGTATTTAACATGTGAAGTATCTCGTCTCCAAATAATTACTAGACGAAGCAGGGTGTCATCCGAAGCTCCCTTAGACAAGGCATTCACGAAGTCCGTTTGCTTATCCTAAGTATGTGTAATTTTAAAATATAAAAGAGCCGGAATGCTAAAAACTCACCTGGAAAATGTATGCAAAGCGAACTCGATCCGAGCTGTAAGCACTTTGGAGAGCAATTTGTCTTAAGGCGTGTCTAGCATAATTGTGGGCATCGGTATTTTCAGTAATTAAGATTACACAGAGCCTCTTTCGGGGCCGGTTCCATTCAGCAGGACAAACACCTATGAAAAAAATAAAACGTTCTTTAAACTGTAAATCATATGACAACCAAATGAAAGTCACCTTCGAGCATTTCCTGAGAGGAGAGCCGTGGTAAAGCCAGATACTGGTTAGCTGATATAACATTTTGCAGCGTCTGAGTAGGAATATCCTGCATTGATACACTAGCAACTGGTCGGGTTGGGTCTTCGTTAAACACAAGCAACGTGTCCAGACTGGGATGAACCTTATAGCGCTCCTGGACTATTTTTGTTTGTCTCGTATTTAACTCAACAAAACTGTCAATTTAGGATTGTGTATTTCCAATTAAATTAACTAGAATATAAACTCACCCAAAAGCTACTCTATGCCGAAAAGAGTAGGCAGTGATGAGATACCTGAGTCGTGGCTGATTTCTAGGTTCCATGATTAGGGCACGGACCCTATTATCCATCCAGCCATTGAGAAATTCATCAAGATTGTCGTCGTCAACGCTTTGAATTATTTTATAGGGCATCTTACGTCTGATAAATTCTGGAATTTCAAATATGGCATTCAGCCGAAGTTTGACCACGCTTATTACGATAATTACCAACAACTTTTTGAATACTGTAAATGTTTTCCTTAAAAATATAGCTGTGGCCATTTAGTACCAGAACCAGGCTTGGCACATCGCTTACCCCCACTTTCCGCAGTAGTTGTTGTTCGTGGGCAACGTTTATTGTTGCAAAAACTATACCTAAATAAAACCTAAGCTTAAAAACCACTCGAATTGGGAAAAATAAATTACCTAGAGGTTCTAGTGTATCAATCATCTTCTTGAACGCTCCAACAACTTTCATGCATCTGAAACACCAGTCTGTGTAGAACATCAGAATGTGCGGCACAGTGGTGCTTTTAGGGAGTATGTTCTGCTCATAATATTTCGTAGTTACGGACAACTTGTGATACAGACTGATATCCTGGTCGAAGTGGAACCTATGGCCAAAAAATTCTTCAAAAGGATCAGGTGCAAAACGTCCGTAATGGCTGTAGTCATGCGGAGGATGGAACATGTGAGAGTCCTCATTAGTAATCCCATGTTGGTCATATGCTCTTCTCCGGTCAGCGTCAGAAAGCAGTTCGTATGCTTGTTTTATTTCCACAAATTTCTTCTCGGCATCGGGATCATTAGATTTATCGGGATGCCTTGATTAAGAAAAAATCAAATAATGACTTTTTCACGCAATGTTTTTCTGATGCATCAACCCACCATTCCTTCGCTAGCTGCTTGTACGCTTTACGAATTTCCTGTATTGTTGCATGCCTACCGACTCCTAGTATTTTATATGGGTCAGATAGATTCCCGAAAACCGCTGTTACACAAATTATTAAGAGAAAAGCGATGTATGTTGCATTTCTGCTCAAATTTTCATAGCGCATCTTTCTTTGCAGCAAATGAAATTGATCAAGTCGTAACAAAATTTGGTTTCAATTTAATATTCTTAGAGTCATTTGTGATTTGTAGACGTTTATTTTAGCAACTGGAATTAACTAGCTACACACCGTTTAAGGAATTCTTATTGGAGAAAAATCTGCCGGATTGACATTTATTGATCTTTCGCCCGTCAAATTGACAATACTCAGAAAAAGAACGGACAAAATTTCCCCCCGTTTTATTTTCGTCACTTCGGGCTAACGAAAATTTCCCTAATTTGCCCTAGAATTTAAACATTTTTAAATGATGGTGCTTTGGAGATGGAATTATTGGAGTTACAAAAGATTAGAAAACGAAACAAACGCCAAATATTGATAAAAATACAGGAAACTTATTAAAGACTTTACTCATCTACCTAAAACCATTCCCTTACAGCTAAAGACTGGAAACCCCCCCCCCCAAGGTTTTTCGCCTCTTAAATATGGAGCTCACTAAAAAAAACAACTTCTTAGACAATTGTTATATTTCTTTAAAAAGGCGACATAAACGAGTATCTCATTTAGCGCTTCCTATGAAGGTGTAGACGGTTCCTGCGTCTCCAGGCTGCACGACGAGAGCCTCCAATGGTCTGAGAATATCTGTAACCCTTGCCGATGCCACGAGAGCTCTTGCCAGCTGATGTGAGACCACGCAACTCGCGGTGCTTATGAACAGCTTTACAGATCCAATTGATCTTAGGATCCCGTCGGATCGCATTATGGTGTGGATCTACTAAAATAACTTCAAAGTACTTGTAAGAAGCATCCTGTGCAACCCAGTAGGAGTTCAAGACTCGGAGTCCTCCTAATCTACGACCAACACGTTCCTGCAAAGAGAATTCTATGTTAATAAACAAATCTTTTGAATTCACACATTTTGAAAGTAGCTAAGAGCAATCAGACATCTAAGGAAGGATCACAGGTCAACAAAGATCTTCTGTTTTTAAAAATGCTAACATCACTAAAATCTCGGATCTCGATCTCTAAGCCCTATAGGGCCAATACTTAACCAATACCAATACTTAAATTGAATTCCCCTTACCTCGGCAATAGATTGCAATCCTCGGTACGGCTTCAATTGGTTGACACCATGGCTCTTGGGTTTGCCGTATGTGCAGCCCTTTGGAACTGGGCGTTTACGTCCTCCGCGGCGAACACGGATCCTGTAGATGACATATCCCTGCTTGGCGCGGTATCCCAGCCGGCGAGCCTTGTCCGGACGTGATGGCCTCGGTGCCCTGTGCATCTTCGTCAATTGGCGGTACTGCCAGACGCGAATACGGAGTAGGTAACGCATAACATCGCTCTGCTTTTTTCTGTACAATTCCTGAATGTAGCGGTACGCACCCATGTTTGTTGCTTATTGCTGGCGATAGACCTAGTAACAGAATCATTATTTTTGTTGTAAGTCACATCATCAGTCTATCGTAAAGAACCGACGATTTCGGGTCTCCTTGCAGTTAATAAACATTATATCTATCACTGAAAAGAATCTACATGTTACTCTTTCCAGAAAATTTAGCAAAATTAATGAGTAGATCCAAGGGTTGTTCAGAAGCTAAAAGTCGACAACGATGCATGTCACGCATGCTTCCGTGTGGTGCATAGCATAATATCATCATTTTAAAGTGGGAACTGGATGGAGCACTTTTTACATTCTCCTACTCGCGACTGAATTTACAAACCAAGAGCAAAGACACTACGACTCGGAAGATGTAGAAAGTGTGCCTCCCAGAAATTGTCACAAGTTTGTAAAGTCTTACCTCCTCTTGAGAACTGTCGCCTGCAAAAATATGAAAAACAGCGCATTTAGTAACTCGGAGCAAAATAGTTCTTCACAAAAACAATCTAGGCAGGTTAAGTTTTGTTTGAAAGTAAATTGTAGCAGTAGATGATATGAAATTCTAATGATTTTAAAGGAATATTCTCGTGAACCTACCGTTCTCTACGGTATCCAAATAAGAAGGAACTGTCTGAAGTTGTCTACAGACGAAGTAATCAAAAGAGACAATTGTCAAATTTATGTTATGTAGAGATGACAGATGGCATTTCAGATGTGGTAACGTTCGAAAACTAAATTGAGGAAACTTTGACTTAATATGAAATATTCAAAGTCGTATAAAAATGCAAAAGCTGCTTCCTTAGGTGCAAGCAGAGTTCAGTCCGTTTGTAGCCGCAGCAATTGGGAATTTTAAAAAAATGTTATTGCTATTAAAATGAACGTAACTTTTTTTTAAAAATCATTCTGTAGATTGTATGTATTTTTTCATTATGCCAAATAAATTATTTCTCTTTCATTTTTAAGAAAAAAAGCAACATGAAATTTAAATAGAACCTTCTGTAAAACAATAGATTAAAACCCTTAAAAAGAATTCGTGCGACACTAATACAATGCACAATTGGCATTCGCTCTTTTCAAATAGCTCCAGGCATTCATTTGAGGACCTACGCTCTATATGTAATATAATAATTGGCCAACGAAAGTAGACGGCAGAGTCTCAATCCTTTAAAAATGAAGGCCATACAAAAATTACAAATAATAAACAACTGAAACCCAATTAAAAGCTTTTATTGTTGCTTTACAGTTCTTTTAGGCAGCTTCAAAGATTTCTTTCTGCACTTTCTCCCAATGTACCAGTGGGCCATGCTCTGGCCTGTATTTCACGTTGCAGCCGTCTGGCGCAAGACGTCCAGCATCACGGAGCTCTTCGTAGCGTTCACGATCGTATTTGGTGAAGCCCCATTTCTTTGAGACGAAGATCTGCGGGATCAAGCATTTTATTTATTTCTCACTACAACAGCAGCTAATTTCTATGCTTACCTTTTGTCTTCCAGGGAACTTGAACTTGGCACGGCGAAGAGCCTCAATAACTTGCGCCTTGAACCTGTCGCTGGCACGAACCGACATAATGGGCTGTCCGATATGAACTCGGGCTACGGTCCCTTGAGGCTTGCCGAAAGCACCCCTCATCCCTGTTTGGAGCCTGGTAATGAAATACTTCGATTAGACGTACTATTCTTAAAATCCAGTATTAAAATTGATCTTAATTGTGGCATCAGGAAAGTGTCAAACGTGTTATGGAAGTAATCATGGCTGTTCATAACCCAGTGCTCAAACAGTCTCATCATTGCATTTCCTAGCACTGCACTTTCTAGCAACATAAAATGCTTACCTATCAGCTCCGGCGCACGATAACATTTTATTGATGCGGATAACGTGGAATGGATGAAGCCTCATTCGGATGTGGAACTGATCCTTACCGCAGTGCTTCACCAGGTATTTGTTGGCGCAGATACGTCCAGCTTCGAGGGCTTCGGAACTCAGCTGTTCGTATTCGTCAGACACTAAGTGCACGCATAGCGGGAAGTCCTCCACTGTTGCCTTTTTCCTTCCCAAGTCGAAGATACGGATCTTGGGGTCTGGGACACCACGACAGAACCGTGACTTTGGGTATGGCTTATTCTTGCAGTACCGATAACTAAAAGAACAAAACTTTGTTAGTTCTCCATGAATTACTATGTAAATCTCTAATTTTATATTTATTTTAAAGAATGTCCATTCGTTTGCCTCTATTCATTTTTCCAATACTCCGGTGCTCTATGTCTAGTGTCGTACATTTCATTGAGATCGCTGCACTAAAAAAATCGTGCCAACCCACCCGAAATGTACATTTTGCTCTAGCCCTCCAAATTTGTTGATTAAAAAAACTTGCTTTTTTAATCTGAAACTCTTGGAGGCAGCTTGTTTATTTGGTGTCTTGAAGCTAACTTAAATGAAGACAAAAAGATCCTAGGAAAACAACTAAAAGTATGGCATTTTCTTTGCATACAAAATGGAACACAGACCATTCCGACTCCCTAAAGATTTTCAGTTGACTATGATAACTTATGGCACCGTCGGAGGCGAAACTTATTTGTTGTTGCGGAACTTGGGAAAAATCTTAAGATGTCTAGAATTTATAACATTTGCCTGCACGAAGGACACTCCAGACACTCTTGCTTTAAGCTGCATAAGTAACAAAAAACTGGTGCCAATTCAAAAGAGGACTTTCTCTGAAAATCACACGCCACCTGCAAATCCTACACATGTTTGTAAATCTCAAAGAAAACCTAACACCAACAGTAAACAAAGTTTAGTTGTATCATTTTCAATTGTCATACATTTCATTGAGATCGCTGCACTAGGGGAACCGTGCCAACCCACCCGAAATGTACGTTTTTATTTAGCCTTTCCAAAATCCTTGGATTAAAATATTTTGTTTAAATCCAATTACATCCTTGGAGGCACCTACAAAACTAAAAAAACAGCGTGAGGCAAACTTCATTTGGGACTTACCATCTTGCTGGGCGACGACCCATTTTGACCTGGAATCCAAACAAAATTCTTTTTAATTTCACATTGTTCAAATAAATTACACATTTTACTATTTATTCTTAAGTTTAAAAAGCCTCAAAGGCAATAATAAGACCTGATGACGGTCGATTAAAATCCACACACCTTCTGTACTTCAGGTCACACAAAGAAAGAGACGAGAGTCAGATGCCGGATATGCTACGTGCCAACGACAGCGCCACCATTCATAATGCGTTCCCATCGGAAACTGTGAAGGCGGATTCTTGGATTCAGATTTCATTCGCAAATATTTATTCTGAGAAAAAATCTGAAATAATGGCCTTTTTTCTAGAAATATGAAATAATAAAAAAATCTATATATTTGACATTGAAAGACTAACTTTTATTAATATCAACAAAAATATCTACGAAATCGAGAGCTACGCTATCTAGCGGTAAAACGGCTTGTTTAAACAATCAACAGTTGACAATTCTATACTGTCAAGGTACACGTGAGGAGTGCTTTTCTTGTAAGTTGGACGGAAATTTCGAAGGAATGGCTGATTTTGATATGAAAAGCTCAGATTCTGACGACTACAATGATTCAGATGAAGAAGTAAAACCGCTTAATTATTATTATTTTTTACAAATATTCACACTTCTTAATATTTTAGCTTCAAGCGGCTTTTGCACGCGGGGACCTAAAGCCAGGACTTAACATCGAATACCAAGCGCAGAAGGAAAAACTCAACGACATTGTAAGTATTTCAACACATTTTCGTAGTCGTTATCATAATATATCTTTCCAGCCAAAAATATTACAAAAATTGGAGGAAATAAAACTAAAGCTGCCATGGGTTGAACGGCTCGATATGAGTAACGACCTTGCTCCTCTAGCTCCTGAATTGCAGATTCAATTAGAGAAGCATGAACAGAAGAGGGCGAATCAATTTAAAGGAAATGCTAAAATACCTTATGTCAAACCAGAAGACGATCCTGTGCTGAATGACTTTAAGAGGGAAATGCTGTTCTACCGACAAGCGCAAGCAGCAGCTCTAGAAGGATTAAAACGTCTACACGAACTTGGGATTGCCACAAAACGACCCGATGATTATTTTGCTGAAATGGCTAAATCAGACGAACATATGCAGAAGATTCGATCTCATCTAATGGCGAAACAGGCAGGACAAAATAAGTCAGAACGGATTAAGCAAATCCGAGAGCAGAGAAAGATGGGTAAATTATTGCAGAAGCAGACAAAGGTGCAAAGGGAAATGGAGAAGAAAGAAATGCTAGATCAACTAAAAAAATTCAGAAAAGGGAAGTTGAAAAATTTGGATTTCTTAGAAGATGCAAAAGCGCTTGCGGCTAAGAAGAAAACCACTAAGGATAAAAGGAAAGCAAGGGATAAGAAATTTGGCTTCGGTGGAAAGAAAAGGGGTAACAAAAGAAATACTAAGGATTCGGCAATGGGTATTGAAAAAGGCAAGAAGAAGGTAGGAAAACCTAGTAATAAACGCCCAGGGAAATCCAGGCGGGTGCAAATGAAGGCAAGAAAGTCTAGAAAATAATCTAGGGAGTTGTTCATACGTTTTCCTTTTTTATATTAAGTAATTTTAAATAAACTACAATAAAAATATATATGCGTTTCGATTATCACATCACCCTTCTGCAAATGAATCTCCTTGGGTAGACAGGCTCATGGAAAATCAGTTTGCCCATGACAATTGGATTTGTTCACATAATTTTATTTTTAAATATTAATATACCTGCAACCCGCGTGACAACATTTTTGAAATAGAATTTGGTCTCGTGCATTCCCCCTGAACAGGCATCGATAGGGCGGAACTCACCTGAAAACATCAATACCACTGAACTATCCAAAGCTAGAGGGATTAAATCGCGTTAGTGAAACCCTATGAATGTTCGTGTTTCCCTAGATAGTTCTCATGATGAGAAAATTCGCTTTTAATTATTTCTTACAATATCCAAATTAATTTTTTGAGCGCCACAGAAATAGTAACATTTATTAGAATCATATTATGATGAATTATTTGCTGAAAATTTGTCCCATTTCCAAATTCTCAACCCTCTGTTTATGAGCAGCCACCCCCGAGTGAAGGAGCTTCACTAATTGCATTAGCGAAAGGAGGTAACACATTCTACTAAAAATCCAAAACGTTCAGCTGAAACTAGTTCAGAAGTTCACTAGGTTTCCTGCAGTTTAGATGTCTCGGGCCGTTGTGAAAATAAAAACTCACTGCTAAAGAAGAGCTCTCCTTGAGAACTGTCCAGTATTTCCTATCGTTTAGTCTTTTCTAGTTCTTGATTGTAGTCAAAGGACTTTTTACTGAACATTAGTGGAGGTGAAGTGGATACAGTGAGGAACATTTTTCTTGGTGATTTTGTGGAGGAGAAGATTATCGGAGGTGTAGCTGAAAATGGTTAGTGGTCTAGTATTACATTGGATTACTACATGGAAGAACCTTATTGTGATATCCGAATATCTCTAGTGATTCATTCCTGGATAATATGCATTTTCAGGTGCCCACAGTGATTTCCTTGCTGCCCAAGGAGTGAATCCCTTTGTTTAACCTGTTTAAATAACAGCAATGACCGCTAATATTTATTATATCGGCGATTTTAGGCATACGCAATTATTTTAGAAGCCATATAATAAAACTACGATAATTTTTTGAAATCAATATATATTTGAATGAACGTTTTTTTATTTAGACCCAAGTAACTCAAAAATTTTTTTTGTTTCGCTTCTCTAATTTTGTGAGTTACAAACATGATCTTTCTTCTACCTCACTGTCCAAATCATTATTCTCGCTTTCAAAACTACTCGGTGCATCCGAATAATATTTAAAAAATTCCTCCATAACAATGTCATCCCCATCGATTATGAATGTATGAAATTTTAAAACAGGAATAATTTTGACCGTAATTATTTGAACACTTTTCTGTGTTTACCAATCCCTCCGAAGCCAAAAACCACATGGAAATATACGATAATGGACTGATAATATTTGAAAGTAAAAAAACGGTTATCTAGAAAACAATTTAGAAATCATACACAAGCCTAAGGAAGGGTTCGGCATCTGAAAAAGGGTTGAAGTGCTGAAAAGACTGAAAGCACTAGACAATTTTACATCCATCCCTTTATTTACACAGGTTACCTTTTACGCGGCAAATTATGCTTATATTTAGCCCGTACCTTTTACACGTGGTATTAATTTTACGCGGTCAGAAAACTAAAATATATATAAGCACTAGTTGGATTTACTATATATCGGAGACACTCAAATTTATACTTTATTGTAATAATTATAAAACTCTGACCTGTTCAATGTTTTATACATAAACATAGTACACAGTCTGATACCGAAGAAACTATCTTGATTTTCTGAATTATCATGCTTTTTGTTAATCATGTAATAAATACTTTTATAATTTATGAAGCTTATCAATATTTTCTCGTACTAGCAGATTCCATTTACGCGATTTGAAAACAAGTATATTTGTTGCCTGATAAAGATTACTTTAAATAATGCGCTGGGAACTCCAGTAATAAAATGAAAATATTGTTTTTTTTAAATGTTTGTATTTTTAGAATATTTAGAAAATTAAAAATATCCCATGAAAGTTTCAGTATTTTAAAGACAAATTAACCGCGGCCAGAGGTCTAAAGCATAGTTTTTAAAATTTCCAGAACGTGGAAGTGTTCTTGAGATTCGGCTATATCCTCATCACAGTTACGGTGGTGCTGATGATTTGGGCATCATTAGCGAGAGCAATGCACCGAGAACTGGAGCAAATGAAATACCCACCATGCACCCCAAACCCTCTTTGCACCTGTTCCAAAGCAGCACCAGACCTGGGCATAGTTTACTGCAGAAATGTACCATTTCCGGCTTTTCCAAAAATGGTTAACAATTCAAAGGTAATTGTCGTAGAGTTAGCACCTAGAGCAAATTAACTTATCCACCCATAAGGTTTTCATGCTGCACATGGAGAACACGGGCCTGCGGGAAATAGAACCATATTTTCTGCAGGCTACAGGTACTTTTATTTTATTGAGTAACAGAAAAATGATTTCAGGAAATCTTCTCTTTTTTCAAAACCACTTGATCAGGAATGTATCGCCTAAAGATATCTGATAATTATTTAACTGAAATTCCTGATGATGCCTTCACGGGTCTCGAAAGATCCTTGTGGGAGTTGATACTGCCCAACAATGATCTTATCGAAATTCCATCAAAGGCACTTCGGCACCTCCAAAAGTTGAGGCATCTCGATTTGAGCTATAATCACATAACAACAATCGGACACGATTCATTCCGTGGTCTTGAGGATTCGTTGCAGATGCTTGTCTTAAAAGAGAATTGCATATCAATGCTGCCGCCTCATGGCTTTTCCGGCTTATTGATCCTTGAGACGCTCGATCTCAGTGGCAATAATTTGTATGAAATTGATCCTAGCGTCTTCAAAGACGGAATGCCTCGACTCAGCAAATTGCTGCTAACCGATAATATTTTGTCTGAGATACCCTACGAAGCTGTGGCTCCTCTTAAGATGTTAAGAACCTTAGATCTCTCGCATAATGTAATAATAGCTCTAGCGGGTAACGACTCCTTTGGACCTAGCTCTTCAGTTAAACTGAACTTGGATAATCTGCACTTGGAATACAACATCATAAACGTGCTTCCTCCTAATTCGTTCAAAAACTTTGATGTGGTCAACAGAACCTTTTTTGATGGGAATCCTATTAAAACTTTAATGGTGGGACAAGCTAGTAAATTCCAATGAATCTAACTTTACATGCCATGCTCTCAATCGATAGGAGGACGCCTTTAAGCCAGCTAGGATCAGGGAAATATACATGCGCTATTGTGGACTTACCAACGTTTCACCAGTTGCCTTCGATAGCCTCGTGAATACTCTGCAAATTCTGGACTTATCTGGGAACAATCTGACCAACCTTCCGGAGAAGCTCTTCAACAACTTTGATGTCTTAAGGTTTAAAAATACACACACGATTTAAAATAAAACTAGCTTAACAACTTTTCTACAGAGTCTTGAGTCTTCGGGATAACCAAATCAAAATAGTTGCTCCGGTGGAGATGTTTAATGTCTTCCAGTATACTCTGCTGAAGCTCGACCTGAGCGGTGACAAGAACTCCCCCACAAACTTACAGGAATTAAGGAAGTAATTGTTTTGCCGATTCCTGTAGAAAATATTTTTTTATTTATCTCGCAGTATGACCAGAATGAGGAATATGCGGTCGCTCTCTATTTCGAAAATGAACACTCAATCCTTGACGCCGGAGGAGTTTTTGGAATTTGGTGTAGAACTGGAGGACTTGCAGATTACTAGGGGAGGCCTTCAAAATATTAAATCACATGCGTTTAAGCATGTCCGTGGGATTAAGAGGCTTGATCTTAGTGAGAATCAAATCGTTACTATTGAAAGTGATGCGTTTATTGAAGTACACGTGGTATGGAAATTCCTAGAGACAGGAGTTAATATTTCCTACTTACAGATTGGACATTCCTTGATTTCTCTGAAAATTTCTCATGGATATTCGGGAAGTAATCTTCCCTCTGAGGCACTTCGTCACCTCACATCTCTGCAAGAATTGGATTTCAGCAATAATAAGATTACTAGCATGAGCGACACAAGTTTTCATTTCTTAAAGAACTTGCGTCTGCTAGAGCTGCACGACAATCGAATTGAGGAAGTAAAGAAGGGTACTTTCCAGGTGGGTTCATTTAGAAACGTACAGTATGCCTCTTAACTGTCTTACTCAAATAGGGAGATATTCATTCAAAGCTGGAGGAGATCTCTTTAAAGTTCAACAATCTGAAACAAATCTCCCAACACACGTTCTTTGATCTTGAGGTAATTTTGGAATCTTAGGGAGCATGAGTTACCATTGTATAGCGTTATTTCTAGGCTCTGCAAAAATTGCATTTGGATGATAACCGCATTGAAAAGATCGAGAGAAGAGCCTTTATGAACCTAGATGAACTTGAACATCTAAGTCTGAGAGGGAACAAAATAACGAGTCTCGCGGACGAGTCATTTCAGGTGAGTGATAGTAGACAAACAAACTTTGGTTTATCATCATTTATTCTTAAGCCCAATCGAGATCGGATCGCCATTCTTAATTTAGACTAAAACAAATATAAAATCATGGGAATGAGTGAATACCAGGGGCTAGTGAGAGTCTAACTGTCGCGATGCATGAGCATAATATGCATTTGAAGGTCAGCAGAAGTTATAAACGCTCGCAGACAGAACCCACACGCGAATTTGTTGTTCGATTGGCACTGCCTCTTATGTTCAAAGAGTTCTGTCTTGGATGAGAACTGTTTTCCGCATGGATGGCAGTTGTAGATCTTTCCGTACTCCATATGGTCTTCCACATTATTCGAGGCGGACTTCTCTGTGTCTTTCTCCTCTTCTTGTGACGCAGGTGGTGTTGCTGACGACTTTGACTTTTGACTCTCATCGGGATGCTGGGAAGTGACCGAGGGATCTTGTAGATCACTCAATTTCTTTACTTGCAAACGTGGCTTATCACCTTGATCCAGGATGTTTTCTGTTTCGCTCAACTTTCTTCGTTTAGCGTTCTGATCCATACTTGGAGAATCGTCTTTCTCCCTTTTTACAGAAACCTCTTGTTCAGGCTCAGATTCACGATCGGCATCAGATTTTGGAACATTGCGATTTTTGTGCTTTCTCATGTGCGAATTTTTAGACCGGAAATTGGAAAATTCCAGTTCGCAAAGGTGACATTTTACTTTGCTATTCTTGCCTGTTTTCGCTTTTTTCGTCTTAGGTCGATGTGTAGGAGGAGGGGGAGAATCGCAGATATAGATTTCAGAATTATCAAGAGGCTCCTTTTTAACCTTCATCTCTTCAGTAGGCTCTGAATTTGAGGAGTAACCCGAAAAATCCTTTTGCGATCCACCATCTACGCTACTCGAATATTCAGACGAATCAATAGTTCTCCTTTTTGAAGATCTGTAGCTTATCCCATGTGCAGCTGGGACATGCTCACGTAGCATTTTTGGATTGTTGGGAAACTCTTTCCCACATATCTGGCAGTAAAAGTCGCATTCCCCAGTCGACCAGTGGTCAAGAATACTTCGATTATCAATAAATAGCTTCCAGCAATTTAGACAGCGGATGCATTTCTTATCGCCCTTCGGAATTAATCGTCCGCGGCGGGTTTTCTTATCCAAGTACCTTTTGTCGAAAATCCTCTTGTCGCTAACGACGAGGTGCTCCAATTGATGTTTTGCTAGGTAGTGCATATTATAAAATACTGCTCCGCAATACTTGCAACGCTCTCCAATGTTAGAGGGCGTCATCACCGGCTGCCTGACTTTGTTACTGCCCGCCAGACTCATCAAAGTGCAGCCGTTTGACTGCAGCTTGTGTTGGAGCTCTTTGAACTGATCTGGGTTTGATCTCGATTTTGGAGGGATAGCATCAACATCGTATATTACTGCTGCCTTTCGAGATCCCGCGGCGGGGTCCTTTGACTTTGAAAGATTCATAGATGGAGAGTTTGTATCAATGGACTTCCTAGCAAAGTCCTTTTTGGTGGGTATTATATCGTCCTTTGTGAGCTTCCCTTTAATAGGGGGACCGCTGGAGGATGTAGACGGATTTCCAGCGGCCGGATCTTTAGTAGTGCTCGAAAACAACCAGTTTGGATAAAATCGAGGTCCTCGGTGTGGGAAATTTGGCTCTATGGTCCTCGCTTCCATAATCAACCGGTTGTTCGATTTCTATTGAATTTTCACTTTCAAGAAACGAACAGATGGGGGAGTAGCACATATTTACCTCAATCAGATCCAGAATTTTGAAGTATGGATTATTTGGCTGATTAACTCGGACATTGTCGATCCACTTCTTCTGCACCCGGAACAGCTTTGTGGTTTCGTCAAACATCAGGGAAACATTTGTCACACACTTTCTACAGATGTTCTTGGGCAGTGGATCGGTCTCGTACACCTAAAAAGATGTTTACGTTTCATATTCGCTCAACAATCATCACAAGAGCAGCTGTTGGATAGGGGAAACTAACAATTAGAGGGAACACTGTTAGGATCTTATAGAGCAAATTGTTCCATTTCGAATCGAAAATATTAATATTGCTCGTGTCCACAAAGCCGCATATGCGGCAAGTCTTATCCTCAGCATCGAAATCCATTTTTCTCACAGTATTTTCAATAGATTTCACTACAAAATCGGACCGACATTCCCACCGACTTTGATATTGTTGATGGTTTTCAGTTCGGTCGATATGTCAAAGAATTTCTCGCGAATTTTAAGGGGGTGTTCTTTAACTCAACATATGTATTCATTTTCTGTTATATAAGATAAAAGTGGGTATAAAACCAGGCCGCGTATTTGGTTTGGATAAATTAGTCTTAACTCATTTAAACATGAAAATTAAATACTGCTGTCTTTATGTTTATATTATTAAAATTAAATTCTGTACCTTGATAAAGAGCCTTGAGATGCACTGGCGAATACGTAGATGGCGCTGTAATAAATGTAATTCAAATTTTACAAAAATTTTTGTATGCAGAAAATACTTCGAAATTCATAACATTCATCTTTTTTAATATTAGGAATAACTTAAATATCCGCTATTAACCTATGTAGAACCATAAAAAGTCATTAATATAATAAAAATATTAATATGTAATGTGCAAAGGATGTCCGTTAAACGTAAGAAAAACAACGACCTTTAAGAATGTTAAACGTAATTTAATTACGCTTATTGAAAGACGTTGTATTTCATCTTTTTATTTTTCTTCTTCTTTAATAGTGAACTTTTCCTTATTTTGGTACAGATTTTATATGTTATTACAAATTTAAGACAATTACACAAGTTCCTTTTTAAAACCAAAAATTAATAAAACTCAAGAAATATCACTATGTAAAAGCATTTATTAAAATGGAAGATTAATAATTAAACAGTTGCATTAAAATTGCTCATTTCACTATTTTAGAATCTTCCTAAGTTAGAACTCCTCGACTTGGCCTACAATTCGATGTCCAGCTTTGTATTCGACTACTTTGACCAGGTAGGACTTCATTACCAGCAATTCTGATAAAATTGCAAATTTTCTAACACTAAAATATTTCATTAGGTTGGAACGCTCTCTTCCTTAAATGTTAATGTTAGTCACAATCTTATAAAAACTTTAATGAACAACTCGTCGTGGACCGGAAGATCTGAGCATGGTAAATTTTTATTCACTTAAAGGTTAGCCTTCATAAAAGACATATTTATATTTCTTTTATATTTTAGGTACTCTCTACCACTCAAATATCAAAATCCTGGATTTGTCTCACAACAACATCTCGGTTATTCATCCTGGCTACTTTCGGCCAGCAGAGATGTCCTTAACGCACCTTCACCTTGGATATAACTCCCTTACTGTAACTACCTGTAGATTCCCTCTCCGAATTTAATTATAATTTAATTTTTGTTCTCTCAAGAATGCAACCAGAGATATATTTGGTAATATGCCTCACTTGCAATGGCTAGATCTCAACTACAACATAATCAAAGAGGTTGATTTTGATGCCTTTAAGAATACCAGAAAGTTGCAAGTCTGTTCTTTTGATTTATCACCAATTGAACAACTTTTCTGAAGAAGAATTTAAATCCCATAGGTTCTTTATTTGTCCTATAATAAAATCACCGACATGCCTCCAGATCTATTTAAGCCAATACAACACCTGAGGGTTATAGACCTTTCCCATAATCTGCTGAGGTCCCTTCCCGACAATCTTTTCTACAACGCTGGATTAGAAAAGTTCTGCCCAGTTTATTATTGAATTTTCGTACACATTTTAAAATAGTGCTTGTAATTTACAGAATCGATATATCTCACAATCAGCTTTTGAAAATCCCAGTCTCCTCCCTCTCAAGCTTGGCAGCTCTTACACTGTGCGAACTTCATATGTCGAATAACTTCATCGCGACCATACACAGTATGGATCTCTCTAATAAGTTTCGGGTAGATTTGCTTTGTATCTATGTGAACTGCAATTGCAAAAATGTTTTTCAGTCCCTTAAGTACCTGGACATATCTTACAACTTTCTGCTACGGATTGATGATGCTGTATTTGCGACTTTGCCAAGAATTTCGGTCTTAGACCTGTCTCACAATCGGGATCTTAAGGTCATGGAGAAGTCCTTTATGGGCCTTGAAAACTCCTTGGTTAAGTTAGGATTAGAAAATGTATCCTTGAGCACAGTGCCTGAACTGCCCTTGCAAAACTTAAGGGAGCTTAGACTGGCCGCCAATGAGCTGCCATCTATTCCACCAGAACTGGCATCGAACATGTCCAACTTGAGAGTACTTGACTTATCAAATAATGATTTGACCAATGTTCCATTGATTACACAAAATCTACCTCGTCTTAGGTAAAAGATTCTTATTACCTATAGACAAATCTAAACAATACTTTTAACAGAGTTTTACGGCTTTCCGGGAATCCGATCACATCTCTGACTAACAACAGCTTCGATGGAGTTAACGAAGATTTGGAAGTTCTAGACATTTCCCACTTTAAGCTGCATTTCTTTGAGGTTTGGGGTAAATTTCTTCAGTTTCTTTTTAAATTCATAAAATATTTTAAATAGTATGGAGCTCTTGAAAATCTGCCCAATATAAGATCATTGAAAATATCAGCTTATTCTCATTTGCCTGAATTTAATATTCCTCGACTATTGGAAAACCATCACAATATTCGAGAGCTATGGCTTGAATCTCCCCGTCTAATGCAAGGTGGTCAATCCGGCTCCGGGTCCGCATCAAACAATGGAGAACAACAACCAAACATGGGACAACCAACTGACCTCCAGAAGGAAATGCTTGGACCATTGCCTTTCAAATTAAAGAATATCACCTTCAGCGGCCCGGGATTTACAACTCTTGGCGAAAATATCCTAAAGGTGAGCTGGACCTTCACCCCACAGACATTTTCCAAAAATAAAAGCACGTTTAAATATTTAGGGAATGCGGTCACCTTTCGTATACATAACTTTGTTCAATACATCTCTAAGTGGATTCCCTCAAAATTTCTTCAAAAACATGGGACGTGTACGGAACATTTCTATCGACATTCGATACAATAATCCTCAAATGAAGGCTATTCCCAACCCGAACACAGGATTAGTGCCATATCTGCCACATAGCGTCTTCCTAACTGATTTACGGATGTCCGGCTCTAGTTTGAACTGCGACTGCACTCTCGGGTACGTAATTTTGTAAATATTGGATCTACTTAATAACAACATAAACCCCTTTCAGTTGGGTAGAATATTGGCAAAGGAAACGGCGTCAGTATATCTGTTCTGCACAAACCTGGACAGATACCGTCTTCAGGACGTTCATGAACTCTCCATGTCAAATCTACGACAAGTATAATTGTGACGAAATGGACGATGATCTTCGAGAGACGAAATGTTCCAACAAGGCTGAACAACAGCTCATGGAGATTCTAAAAACCGATTTGGAGTGTGGTTGGGACCGGGCTTCCCATAACATTAAGCTGGCTATGTCCATTGCCGTTGTTTCGTGTCTGTTCGTTCTATGGGTATGACTATTGCGGTATATTTTCAACGTGTCTAGCGATTTCTACAAAATAATTGAACAAATCTATGGGCGTAAACAAGATTAACTGCATCGGAACCAGTGTGCTGTATGTTTTTGTGCTTTTGTTTAGTTTTCACGTTTTTATCCTATCTTCTACCATGATAACTTTTTACATGCCATTCCACAGAATTAAGCTTAAGTACTAAATGTTTAAACCTCAATGTAGTCTGAATAAATTGATTTGTACTGGGATGCTCTTTTTTATCCTTGTTTCTTCAATATGTTTTATTTAATTAGTTTTTATCTGCGTACGATTTTAAAGTAGAAATAGAGATAGACAAGAAAGTATTTTTTAGATATGTTTAATCCAAAAAATCCCCTAAGTATTTTTGGCTTCTATTGTGTTTTGTTAGATATTTTCAATACATGGAAGTGACCCCCCACAGTTTTATTATATGTACAGACGATCTTTGCGCCGCCGCTGAAATTCATATAAAATATTTCAAAGACCCATAATTCCACAGCGATCTTTCCAATTCTCTGAGCGCGGCCTGAGACTTCTCTGGCTATCGGATCAGTTCCAAGAAAGAAGTCGCACTCAGTTCCAAGTTGCCCTCCCTCGAATCGAGATCAACGCAAGTCTATCTGTTGTGTAAGACGAATTCTCCGAGAAACGAAACCAAGATGTATCGCAATATCTCACGGATAACTCTGTCGATCCGTGAAAGATTCGTAGGTGATCATCGTCTGTACCATAGTGAGAAAGGTGTCTTTGGGTATCGCCCCAGACCCAAAAAGGATTACAAACGTAAGTAAGACTACAGTTGCCCCCTGCGATTTATCTATCTGCAAGCGAAAAACCATCCCGCGGAGGCCCTCGAGATACTGACTGCTGCTGATTATCTTATCAGTCGTGGACTAGTGACGTATAAAATTATTTTTGATATGCCGCTTGACATTAAACTGATATGAAATATGAGAAATATTTCTAATCTTTCAGTTGGTGAAGATACTCTCAGAGCACGTAACAAGCAGGGTAATGTTTACCGGTTAATTGATGCTTACAGAAAGCATGGACATAGGCTTGCTGCTGTTGACAGTGTTAATTTCAAAAATGATCTACCGTAAGCTGGTTTTTTGTATACAATGCACGAATCTTCAATGTTTTCCTTGTAGGGATATACAGGAATTAAAGCCCGATTTTTATGGACTAAAGCAAACTGATATTTTCACTTCTGAAGGTATTCTCAATGTGCCAACACCTTCTGGATCCATAAGTGACCTTCAACAGATCCTAGACCGTATATACTGTGGTCCTATAGGAGCTGAATTTACCCACATTGAAGTAGCCCGTCTTATTTAAGGTTTAATTAAATATACGACTAAAGAACTCTACTAACAGCAACTGGAGGAGCGAGAGTGGATCTCGACCCATTTTGATCAATTGGCCTACAAAAGTGTCCCAGGAACAGTTAAGCGAGCTATAGCTAAACTTCTCATAAAATCTCAAGCTTGGGATAACTTTCTAGCGACTAAATTTCCCACAGTAAAGAGATATGGAGGCGAAGGTGCTGAAAGCATGCTGGCTTTCTTTAAAGAAATATTTGAACTATCTGTTGACGGTATGAGTCTCTTAAAAATCAGTTTCACCTCTTTTTATTCATTATTTATTATTTTTGAATTCAGAAAACCTGGAACATATTGTGCTGGGAATGCCACACAGAGGACGAGGGAATCTGCTAACCACAATGCTCAATAAAAGACCCGTGGAATTCTTTAAAAAGTTTCAAGGAGGTTCAGAGTTTCCAAAAGAGGTGTCGGTGTACGGGGACATCGTTAGTCATTTCAGTAAAATTATTTTTCTACTACTTATACTAGGACCTACAAAAATATGTATTTCAGGTGTTGCTGAGGAATTAAGAATTAAAGATAAGACCATTAGAATTAGTTTACTAAGAAATCCTTCACATCTTGAGGTAAATATTCATAGATTAATCTATTATTTTTTAATTATAATTTATATAATTAATATAATTAATTTTTTTATTAATAAAGGCAGTTAATCCTGTTTCAATGGGCAAAACACGCTCAAAACAACAGGCTTTAAAAGATGGACCTTTTGGAGATGATCCGTCTAAAGATTTAGCAACAAAAGTGCTAAATATACAACTACATGGCGATGCAGCTTTTGCCGGCCAAGGTATTAATCAGGAATGTCTGATGATGGCGAATGTACCACATTTTGAAATCGGTGGAACTATTCACATGATAGTCAACAATCAGATTGGATTTACTACACCGGCTGATCGTGGCAGGAGCACAAATTACAGCTCAGATTTGGCCAAGAGTGTCGGTGCGCCTATTTTCCACGTAAATGGAGATGATCCTGAGGTAAGCCCTGTTGTTCGGATTTCATAAGATCCTTTTTTTAAATTCAAGTTCAATCAACAGGCTGTAGCTTTGATTTCTAAGTTAGCTTTTGACTACCAAAGAAAATTCCGAAAGGATGTATTCATCGATCTCAATTGCTTTAGAAGATGGGGCCACAACGAGGTGGATGATCCAACCTTTACAAATCCTGCTCTGTATTCAATTATTCATAGTCGCAAGTCAGTATTAATTTTTTACATAAATAAGTTCTTTTCAGCGAATATAGTAAATTGCTCAGATCTGTTCCAGATTTATATACCGAAAAGTTAATCAAGGAAGAGATACTAAGTAAAGAGGAGGCTGAAACAATTAGGAACAATTTTATGGAATTCTGTAACGCAGAACTATCAGTAACAAGTTCTTATGAGCCAGAGGTATAACAGAGAAGTATATAGTTTATAATTCTTTGAATGATAGGGTTCATTTTACAGCCCTCTTACTTCCAAAGGCAGTGGACAGGATTACAATTAGCTCCAAATGCAGTTACATACTGGGACACTGGAATGGACTATTCCCTGCTGCACTATATTGGAAATACAAGCGTTTACTATCCCAAAGATTTTGTAAGGCTAATTAAATTTTTCAAGTCTGATAAAAGAATCGTTCCACACCTGCAGAACATTCATCCGCATCTAAAAAAGACGCACGTAGAGGCTCGATTAAAGCGTCTAGGTGAAGGCCTAAAAATTGACTGGCCCACTGCCGAAGCACTTGCGATAGGTAGTTTAATGTATCAAGGCACCAATGTTCGTCTAAGCGGGGAGGACGTTGGACGAGGGACGTTTTCTCAGAGACATGCGATGTTCATAGACCAAAAAACCAACGAAATGTTCATTCCTCTGAATACTCTAAAAGGCGGTATGGGTGGAATGCTGGAAATAGCTAATAGCATTCTCTCAGAAGAGGCTGTGCTTGGATACGAGTATGGCATGGCTATAGATAATCCACATAACTTGATCATTTGGGAAGCCCAGTTCGGTGACTTCTTTAATGGAGCTCAAATAATTATAGACACGTTCATTGCCAGCGGGGAAAGTGAGTATAAAGTTTGTGAAATATTTAGAATTATAAAAATTCATCTTCTAGCAAAGTGGATGGAAAGCAATGGGCTAGTAATGTTACTTCCTCACGGTTTCGATGGTGCTGCATCAGAGCACAGTTCTTGCCGTATGGAAAGATTCCTTCAAATGACTGATTCTAAAGAATATGCTCCGGACGGAGATGATGTGAACATGCACGTTGTTAATCCCACCACACCCGCTCAGTACTTCCACCTCCTACGTCGGCAAATGCTTCGAGATTTCAGAAAACCACTCGTGGTGGTTGCACCGAAAATATTGTTACGCTTGTCCGATGCCGTATCGCCATATACCGAATTTCAAGAAGGAACTCAGTTTAAGAGTGTTTTAGGTAAGTTTTTGTTCTATCTTAGAAGAGTACAACGATTTCTAACACATAAATTAAATCTGGTTGGATTCGTAACATTTACTACAAATCTTAATATTAAATTAGGTGATCATCTAGCAGAATCTAATAGAGTAAAGAAAGTAATCATGTGCAGCGGAAAGCACTTTTATGCCCTAAATGCAGAAAGGAGGGCGAAGGGAATTGATGACGTTAGCATAATCCGAATAGAATCTCTTTGTCCATTCCCACTCCCAGAACTCCAAGAAGAGTTAGCAAAATACAAAAATGCTAGAGGTAGATATACACATAGAAAAGCCTGAACAGTATTGACAATTTTTGTACAGTTTTTGTGTGGAGTCAAGAGGAGCCACGTAATATGGGAGCTTGGAGTTTCATTCGACCACGTTTTGAATATCTAATAGGAAAACAGGTAAGAAGTTTAAAAGAGGAATTTAAAAAACAATAAATATAAATAAAAATAATTTGAAAAATTACTTACTAGCTTGTGTATTGTGGACGATCTGAGGCACCCACTCCAGCAACAGGAGATGGAAATGTTCACAAGAAGGAAGTGCAAGAGATTGTTGCTAATCCATTTGTTGTTTAGATAATTCTCAAAACCAATAAAAACTCTAAGATCATAGTGTTTTTGTTCCTTTCTGCACTTCGGAAAATTATACAGACATTTAGGATAAAATACTAAGCTGGAATGCAAGAATATAGTTGAGAGCGCAACTCCGAAAAGCAAATTCAGAAGGAAAGGTGAAAAGATGTGCATAGGATACTGTATTTATACCATTTATTTAATTTAAATAATTTAATGTTTTATAATCAGATAATTACGAACAATACAGCAGTCTTATACAAGATTTAATGAATTTCTTTTGTTTAAGAAACATATTTGCGATGGTTTCCTTCACTTTCTCTTGAATTACAACAACAATAATGTGTTATTTTTTACTTCTGTTTTTCTTATGTTTATTTTTGAAAAGCTTGTTTTTTCCATTTTTTAAAAAAGGCAATTGGATTAGTGTTTGCGAAAAGAATAGATTAGCAAGGAAAAACTATTTTTTTTATTTTGTGTGACGTTATAATACACGGAGAAACGTATTTTTTGAGAAATACGGAAAATCACAAAAATTACTCAGGGCGATATTTTCCGATATTTTTTAATATATATTGTTTTTATTTTAGATGTGTAGCGTTGCTGTGGTTATAAGTTTCACTTAAAGCTTCGAAAAAGGAAAGGAGTGAATAAATGAGGAGCGTTTAAATAATAATAATAATTATAATTACACTAGTGAGATTTGTTACAAAAATAAAAGAAATACAAAATAAACCAAAAAACAAACATGACGTTGGTATCAATATAATTTCTCATTTTGCTTTAACAATTTTTAACTACAATAGTGACTAGGTGAAGAGGAAATCTTCAAAACAATAATTATATTAATAGTAGTGACGAAAAATCCCATAAATTATCTCTTATGCTCTTTTTCATCCAAAAAATAATTAAATTAATTATATTTACACAGTGCTTGCTGCAGCAACTCTATATGCGCATCTTATGAACATTACTCGACCGCTTCGTTGGACAGGATACGTCTTCAGGAAACGGGGTTCTTGTGGCAAAACTATATAAACTCCAATTTTAGGAAACATTTATGCCAGCGAGTAATGCTTATAAGATATAAAACCCAAAAAGGATCCTCAAAAAGCGACAGTATACAATAAGAAGGATTCAAGGGGAAACAAATATTGCACTAATTACATTGATATAAATTTGCCTAACTTTTCCGCGACAACTAGTTAAATAGCATCCATAAACCGTCTAGAATTTGTTTAAATGTTTTGTTTCAATTGTTAATCAGCTATAATAAATACTTTGTTCGTGCCACAAAGAATTTTTTTCGTGTCTTTTGCCTTTGTCCAAATCTCGGTAAGCCCTAGCTTTTTTTAGTAACATACACGAATACGGCTAAATTGTTACAATCTCGCGCTTAAGCAATTTAACATTTTATGTTTGTTTTTTATCTAACAAGCACAGTGAGACTGACATTGATCTTAATCACTTTAAGGAGGGACCTTTGAAACAGAAAAGGTCTAACAGCTTTTAATTTGCTGCATAATTTGCTTTTACTTTTACTTATATTTTGAATTTATTTAATTCAATAATATTTTCGCAAATCGCAAGTAACTAACTGTTTGGATCGTTTCAATTGTTGCTTATTATTACTTTTTTTTTTGTTTTTTTCAGGGGCAAATTTGCATTCCGATAAGAATACCAGCTTTACATATAGAAATTAATAACATTTGAAGTATAATTTCGCCTTTTGTAAACCAAGGCTCGTCAGAAGAATACTTTCTTAATTAAAGAGAATATTTTTTCTATCAGCGTTGAATTTGTTAATATTCAAAATGCTTTTTAAGGGCAGGGCCTCATATGAAGTTTGCAGCAAAAAGCAACAGAATAAAACAAATAAATAAATTAAATGGACAAGAACTGATTCTTTTAACATCATATCTCTTAAAACGAAAATTAAACCATTCCCAAAATACAACTCTCTCGCAAAGACGGTTACATAGCTTAAGCAATCATAGTATTTTTATCGGAACAAATTAAGCCCTACACCCTGAAATGATTTTAACAGTGATAAAAGTCCTGCTGCATGTATGGGAGGAAAAATTAGGTCAAATGAAGCAACAATTGCGCGGATGCTACTTTTTTCTCATAAGCAGCGTCTTAAGTATAGGCTACGTCTCTTCGCTTATAAGCTTTTCAGTTCCAACCGATGCCGAGGAATGAAAGCTAACCGAGTTCGGTGAAGTTTTATTGATATTTGGGCTGATCGGTGTCAAAGGAAGATTATCGTGATTGTTCTGATTGTTGTTACCTGCACTGAGTGTGTTATTGTTGATGAAATGTTGCTGCTGAAACGAATGGTTTTGAATTTTCGGAGAAGTTGCCGGTGTGATAATTCCTAGATTGACCAAACCTGGCAGAGATATCTTCTGGGATGTCTCAAATTTTAATTTATTGTTGTCGTGCTGGGCATCAGACGTTAGTTTTATAATTTTATTAGCAGTAACGCTGGTCGCTATCAGATTTGGTTTGGTAGCCTTAATCGAAATTAAGCCAATGTTGCTCCTCATTAGATTACTACCGGTGGTTAAAGCAGACGTTGACAAATTGGTGGTGCCTTGTGACTGCTGAATCTGTTGGCTTGTTGTTGTGCTAATATTGTTGTTGGCCAAATTCGTACAACTTCCGGTGCTACTGGAGAGATTGCTAATACTTGAAGGGCTTAGTGAGCTTGCAGACTGTGAGGGTGATGCGCTTCTTACGGACATATTTGAAATATTTATAGTTTCAGGGGCTGTATTGTGCGCCACTAAAGCGTGACTTTTAAGACCTTGGGCGGTTTTGTAACTCTTGCCACAATGACACTTATAGCCCTTCCGAACCCTGTGATACGTAGAAAGAATGAATTTTTACTCATACTAAAGGACTAACGAATTAACTACATACTTTCCATCCTTCTTATGACCATTTTTGGAGTGGTACTTAATTCCATTCACGTTTTTGTATCGCTTCTTGCAGCCAGGAACAGGGCAGGCAAATGGTTTTTCATTTCCACCAGCACCATTCGTAGTTCCAGAATGTCTGTAATTTAAAACGGTCGATATACAGGCAGCTCCCAGAATTTTCGTGTTTTAATCACATACCTACTGCCGTAGCGCATTATGAACTCAGAACTGAACTCTTCCGTCGTCCAAGAATCGTTACTGTCCTCCGACTCTGAGATAATCATCTCATCCTCATCCAATTCGCTTCCTGGAAGTCGTTTTATTAATTTCACTTCAATTTTTGTATTTTTATTCATTTGTTTTATTTTGAATCGTTTTTTAAATAATTAGTTTTCTTATTCAATTTTTTTGTGTGTATAGAGTGAAATTAAGATTGTGTATAGTATAATAATGCGTCTTATTAGGAAAAAGAGCGTGTTATGAAAATATTAGGACTTAAACTTTAAAACTTTGGAATTGATGGAAATGGATGTAGAACTCCACAAAGGGATTCAAATTAAAACTTTATAAAGTATTATTCGAGAAAAACATCAAACCGCACATTAGAAATCGCTTTTTCAAAAAAGTCTTAACCTACTTCTGATGTTCCTCCTCTAACCACATCCTGCAGAACTCAATATTTCCTAACATTCAAAATCCACTTTTATTTTGCCATGTCTAGGCATATTGCTTCGTTCTATTAAATTTTCTTAAACGAATTTATGTAGGACTGCATTGTAAACGTCCTATAAAACTATTTCTAAGCTACCGAAATCCCAGCAAGGAGAATGTTCGCAATCCTTCTAAATTGGCATACGAAAATCTTACCTAGCCACTTGCTCTTAAAGTACTGTATCAAAATGTGGAGAAACTCTTACATAGCACGTAGGAGCTATTAAAAATGCGTGCAAAGAAAGCTATCATCCCCCGTCCTTTTGGATCAGGCTTTTCAAACGACAAATTCCTAGTACTATCTGAAAAGCCATACCAGTCGGAGTGTTGCTCCGGTTCGAGGACGACATGCTGTAGCTGTGGTGCTTGATGGCCAACTTGCGCTTCAGCTCGGCCCCGTTAGCCCCGAGGAAAGGGCTCTCCTTACGAGCCGCATCCGTGATGAAGCGAAGCACATAGCTAAGGGGCAGGCATGTTGGCTGCGCCTGTTCCTTCTGCTCTATGACTTTTGGATCGTAGTCTGAAACGAAATGACAAGCAAGACCAAGATTACATGTGGGAACTACGGCGAACTGGGTTCTTTTCGTAAACTTGTAAACAAATCTGCGGGACCAGCTGATGGGGGCAGACCAGCAGCCAGACGTCGATAATCACGGGGCCCGGATACCAGGGTTCTTGTCACGGGTACATGCACACACGCACACAAGCACATGGAGACTGCAGTAAACTCTCAGGAATTTTCGCAATTTTGCCCATATTTAACTGTCCTCCGTGAAAGTAACTATTTCATACGGGTACTTACCGATATGAGTATCCTCAATATGTTGTATGAGATCACCCAAACTAGGAAACGTGATTCCGCAGCCATTAAATTTGCAGATGTTGATTAAAAACACGGCCATATCCCTTCAGGTATGACTGCGGAATCAATGCTCCCTTCAGAAGTTATGCAATTCTAACAAACTCTGCGCTGGAAATAGACGCTCGCACATATTCGATGTGATATTTCCGAGCCACTCTACCGGTCAATTGCTTTTTTGGAGCGATATTTGAGATTTAATCTTATGTTAGGAAAATGAAATCTTATATTTGACTTTGTTGGTACAGAGACGGTTGCGACACCTAGGTAATAATAGCACCTTCTGCCTGTGAAACGAATTGAGAAATTGCTTTAAGTACGAGTTTTCCAAAAAGATTTGTGATAAATAGTCGAGTTTTTAATTATGACAATTTTTACGAATTTTCCAATTAACAATATTTTTAGTGTAATCAGCAAATGAAAGGGTTTGACTGAATGGGAGAATGGTATAATATGTACAGATGGCGCTGTCGTCAATATATAATTTTCATATTTTGTTAATTATTCCTTATTTTTATGTTAAACAATAAAAACTGCATAATTGTTTGAAAGGCAAAAGCATTCTAATTTAAATTTTGTTTGCGAAAATTATTCACATATACCATAAATCGATTCGTGGTGAAAATTCTTGTGATAAAATTTTTCACCACAGCAGCTACCGGCATTGCTGAAAATTTTTCCAAAGCGCTCCGCCATTCACTGTTCATCGATAAGTCGGCGGTACCGTGTGATAATATGTGAGTATGGGGCTTCCGTAGAGAAATCCCAACTAGAATTTGTATCAAACCGAATTCACACAAAATTGAAATCATCGGTTCTGAAGTTTTGTGTCCTGCGTAAAATAAATGTTATTGGAACGTGCTATTAGCGATATTTTTTGTGCAATGTCAGGAAATCTGTGAAAAGTTGACTTTAGCCCGATGGGTGTTGTCAGCCATTTTTGAAGTTCTGCCGAGTCGCCGAATATCCCGGTCGCAATAATTACCACTGCAACTCTTAAAAATTTGTCTGAATAGTAATTAAATTCGTGCAATAAAGTTTTATCCAGCCCGTTTCAATAGCATTTATTGTACGGTTGTTTGTTACGTAGCCGCCGCAAAGTTACGTAACGTAGTGGACTTGAAGTTCTCTAGTTGCCAAAAGTCCTCAAACACCGCGAGCGAATACTTGGGTGAACTTACGCAACTGAAAAATAATTGTTACCTCCCGTCTACTTGCAGATTATTACGCTCACCAGTCTTAAAACATAGGAAACAATGTTCGTGTCAACAGTTTCGCGTATTGCCCCAATTGCTCGAAGCACCGTAAGTAGATCTAATTCTAATTCGAGAGTGCCAACTAATCTTGGTGCTATTTTTTCCACGGTTAAGTGCATTAAACCCATGTTGGGGTAAAATTGGCGAGCGTTTTCGGGAGTATTTACAGGACGGGTCAGAAATTTTACCTTACATAACCAAAGCTGATAGTCTTGGCGTTCTTCATGTTACATAATATTTGACGTTAGTCTGCCAAATTCTGGGCAACTTTTATGAATTAAAACTCCCTCCGAAGTTTGACCCAAAAGCGCTCCAAGTCGTACTTTTGCAATTAATTAAATTAGCCGTGTATTACATAAACGCCACCCTAATGAATGATGACCCTTTCTTACAGTTGCTTTCCGGGACGAGGACCTATCTCAGGCCGTTGAGCAGTGCAGTGATCAGTCAGAGTCAAACTTTGGCTGCTCAGAATAACACTCCAGTTGCATTACTGCCACAAGTCAGGTCATTCCAGACCTCACAAGTCACACGCGACATTGACTCCGCCGCAAAGTTCATTGGAGCTGGTGCTGCTACAGTAGGAGTCGCCGGTTCCGGTCTGTATTTGCATTTTGCTATTATTATTTTACTCATTTTCCCATGATGAAGATTCTTCATAATGTGTTCGGACCAGTCGCAATCATGCACTTGGGGCACACAGACGAGTACCTAGTTACTCCTACCATTAGCCCCGGGAAGGTCTGAGAAATGGTTGCCACTTTTGTCTATTGAAAAGTGTTATTCCCCAGCCGGGAACTTGTACGACTAAAAGGCAAAAGGACAAGAAATCAGCTGAATCCTTGTGGTTCATTGAAATCTTTTGCGACCAGCTGTTTTAGTGCAATGTGCATGCTCTCTAAAACAGAATAATATTTTGTTTAGAGCAGAACTCAATTCAGACTAGTCTGCAACTGGTTAGAGCAGCTTGAAGGAATCTGAACTTTATAAAAATTAATACAACTTTTCCTGCCTTAAGCGTATGGTAAAATAAATCGTTATTCAATCTGCTTTCAGGTGCTGGTATCGGAACAGTATTCGGGTCTCTCATCATCGGTTATGCACGAAATCCATCACTCAAACAACAGCTGTTCTCATACGCTATCTTGGGATTCGCCCTGTCTGAGGCTATGGGACTGTTCTGTCTTATGATGGCTTTCTTGTTGCTTTTCGCTTTCTAAAGTGTTCAAATGTTCTTATTTGAAACCAACAGAAAACCGTAAATTTAACAAATACTTTTACCATCATAAGCTAAAAATCAACAACTTTTAATTTGATAAAAAGAAGAAATATGAAAGATGAGAATATATGTGAAAAGGGATAATCCATGGAAGAATTATTTTTTCGGTTTATTTCCTACAAGAATACAGTCCACCCCGCCTTGATAGTCGCCACAAGCGTGCATTGATTTTGATAATTGATTATATTAACGAATAAAACGATTAACAATAGTTTAAATCCTCCGGCTCGTAATTCCTCGTAATAGTTATTACATGGTTATCTCTATTTATTGTATATACAGTAGGCCTCAAAGTTCGCAATAACCTTCGACTTTAAACGAAAATTGTAAGCTGATCCTTTTCTAATCTGCCAAAGCTGGTGCTTGCAAAGCGGAGCACTGACTAGAGTGCACCTGTTCTCTTTTGGGTGTGGTGTACTTTAGTGGGCCTCGCAAACCGACTCGGGACTCGCCTGTCGCTCAATACTAGCCAGTGATTTAAAAACAGACTGGCGAATCCATAGGAGGTTGTCAACTTTCTTTGGCATGATATGGAGAAGGAATTTTTTTTAAATACATGTGGTTTTTGTTAGACTATGCGCATTTTCCTACTGAGATGTTTGCAGACGGAACCGATACGGATCTGTTTTTTGCGAATGGCGTTCATGAAAGACTTTGTGACTATGTGCACTATTAGAGCGGAATAAAAATACATTAGTTAAAAAAATGATTTGTTTTCCTAATTGTGTGATAGGGGGTATATTTTTGGATGATGGGGCTGTTGACCTCTATTTTTAATTCTGCAGAAATTTGAATTATATAGTAATTCAAAAAAAAAAAAAATTTGAATTATATAGTAATTCAAATTAAGTGGACGAAGTTGAATTAAATGCAGATGTGTGGAGCCAAAGTTGCATGAGGCAGAAATCAAGCAAGTCACTTCTACCGACTGTCGCTGACGTACTTATATTTGGTAGATAGTTGTTTTGGCATATAGCGCGTTAAAATCTGAAATATCTCAGCCAGTGAAATCATTATTGAATGCGGCTGGGAAAATTATTGATCCAATGAAAATTCAAAAAAAAAGGTGCGAAAGATCTAAATTAGCCATGGAATGGAATGGAATGGAATGGCTTTTTGATTTTGAAAGTTGTCGTACCTTCTCATTTTTATTCGTGGACGTTTTTTTGTACACAGTGGTTGGTAAAACCTCTGCCTGGAGCTCTTTTCAATATGGCCACATCAGGTTTGTGCATTTTATTTGCGATAAATCGTTGAGAAATCGCTTAAATTATATTAAATTGGCATAATTATAAAGTTTACGTCAATGGTCGCGTTTCGCGGGAGTGAATTTAATAAAATTTGGTTGATCGCCTCGGTAGGGAATAATTTCATGAAGGATTTGACATTTGTGGAAAATTATTTACCGCGTGGCCTCTACGAATTTTAATTAATTTAAAAATATTTGAGACTTTCTCTTTGTGTGCTTAGTCAGACATTGTGATATGTCATATTTTAATTATTCGGCATTTAAATTTAATCACAGCTGTGGAAGTTCGAATACACCAAGGCTGCTGGTGTGCACTATGCCAATGAGACAAAGTTTTAATGTTTTTTTTTCTTTTACTACTATTTAAGGTAAAAAAGGTAAGAAGAACAAGGGGAAACCTATTCCGCTTCACGATTTCTTGGCGAATGGCGATACACCTCCAGGAGTGACTCAGGTTGCTAAAAAAGTGCGTAACAGAGGAGACGAAAGCGATGAGGACAATGCACCGCCCCAAGTGTATCAACTCCAACTACCGACGGCTCCACGGGCTAGCAGGATGCTTGATAGCGACTTGGTGCCCCATAAGCCGCCGTTCTGGGCGTACATAACAAATTTACCCTTTGACGTCCGGGAAGAGGACATAATTGAATTCTTTCAACAAAAGAATAAATTGAATGTCGCGTCGCTGCGCCTACCCAGGGAAGATGGCGAGAATGGGCGTATACGAGGATTTGGGCACATTGAGTTTGAAACACGGGATGATCTGATCGGCGCCATAACTTTGCCAGATCCGCATATCCGCACCCGTCGGGTGCGTATCGATGTTTCGAACGAGAACGAGTTCCAACAGAAGGATCGCAGGGGTGGTAATAGAAGTCGCTTTGATGGCTTCGGATCGTCAGATAATCGGGACTCTACTAACTGGAGACGTGGAAATGACGGAGGTCCTCGCGATGACGACCGCAGAGGGCGGCCGGGACAATACAGAGATCGTCCAAGGGATGATTCTGCTGAGACTGGATCGTGGCGTACTAGAGATCGACCGCCCATGGATGCTTCCCCAGGCCGCAGGGGTGGATTTGGAGACAGATTTGGTGGCGGACGGCGTAATGGCTATGATGATGGCAAGCGATCGGACGATGTGCCGCAGGAACGGCCCAAATTGAATCTAAAACCACGAACATTGCCATTGCCGGAAATTGCTCCTCCGCAGGAAGAGAAGTCTGCCTCGTCAAATGATAGCCAGCAAAGGGTGCCTACACCGGAACCTGCAAAGCCCAAGCCAACTGGTGTTGCAGCTGAGAAGATATTTGGTAGCGCTAAGCCAGTAGACACAGCGGCTCGCGAGAAGGAAATTGAAGAAAGGTTAGAGCGTGAGCGCCTGGAAAAACAGCGACTGCTAGAGGAGGAAAAGGAGCGCGAAAAGGAAGATAGGGATAAGGAAAAGGAGGCTGATGTCGATGAAAAGGAAGGCGAACAACAAACGGAAAAGGATGAAAAGGAAAATAGAAACACGGTTAGTTGGCGGAGGCGCGACGATAACTACAAAGGCGATGAGGGCCGAAAATATAGTCCTGATGGACGAGGACCACGTAGGAACGGTAAAAACTCTAAAGATCTCTAAAGATTTGAAAATTGTTTTTTCTTAAAATTATAATTTGTCCACAGATCGCATGGGCGACAGGAGAGGCGATGGTCGTAGCGATGGTCGAAGCGATGGTCGAAGCGATGGTCGAAGAGATGGTCGAGATCGCAGAGATTACAACAGAGGATTTGATAGGGACAACAGATTACGAGATAACAGAGACCGAAATGAAAGGTATGGTGTGCTAATATTTCGTAAAATCGTTGAATGATGAGTTTAAAATGTTTATAGATCTGATCGTGACTATAATCGGGACCGAGACCGAGGGTACAACAAGGACAGTAAGGGCTATCCATCCCACGACTCAATTAAACCAGGGGCGGACGACAAACTTCGCCGGGATCCTCGCCCAGAAAAGCCAATGCCTAGGTACAATCCGCAACAGGAAGTTGAACCGGTAAATGAGCCCAATGCAGACTGCTCAGCTAGACCATCTCACACATTCCCATAATTTTTCAGGTCCTTTCCTCTTCCAACAAATTTAGTTTCCTTGACGAAGGGGACGCATCAGAGTGAACCTCGTCGCTTCTTTTTTTAAAAAAATAATCCAAACACACACGACCTTGTGGAAACCTCTATTTTTGTGTTGTTTTTATTTTGCGAGTTTTTTGAATGAGAGAAAGCGTGTCACTGTGCGATTATTATACATATATATATATAGATGAGGGCAACACAGTGTGCTTACTATATCCCCTAGAAGACTATTGTAACTAGAGAACACAGAAGCAGGCGTAATCAATTTTCCTTTTGATAAGGATCAGAGTCAAATCGGTGGTGTGTAAAAAAGGCAACAAATTATCGCGTTAGTTCTTCATCATTGTGCCCCTGTAGCTGTAATCCTTTTTTAAATGAAAAATCAAGTAAATTATGGCGTCATTAACACTGTCTAGGTTTAAGATTATATTTTTGAAAAGCGGTTATATGGAAGTACACAATATTACAAGGAACAAATCGTTTTTTCCTCTTTCACTTTTCTGTTGCCAGCCTCATTGGCTTTCGTATTTTTTATACTGTTACTATTTTGATTTTTAGCGGCTATTTCAAGGATCGGATATCTTTTGTTAATTGGTTTCATAACGATGGACAGTATGCAATCACTGAATTTTGCCGACATTTCTTACTATATATGCTTCTTCCATTTTCAGGTACATTTTAATCAGTTCTATGTCATATTGCACTGTTTATAGATTGTACTATAGCCCTAAGCCATTTTAATTGTCGGAAATTGTAGTTAACTCATCTGTTTATAAAATTTTCAATACAATAAATACCTGAGAACTCAACACCAACACCACGTTTTTCTCTTTCAAAAAATGGAAATTTTTAATTAACTTTCCCCGAAAATTTTTCTACTACTGGTTTGCATGTGTGACAACGGCATATGGAAATAAGATTTATAGTAGGAGTCTATCTAGGAGAGACTTCGTCTGAATGATTAAAATTTTGGGATTATAGACTATTAGGGATGAACTGTTGTACATAGTTTTGAATTTTTCCATAGGTGGTAAGTTTTAAGTTGCAAATTTGAAAACATTTATAAAGTTATTGAAGATTTCATCATCTATCTTTGTAAGAAGATTTAGGATTTAAATTATGAGCTTTGTTAAAACTCAGCCTATCAAAAATATTAATTTTAAAATTATTGAGGGAAAATAAATTTCATACCGGTGTAAAATTAGACCTACTTAAATTTTTTGTGAAATAATTTCAAACATGTTTTACTTAAAGATGATTTTAAAAAATGTTTAAATTATGTCTCAGTTACATATGTTTTCATTCTCCATATATTAATAATTTTTTGTTCTGATCGAAGGAAATTGAATCCAAATTTGGGGCGTAAACTGTTTTGCAACAATCTGTGGAGACTAGATAGTACACGTATGGTTAAGTCCATAAGAATATTAGAATCAAAGCCATTTTTTAATAAATAATCCACTTTTTCGAGAAAATTATCTAATCCCTGACAAGTAATTTATATTATATTGTATTTACTGGCTTGGTTAACCACTATGTTTTGATTAAGTTTTCCACGCTTGATAGATAATTAGGCTAAAAGTGGATTTTAATATCCTGCGCTAGGCTAATGTTTTTAGTTAAAAGTAAATTCGCTTTTAGGAAACCAAAAAGTAAAGCCTTTGGGGAATTTTTCTTTATAAAATTATTCTCAATGCTCATTTGATAACTCGGAGTAATAAGAAAATTAATTGGATTTCCTTTTCCGCAATGTCTAGAATGAGGGTGCTATTGTACTATTTCAATTTCAAGGATTCGTGAAATGTAAACGAACAAAATCAATTACTTTAAATTGTTGATCGAGGACTAAATAAAAAAAATTAATAAAGAAGAAAAGCTAGCTAGCTAGACAAATAATTAGTACACTTTTTAATGTTATTAAAGCATTTCCCAAAAGAAAACTTACAGATTAGACAGCCAACATCTTTTAATAGTTGTACTTTGTTTCATTTCTGCCACATTCTACATGTTTGTTTGCGTTTTCAGCAAAGATACGAATAATAATATTTAATACTATAAAACGAATGGATAATGGATTTATTAATCAATTCTAAAAGTATCCTACTTTGAAAAGTGCTCTTACGATAAAGTTCTAATTAAAATTCCCAAATCAAACATGCCCGTATCTCTACCGGGCCATACCCTTTTACTATTCTCCCGAAATTAACCCTTAATAGAAACGTCAAAAATTTTCTAGCACACATTCCCTGTCTGTCTAGATATCGAACAAATAATTTACGCAGATCTTAGCACTGAGCCAATTTATCGCAACATTAGGCATTTCGTGCACGCCAGCCACCGGTCCCCGCAAGTCTTCCTAGAACCAGGCCAGGACGTACCAATCCTGCTGTGTTGAACCAACGCCCGGGAAATGGGAACTTGAGTCAAGAAAAAAATTCATAGCGACCTATCGCATGGCACACGGTTCGCTTTCGACACGGATGAAGGTGTTATGGCCAGGGCAGTGCGGGCGGGTTCAGCACCCGAACTTATGTAGGTATCCTTTCGGGCACCCTGTCTAGTTGAACTTTCCCTGACAGCAGCTATAATAGGAGCTGTCGGTGGCCCCTGTGTGAGCTATCCATGAGTTTAGGGCGGGTCGGTGGCGTGTGCTGGGTTGGTATTTTTATCGTTTCGAACGTCATAAATGTAAAATATCAACATACAACTTTGACACAGGGTGTCAGCAGCTTATTCTAGCGGAAAATAGACCTCTTCACCCCTTTCATGTCCCATGCCCCCTTTCCCATGAGCCGAAGCAGTGCCGGGTCTCTCAGACTCGGGTCGGGTCGTGAAGGCGCGGAGGTAAGTAATTTACTTTGCGACTCATATTTCGAGAACACGTGGGTCGTTCATATGCATGATTTTGCTGATGAGAGTGTGATGGCGACTTTTGGACAAACCCAGGACCTATTCATTGCCAAGGTCAAGCTACTTTCACCCAAAGAACTACTCCAGACGGCAAGGCAGTGGCATTCACTCCACTCAATTGTCCTCTGGGATTGATGCTATCTATTCCAGCATTCACTTTCGAATCCCGAATTGCACCTTGGTGCACTTGCACAGGTAGGTTTCTGAGCCATGACCGTTGAGTATCAATTACCTTTTACACCTATCGAACGAGAAAAGAAAATCTCAAACCAATAGGAATCTTAAGGACTGATAATTTGATCTTATATTTAGTCTGTGATTTTTACTCTCATGTGTGATTTATTATTTAAAAATATGTAAAAGAAAAAGGTAACGATTTGATGATAAAACACTTCCAAATATAACTATTTAGTAAATATCAGTCTATTATATAAACGAATTTGTAAATGTTTAGGCCAAAATAATCAGAAGTAGTGTAATTAAAGAAAATGGACATCTTAATCTTACTATTTTTAATTTTTTACTTTAAGTCAGCAAAAAGTCGAACGCAGTAGTAGTCAGGACGTTGAATAAAACGTGTTCATAGAGTATTAGCAACTTCCAATGGGATGTCTTCTATAAACCCGCAATGGAGTTTTTTAGAATTGTCTGGCAGAAAATTATATCTTCTTCGCAAACACAATTGCTCCTTCCACATTGTTTTTCGTGATATGTTTCAGTTTGGTTTTCCAGGATTTTGATTTTGGTAGCACTCAAGTGTATGTGCACTGTCGGGGATATAATAAAAATATAATTTCTCAGATTTTGGAAGAAATCAGAGAACTCCAGGAAGATAAAGCAGAAGAACGATGCTTGAGGAGGTAATAAGCGGGAGATTGGCGCGCAACTGCTGTAAGACATCACTGTCGGATTCAATTTTTGAGTTTATTTATCATATCCGTTCGCCGGAGCAACTCCCAGAGCACGGCACAACCCTTCTTTCTTCACATCTTTACCATCGTGACGCGACCCTTTCGGGGGGATAGGTATCTCCCCTTTAAACGTTTAAAAAGAAGGCGAGCGTCCCGGCAAGAAGCTTCGCACTCCTTTTGATATTTAGCAATTTATTTTTATTGATTCTGATTGCTTTTTTGGCATACATAAGGAAGGATGGCAAGGAAGGGGACCCTGGAACCTGCAAGTCTCAGAACTCGCTGCCCCTAGAGGAGCCTCTTCTATGACGGACACAGTCGACATTGTCGTAGTCATAGCCGCCTTACACAGGGTGGCACGATGGTGTATCAATTTTTCACATCGATACACCAGAATTTATCTTGCTGGCACCATCTGGCACGGGGCGTTCCGTGCATATATATAAGATCTGAAATAGTGTCAATTTATGCTAAAATGCCGACGACATTATCTGCCCCTCGTCGCCAGTCCACGGCCGGTGTAATTGTTGGTCGCATACTATTCCTCTGTTCTTCCGTCGAACAAAGCGGCGCGATTGTCTTCTGTGGATGGGACAGGGGATGACGCTGTAGTGGCGAGCTCCTTTCCGAGTATCGGAAGGACGTCTAGATTGTCCTACCAGCTACGTGTCACCCCTCGCTGGTATTCATGGAGTTTTTGGTTTCGGCAAAAACACTACTAATCCCCTTAAGGCAATAAAGGCGCTCCCTTTGGCCCTGCGTCTTCTGCCTGTCCGAATACCCGAAACGCAAATATGCCTCAGATTTATGCCTACCGAGCAAATGATTACTATTTGATTTCCGAACAGTTGGGATATTAGCGTTTTGCGGGGCATCGCGAACGCGCGGGGACGTGATTAATGTGCAGTCTGACGGAAAAGTGGTTTTCGCACACGGGTGCAATTATAGTCATTTGCGCAGTAATAGCACACTTTTTATGCGATACAATATGGATGCTATTTTGATACCCAACGAGGGTTACAAGCTATTTAACGTTGGGGAATTTATGGAAGAAAGGATTAACTTATTTCAAGTAGTAACGATGTCTTCTTATGTACAAAGAGGTCGGTTTTTATGCTGGAATTTGAGTTATTACGATTCAATTCACAAAGAGCTATTCTCAGTTATTCTTAATAATATTATTTTGACTCTGAGATGAAATGTTTTGATTTATTCTTTTTTTATTCATTAAAAGATAAGGAATTTTCTGAAGATGGAATTATGCCATTTGTTTACAATTTGTTTCATCTAAATAACATAAACAAAAATCTTTAAAAGTGGATATCCTAACATTAAAAACTACTCATTTGCGCTTAAAAATCCCTAAGTGTAGTATTTTAAATACTGCAGATATTGTCTTTAAAAGACCTATAATCCTATGAAATATAACACAAATAAAGTTTGTATTTCTAAATGTGTAAATAATTTGGTAAAAGGTATCAATCGGAATTTTTAAACCCAAATTGCTAAAAACATATTTGATATGTAATAATAATAAAAACTATTATTATCGAAATCTTAAAAGGAGAATTTAATATTTAACTACTACGTTTACCTTCTTTTTAGGTGAAAAGATTTATAGATATCTAAATTGTAAAGAATTGTTTAAAGGCAGCTTGCAAACAACTTTCATAATGGTCTTAATTGGTTTTAGAGATTGAAAGTGAATGAACGTAATAAACGCGTAAAATCAAGAAATTGCTGATTTAAATAATTTGCATATAATTCGTTGACCTTTCCATGTGAAATAAAACAACTAATATCACAATTGCTATTAAACAATTCTTAAATTTAAATAAAGTGTAAAATAACAACAAATAATAAGCAAATTAATAGTTTTGCACAGATGTCGTTTTCTAAGAAGTGAAAATTGGAAATTTATATTTTACCTGCATGGATGTAGATGAATTGTGTTAATATAATAATAATAATATCTCATATAACTGGTAAAGTTTCAAGACGTAGTACGCAGGTATATCTAAAATTTTGTAGGCTTTTTATTGTTCGAAGGTTGAGAACATGTTCTTATTTTAATATTAAAAGGATTGCCAATTTTCCATTCTAATTTAAAGAAGAACTAGTTCCATTGGTTTCAGGTACTCTTGTTCAATCACATTTAACTCTTTTCGGCGTTGGTAACTACGTAACAATGAAAAATATAACAGCAGCTAATTTAGAACGGAATAAATTGGCCAAAAATGCTAAGCCGAAGTTGCACGAATTTTTCGGAATTTTGAACTTATTGAATAATTCCTTTATCTATCTACACCTGCACCGGCAAAATGCCCTTATACTTGTGGAAAAGTTTGAAAACATGTTTTCCATTATTCAGGCTTACTGCTAGTGTTAAATCAAAAACATTTTCTGCCACTTTTCAAGGGCGCTTCTACGCCACCCGGGAGCATGGCCAATCCCCATCTTCGCTTTCTCAATTTTCACAATTCCTGTTTGCCCAGTAAATGGAAATCATCACGGACGAGTCCAGTGTTTGTTCTCCAAAGTGAATTTATTTTACTTTTTTTCTGTTATTTGCTTTTCCCTCCTAAAATTTATGATCTACAAAAAGGACACAATGCAGAAGGAGCCAGCGAATGTTGGCAAAATAAACGTCGGCCGGGTTTTCCCGCTCCAGCCTTTTTTCCACCATAATTTTTTTGCCTTTATTTTCCCTTCTTTGTTGTGTTGAGTAATTACATTCTGGCACCGATAGGATCCTGTCAATGACGCTAGAAGTGGTACGTGTTTTGCAGCTTCTGTTTTCATGAATGGAGGACGACACTCATTCCTATGAGAATGACTAGCCCAGAAAAGGCCCACCGGTAGATGGCATCGTTCTTTATGGCCGTGCTCGCCTCTCGATCCCGATACCGATCCAGATTCCAGGCGGGATGAGGTCCTGGTAATGAAAAATTGCTTTATGGCAAACAATGGGCAAGCATCAACGCCGGTCCGATGCAAACAGCCGCCAAGCGCAAATATAGGTCCCATGTTCCCGCGGCTAGGGTGCGGTTAACATTGACAAGCGCCCTAATTTATTGCCCTCAAAGTTTTTATGGCCGCTTTCTCTGTTTGCCTTTTATGATTTTTTGATTTGATTACGACCACAAAATGTGTATTTTCCGGGAAAATTGGGTTCATTTCGAGTTTTTACTGGGTTCATGTTCATGCTACTTTTCCGCTGGAATTCCAGCTCTGATGAGATTCTCCATTCCAATGGCCAGACAGAACTGGATTTAGTGCAATTTTATATTCTTTCATTTTTTTGAATGAGTATGCAAATAAAGTTAAACTATCAAAAATCCCATTGGATAGAATGAATAAAGATTTGCTTTTATTTCTGTTCCCGGGTTGATAAAGAATTGGTAAAGAATCCAATAATCTTGATTCAGTTAAAAATTACTTAATTAATGAAGAAAATGCGACTAGAAACTGACTAGGATTGTCTTATAAATTGCATTTAATTTACGCAGTTTATGATCCAAAATTCTTTTTTAATATAAAAAGTATTAAGACAATTGGACCAATTGTTAAATAACTGCTCATCAAACCTTTTCACGTGAGTTTCACTAAAAATTTAAGGATTTTTTTTATATTATAAATACTTAGCTTGATTTTGCATGTTTTCAATTAAAATTGAAATAAGGCTCAGTTTCGTAGACCTTCTTCCGTTTAAAAATGCTATTCAACTTCATGTCTTTATTGAAATTAAAAGTGTCCTTTTGCAAGCACACGTCTTAAGTTTGAGAACTAATTAATTAGACATTGTTGCTTTTAATTATAAAGTGTTTTGAAAAATGAATATTAAAAATTATATATCCTTAAAAACAATTGTTATTAAAGATTATTCGCGCCTCTTATACTTTAGATACTTTGGTATCAATTTTTCTTTTACTATTTGTACACGAGAATATCTTTTTACACGACTGTTATGGAGTACACTTTTACTAAATTTAAATTGTATTTTGCCTTTTTTTATATTTGATATTTTTACTTTTAATTTTGAGTAATTTGAAGAAATTCGTAGACCCACCATTAAAAAATCTTCTTCTGATTAGCGCAGATTCACTCTGGCAAATAGTTCGAAAACTATCGGTTAATTGCAGGTCCTCGGAATCTAAAATTAGCTTTAGTAAAGCAAACAAAAGTAAAACCGACTTAAATCCCTTAAGCCGGCTTTAATTCGCACTCCACTTCTGGGAATAATGGGATAATCCGTCCGGTGTCAACAAATCCAACCGAACTATGCCGGTGCGGGCACCCAGAGCCTCTCAAGGAGGAAAGGTGACTTAATCACGCGTCAGAAGGTAAACACCGGATGCGATAAGCGGACACCGGCCCTCGGGATAATTGAAAAAGCAACACCGACCGGAAGCCCTCCATTAGCGGCGGTGGGCTCAGTTTCCGAATTTAAAAATCAGTTCGGAAGCCCTGCAGTCCTGCTGGAATCACATGTGGGTGGGACGGTGGTCCCTCGGGCTCATCGGTGTTAGGTTTGGGGTATTTAGCGCGAATTGCACGTGACTAAACAAATGCACAATACCTCGGTACTTGTCCTCTCCACCGAGATCCCGGAACTTGGCGGTGCATATCCCGGGAATCCACTGGGAATCTGACAAAATGAAAATATTTGCAGTGCGAGGATGAACAGCGACACGTGTCGGCCGGGGTGTGATCAAATGCTCGACGCGCACGTGGCCTATCTAAATTGCCACCGTCCCGCTTCGCACCCCGCCCTGGTCGACGTACTGCAAAGCGCGCTTCGAATGCGGAAAATTGTTGCAAAATTACACGGGACATCAAAAGATCGGCCGGTGGACAGGCGGGTGGAGGGGGTGGTATTATTAACAATTCAAATGTAAGGTTTGTTCAATTATTAGACGGAAATTTTTGAGGGAAAGGATGGCGGATGCATTTTAAGAGACAACAAGTAAACAAGAGCTTGCGGGAGTAACACAACATTGCTTTAAAATTTTTTATTAACAATTCGACACGATCAAAGTAAATGTGAAAATCTTCACGGTTTTATGGAAAGATGCTGGAGTAATTATAATTGATTTTCGCATGTTTCAGGCTGGGTTCTAAGCTCTGCAAAGAATTAAAAAATGGGAATTTGCAGGAATTCAATTTTATAACACTATTTTCTGGACATTAGACTAGTTATGATTATAAACATATTTTTTATGCTAACATCTACTGTAAAATGCTCGCTAAAATAACTTCTTCAACTTGGTATCGTATTTCAGAAATAAAACAAGTACCTGACCGATTTATTTTCGCTGCGGTAAATAAATGAGAAAAACTTTTATAATTAAGTTGTAATAGAAAAACGATTCAAAAAAATGCACACAATTTCTTCTTTAAAAGAATATTTTTTAGGATACTAACCGTGGAGTTATTTTACTTATAATTATGGAATTCAATACTGCAATTATCATTAAAAGTGCTTATATTTATTATTTATTTTATTTTTCTATATTTAATGTTATATTTTGGGAACAAAAGATAAAAACAATTTAACTGGCGCTTTCCCAAGGATTATAAAAGGAATAATTCTAATTTTTTCCTTAATTCAATTTCTCAGCGAAGCACTGTAAAAAATAACAATACCAAAATAATGCAGAACTCGATATAGTTGTTTATTTAAAAGATTTAACTTTAAGTGTTGCTTTCATTTTCCTTAATTTATTTAAAGAAGTGTCAAAATGGTTTAACACTGCTTCGAAACATTTTACAAACTGTTCAGAGTGTTTCATGAAAAGGTCAATTATACTCTTATTTATATACAGTACAAAGTAATAATTTCCAAATTGCGGTTACAAGAAGCTCTATATTAGAAAATTTTTTGTGGAGTGACATGTTTGGGGACTTTTGTTTTGTCATTTCGTCCTTTTTAATTAAAAATATCGCAATCCATAAAACTGTGCAATTATTAGACAAAAATTCACGGAGAAGGAAGGGCAATCAATTTTAAAATGCGGCAAGGAAGCAGACGAAAATTAAAAGAGGAAAATACATTTTTTGGGGGGACTGAAAAATAATCTTTTTAAAAGGTTTCTAATCCTTGGCGTACTCTACGCATAAAATTGAGTGGGCGCATTAGGGATGACGGGCAAAAGTGGTGGCAAACAGACTCCGGGATATCTCGCAGAGAAGTGCATTTGCCTGATTCTTACTTATTTCTGTCTGCTAGGATACGTGAGATAGCACAAATTAAATTATGTTAATAAGGCACGTAAATGAATGAAACACTCACAATAATTTAAAATTATCAAATCTGAGGAATGTTTGTAAACTGTTGGTGTCCACACAAGGCACAATTTATTTCGTAAAAACAACTTAATTTATGAAATTTTATATCTCTCCTTAAAATGTAATTACTTAAATTGAAACAGTTTGTTTATGGATACAACATTAAAAATGAGATTGTTGTTTTCATAAATTTTGATGTATATGCATTGAAATAAAGTATTTCTATTGAATTACCTAATTTCTATTTAAAGTTTGTTAAAGAAATTTTTGAGACAAAAAAAAACTCAAAACAAGTTTAAAGATCTCAAGATACTTTCAGGAAATATTATAGCAAAATTTCAAAGAGACGAAAACAATGAACAAGGAATTATTATTTTCATTAAAATATTTGAATTAATACGTACAAAACAAGAAAACGCAATAAAAGAGCAGTAGATTTTCAAAGTCGGCAGATCCTTGATCGCCTGACTGCCTGTCTGTATGGCCATTTTACGAACTGAGTGACCAACTGCCCCACCACCCACGGAGTTGACTGCGTGCCTCTTTGACCAGTTAACCTGTTGACCGCTTGACTCACGAATTGGTGATCAGTTGCCCCCTTGACTGACCGCCTGATCACTTCATCAATTGACTTCTTCACCCGCTGACCGCTTGACCTACATATATCCTGACCTATTGACCGTCTGGCCCACTGCCTGCCCGATCAACTGGCTGCCTAACTTATTGACCGCTTGATCTATTGATCGCCTGACCTACTGACCATTAAACTAACTGACTGGCTAAATGGATAGCTGGCCGTTTGACCAACCGGTTGGCTTGTGTCTGGCTATTCGACTAGCATATCACCGAATTAGCTGATCCGCCTGATCCCCCAACTATTGACACCCTTGACTACATGATTTAGTTATAGTTATTAGCGCTTTCCGTTATATTTGAACAAAATTATTCATAGCTTTTCATTCATTTATTTCTTTTACTTGTATGAACAATGAAAACAAAAGTTTTAACTAACCTTGCGCTCTAGTTTTGATATGTTTTTAGCGATAAAATCAGAGGACGTTACGAGACGCTTCAGAACGAGCGTCTTTTTCAATTTGCTTTGTTCGGAGCTATTTGGCACCTTTCTTCAAAAAGTGTGTCAATTGAAAATCACCCAAAAAGTGCTCAAATGTACAAACTGAACATTTTTTAATACCGTTATTTATTACATTTATCGTTTTTGTGTTCGTGGCTATTTTTTATCACATAAATTTTAATTCAAAACCATTATCAATATCAATATTAAACACCTTATCGCTTTTTAATCGGATATGTTTTTTTATGTTTTGTTAATAGGTCCAATAATAAGTTTATTACTCAGTATACGCAACTTCCAAATTTTTAATGCTTACTAATGATTTAAAAACAAATTTTCGTTAATCTTGAGCAATCAAAGAGTCCTTGATATTAAACATATGTAATAAAGCGTATTGTTCTATTTCTATTTATAAAAATAGTTTAAAAGAGTCCACAGTAGTCCAACGACAACTTCAGATAGTTAAAAGTTTTTCGATTCTTGAAATACACAAGTATTTAAAAGTATGACTTTCTATTCCTCTAACGAATAAAAAAGACACGATAAAAAACACATTTTAGCGATAAAACGACAGAAAACAATTTACCCACTTCTAAGGGTTGTAAATCATTCGTTATCACATCTATTGGTTTTATGACATCGTGAACCTAAAAACGTTTTCCCGTGAATGGCAGTACTCTTCAGGAACTAATATTGCACCTTTGAAAAAGCTCCTACAAATTCGGCTAGGAAAAAATTACTCTTTTTGGCAAATTGGAACAAATGAAAAACGTGATAGACCCGGAAAGAGACAGAAATTTAATTATTGATTTATGCTATGGCCGGCGAATTAATGGCGAAAATATGAAATGCGAAATAATCGCAAAAAGCAATTGGACTTTTAATCGGCAGTGCGATCAATTCAACCAGTTCCACGCAGCAGTGAAATTGTCGATACGACCACTAACAGGGCCGGTTATCAGGTGGTATTCCGGCGATAATGGAGGCGATCCATAAATTTTCTGATTATTGGAACTAATTAATATTGTGAACTGTATAAATCACGGGTCAAATTAATATTTGTTTAGGAGCTTCCAGACAGGCCTAATCCTTGCATTAGGAGTTATTACGAATTTGGCTCCGACAGCAGCAGGACGGGTGAACGAGTGGATCTGTGCGGCTTACTGCCAGATAGATAAATTCATTTGAGGAAATATTTTGGTCGGAAATAGCGCTCTGCTCGATTTCGCCTTTTTGTTGTGTTTTGCGTGGAAATCACCACATAAATGCTGTTTCGATTATGGCCGGTCTTTAAGGGCTGCACGTCTCCTAGTTCAGCGAATAGCGTCTTTAATGAGGGTGTACTCAGTTCAAATCCGTTGAGACATTAAATTATTGTAAGTATACATCAGTAGGCAGCGTTAGATATGAATATTCGTTAGTTTGAGCAAACCTTGTCTTGTTTTATCAACATTAGATTTTTAAAGTTTTGTAGTGGTTTGTGGACAATTACCATACACTTAGGGGTTTACTTTTCACTATATTATCAGAAATTATTTTTATATTGGTATTATTTTTGCTTATGTATGTACCGAAGACTCAGGGCATGAGTGGACTGATTTCTTTGCCAGGGGCTGCTTTTCATCAGGCCATTGAATCTACCACGAACTTATTTTCTTCTTTATAGAGATAGTAAAGTAGAAACTGAAAATATAATTTCATTTTAATGGGAAAGTGTGGGATACAAACGCGGAGATTTGGATATAAGTCTGATTTATATTTGAACTAATTGGCTTTTTACTGGACGTTTATGTGAAAATTGAAAAGTTTGCAGTTTTTAACACGATTTCAAAATTTTTCGCTTTCGGAGAAAGTATTGAAATTGACATCATGATGTATTTGCCCTCGCAGGAGGCACCCTGCGGTCCTAATAAGTGATGAATTCGCCGTATCTTCGTTTTATAGGTCCAGAAGCGAGAACCACTGTCGTACTTCCGCACTTTTGCACCGATCATTATTTACGCACTCGTCTTATTCATTTTTTACGCCGCAGCCTCCGCAGGACTACCATAAATCTACCAAGTCACCGGCCAGGAGGAACCCTACAAAAAGTGACGAGTGACTGACTACTTCCTTCGGATGCCTTGTTCCTGTCAGTTCCTGACGGTGGGCCTGAATGGGTCCCGGTCCCAGGTTTTGCTGATTCGCCTCGTGAAAAGAGGTTGCGCCTTGTTGTGCAAACAACACTGGACGATCTGCACCCCTTGGCGGGCGCGAAAAAGCGAGTAGCAGAAATTGATAAAAAATGAGCAGATAAATAATAGCAGGCGCCGAAGGAGGCGTTTTGCAAAAATAAGCGATATATTTCGCATGATTAATGATTCTGTCGGGCTTACACGACTCCGGGGATCAAAGGTTCAAAATCAATAAAAATTTACGAGCCGTGCACTGGAGAAGGAAAAATGATTACAACTCAGCGGGATGCTGTTAAGGCCCTTCTGGAATTTTGGGATCGTTGAATAGGGCCCAAGGAAAAAAGTATGCTGGTAGCAGTGTGGGCTTATTGCAACGGCAATTAATTAAAAAATAATTTGTAGAAATAAAAACGTGTGACATGACAGCAATTTCGTAATGGCCCTCAAATGCGGCAATTTTTAAATTCTTATCCACTTTTAAGGATGCACTACAAAAACTGATAACGTGGGCTTGAATTAGAAAAGATGCCTTTGTTTTATTGACATTCAGAAAACTTTATTTATTATATATCTGCTCTGTGTTCTTATGTTTGTTAGGTAAAATGGAAAGAACGAACCTATTTTTTCTTTTTTACAATGAATATACTAGTTTTTCCCATAGGTCCCCTATCACGTGCTTAAAAATAATATGACACTTAAGGCATATGGTCTTGCTAATTCTGCATGTTGAATCCAAACAATTTGAGTGTTTTCATTTTAAAGAGATTTTAAATTTCAATCCCATCCACCACGTGGCAAAAGGTCAACCCTTCTGGGAAATAAAATATTCTGATAATCGACGCACTAAGGGTCGCAAGGGTTGGTGTTTTAAAAAACATTTAAATGAATCGGAAACAGTGTATTTTTAAGAATAAGAAAAAGGATAATTGTTTTAGAAAGAACTGGTATTTTTTGATGTAGGCCGAAGGGAGTCGGGTTTACATGTAAAGTAAAAACTCAACGTATCTATCCTCTTATGAAAAGTTTACTTTATATTTTTTTCTATTTTTGCATTCGTTTTATTAAAAGTACATTTTCATTATAATTATTTCTGAAGTTATAAAACTGCTTTGATTTTTTGTTCAAAAACATCGAACCAAATCACTTCAGTAAGTTTTTTATTTATTTGTTTTAATTCAATTTAAATATGGGTTAGAAAACTCGTAAAAAAATTACTAAGACATAAATTTGTAATAATTTTCAAATAAATTTCTTTTTGAAGCTCGCTAAAATGAAATTCAAAAAATCTTAAATAATTTTTGCAGTATGTTACTCTGTTATGTTTTTATTTTATTTTCTTTAAACATTTAGAAATCTAAGTAAACGTTTGTAATTGAGTCGGTTTTTTGGGATATAAAAATAACTCCGAGTAGAGACATCAGGAATTCAACATTGGAAAGGGCCTAGATATTTTACTGTTTAAATTTTGTAGAAATCGTTAATAATACGTCGTTATTAAACAAAAATTAAAATGAAAAAATGGACAGTGTTTTAAGATTTGTAAGTTTTGAGAAAGAAAATTAATTAAAAAACTAAATTATTTATTTATTTAAATGTGAGCAGGTCTGTTGACTGTTTTTAATGAAAATAGCTTTAAAGTTTTGCCCATAACTTCGGTAATTTTGCACGGATTGATTAAAGAAGCGTTGGTCATGGCTCTCACATTCTGAGCCGGCCCACTGATCACAATTGTGTCAGCATGCCCTTTGGCAACAATCGTGTCGGCAGGTCTAGCAAGAAAGAATATAGGTCCCTATTTAAATTTTATTACTTTTATGATGTGATTTGAAGCGAAAAGAAGGCCATAGATTTGGTTCAGGACTCAGTGCCCGGGCCCGCCTTAGGCCTAGATCCAGCCACCCCTTTGTGGAGCCATGGTGCAGGTAGTAATTATAGCTTAATTTGCTTTAGAGAACTATGGAAGATTTTGGACAGGTTAGTTCGTACTTTAAGCTTCAGGCGAGGTTTGTTATTTTTCTGTGGACATTTGTACTAGTTTTAAAAAGAGTGTAATTTACTATTAGATCGACAGACGTTAAGCTCTATCGCTTAAGTATAGGATTTAAAAAAAATTAAAAAGCCAGGCTTTAAGTAGTTGACTTAATTTTAACTGAGGGAGGACACCTGCGAGGCGGACTGGCCGCCAGGTAATTTCTCTAAGGTACACATGTCCGTTCCCCTAGCGAGCACCGTAGTCGAACAGAGCTAAAGAAGCAAAAGAAGAGAAATAAACAAAAAGTTCACCTTGAACTCGCCGCTGGCTGAAAAATCCGCCGAAATCCTCGTCCGTCAGGTGAATTTATCAAATCGCCGTCAAATGGCAACGATGCCAACGAATATGCACTTGGCTGACCATGGTCAGTTAACTTTGTTATCACTTGGGCCTAGTTGCCTTCCTCGGACAATAGAACTCTCAGCGGTGGTGCGCCACGGAGCCGCGGATAACGGAACCCGCACCTTCCCAGTGTACCCGGACCGTGTTTACTTTAGCGAGAATTCCCTCGAAGGGCATGCGCCGCCCCACCAACGAGCCCTACACCCCCAAATTCGCACCAGGTGCCGTCTCTATAGCAACAGGAAAATGGAGTAAATACCGGGTCATGCGCTTTCTAGCTATACCCGGCCACGCCTCTTGGCTCCGCGGGTTTGGTAGTGGCTCTCTGACAACTTATCAGAGAGTGGAACTGAACAGCGGGGAGGAGTCTGTCTGGCGTTGTTAGTGTTGGTGAGCGGGTTGCTCCCGGCGGTGGCACTTTTCTCCGGGTTCCACTTTTCCTTGGGAAACTTTGTCTTCCGGTTCAATGGAAATTTTAACCTCCGGACGTGCTCGGAGCTCGCAGCACCCTCTTCGGGCCGGGTCGGTACGGCTCGCAAGAGGCCTTCTTTTTTTAATTAATTTAAATTGATCAAATGTTTTTTTGCATTTATTAATTAATGGCGCCCGATGGAATGATTTGCTGAGCTCGCACGGTCCTATCTGGCAAGTGTTGTGCGGGAGTCCCATGCGTTCGACTGCGGTTTCTGATGGAGCAGTTGGTACCTGTACATTTAAGGGCTCGCTTAAAGGGGACACAGGCGAATAATTCATTTCCAAAATTTGGTGCAAACTTAGGTACTCACAATAAATTTTTAAAAATGAAAACTTATTAGGTGATATACGCCGTCGCAGAATAAAACATTTATTATGTACCAGACCAGAGTACTGTGACAATCTCACAAAACAAAAAAGAACAAAATTAAAACAAGTTTATAAAAGTTACTGTGTATAGTCATGTTTAATTAAGTAACTGAAAAAATAATCTGAGGAGGGGAGAAGGTATTTGGTGTTGGAGTCAGAAACCTTAAAACGTAATTTTACATATTTTTAAAAACTGAAATGCCACCTTTATTCTCAGAATTTTGAGAGTCTTGTTTAAATTAGTCGATTTAAGGACAACATCAGAACAAAAAGAAATCGAATTTATTCGAACATTTACTTGATAACAATATAAAATTGTTCATAGAAAAGCTATAGGCAAATAAAAGTTTTATTTTTTATTTTTGTAAGTGGAAATAATTGGGAATTTGATTTCTGTTATTTGAAGTTTCATGATTCGGACTTCTAGAATTTGAATCGATTCTTGCAAGCAACATCTTCTTAAATCTATTGCATAAAACTTTTATCTAATTTCCACCGAATGTGATTAATATTAAAATCTTTCATCCAAATCATGTTTGGAAATTACTTGACAAGAAAAAAGTACTGACACTTTTATGACTCCCTAAAATTAAGTAAAACAATACTACCATTGCATGTTCTAAAACAAAACATTTATTTATTTGAAAATACCAATTTAATGATTCAGAACATTAAAAAATAAGTCTAAATTTGCTTACCTGGCCTCAATGTGTTATCATTTAAATTGTTATCAAATGCTTTAAACTGTTTTTACAGACAAAATCTCCAAGAGCTTAATTAATCAGGGAAGAGCACTGACCACTGGCTTTTCAATAACATGTCCTTATGTTTGTAAGTAAATAAAAATAATCTGAAAGTCGCTAATACTTTTATAGACCTATGGACTATACCACCAAAATATTTTTGACTCATTCTTTAAAAATTAGTTGATTTCTCATTGTAATCGATAGATTGATTTTTACCAATGAATTTTGAGATAAATACCAAGGTGAGTTTGATGCGAAAATTGTTTCAATATTCATATAATTTTTCTCTGTATATTTATTTAGCTTTTAATGAGTTTAAAAAAATTAATTATTATTAAATTAAAATAAATATTGATGTGTTGTTAAACTCTGTACTTATAAAAGGCAGAGCAATGTACTTTTGAATTAAAATCTACAAGAGGTGTCTCAATGGAGGTTTTATTTTCGACCTCCTTTTCCCTAGCGCGCTGAAACCACAACCGATAACTTCTTACAACAAAGGTTTTCAGTTACTAACCGCCAGCAAAGGAAAACGTGTCAAATTGGCAATTTGGCAAAAGCCGACCATAGCCAGAATTAGTGACCGATAAAAATGGACTCAGATCACTTCACACTGCACTCTACTGTATGAAAAAGGGACTACGCCGAATAGTGTTTTAGTTAACCGAAAAGAGGAAACGCCGGAAAACCTCAAAAGTCGTCACGTTCCGACCTTTTCCACAACTTGAAATCCTCTACAAAGTCCACAATAATCCGCCCTCCTCCTGTCGGCCGAGCGCCGCCCGGGAAATGCTTCAGGAAGTCTCCTTTAAATCCGAAAAATGAAAAGAAAGCACCGTGCAGCCGTTACCTGCTAACCCATTAATTTGTCCATTGTCCATTCATTACCAAATCCTAAGCAGACACAAACGGTCCAAAAAAGTGGAATATTCACTTGGAGGTGCTTGGCGAACATGATTACCCTTCGCCCCTGCCACCCTCTAGCCGTCGCCGAGTCCAATCAGACTAGATAAAGTCGCCTTTCGACGCGGCTGCTGCTGGAGCGCCCGCCGTCCCTCGCCGAGATCCTTTAGTCCGGATACATCGCAAATTTTGTTTCATTAAATTTCAATCATTTCCCGACAGGACAGACAGGGAACCGGGGTGACTGGAACGGGGGATGTGGGGCACAAAGGAAAAGCACACGACGGTCGACAGCACACAAAAAGCAAAATAAAGCGAAGCGCAGCAGTTCAAAGCCGTCAACGTGTGTGCTTCTGTCAAACGGAACCATATCAAATCTCGCAGCCCCCGCCCCGGCGCTCCACCGCCACCCGCGCTAGCCTTCATCCACTATCAGTGGGTTTTCTGTTATCAGTGCTTTAGCCATCAGCAACTGATAAGAGGACCTTTCTAATACAGAGTTAAAAGGCAGTTCTTAGTCGCTTATATACGCATTTACTAACGGGAAGAGGGGCGGGGGCGGAGTATGTTGCCAGTTTGTCTCTTTCGCACACCACTCGGAATATTGACTCCGGGTCCCAAGCGAACAGCCAGGCCAGTCAACCATTCCCCTTGGCTGCTTCCGCCGGGCCATGTACTCGCGCGCCCTCGACGGCCTGGTTCAGCTCTCTCCCTTATTTACCGTTAATAAAGCAGCCCGCTTTAGTTTTCGCACACAGCCTCATCTGGTACTTCGCACACAACAACGGCGGATTCATTCTGTCGTAAACGTACCGTTATTCATGGAGTCCAGCGTCCGACCCCGCGGTAGGTGGGTCTAAAAACGTTCGACTGACAGTCGACAGACAGTAAATTGGGAAAAGTGGGAGGTGGTACCCGTTATGTTTTCCTCCCTCAATGAGCGATTTGCGCTCGCCTGTGTTGAGCGGCTGTCGGAGTGTGCGTGGGGCCGACACTTCTCGCCTGTGGCTGGGTGTGTGGGCCGTGACTTCCATACTTGCGTTCCACATTGCTCGGATTCTTGGGACGATCTTAAAGCGACAGTAGTTGTCCACAATAAGCGAGCACTTTCAGGTGGATCGAGTGAACTTGCGACCGGGATCGAAGAGCCCCATTCTCGACATTTTGCCGAAAAGCGCGCTGTGGTTGCAAATTGTCCGGCGGGTCTGTTGACCGCGCGGCCCTGCACTGTGCCGATCAAGTGGAACGAATAGGAGAGCAACGCGCCGGGTTCCGGGGTGTCAACTCAATTTAAAAAAGAAAACCAACAAGAAGAAAAACAGAAAATAGAGAACGAATTCGATTCTTGTAATGAACTCGTCCATTTCTAAGGCAGTGTTCCACTCGGGTGGTTGTTGTTGCTGCTGCTGTTGGCGTGTTGTTGTTGCCTTGTTGGCGTGGAGAAATACATGCGCGCGGGACCAGTAGCCGCACCATATCCTGAAATTATCCTGATTATGTCTGTGAGTAATTCTGTAACGATACCCGGTTGAAGTATATACACACGCGCGGGCTTGGACTGGGTTCCCGGAGGAAAGGGGTTCCGAGTTCAATTTGAGTTTGTTGTACGCCTGTTTTTTTTCTGTGCCCGTGTCTCGGGTCTCATTCACCGAGCGAAATCTCAGCCCTCCACACAAAAGTAGTGGCCGTTCCCGGTGGTGCCGTCGTGGTGTTGTGCTCCCCTCGCAGATGATATATTGAAGAGCCGAGATTTAAAAGGAATTTGTATGCCGCAAGGTACGGTTCAAGTCCGAGTACTACTGCTCCGCTCTGGTGCCGTGTATAACAGTATCGTCGTCGTAGGACCGTAGGGCGATCCAGCGTTTCACGTTCCTTTTTTTGTTATATTGTTGTGTTGCCTCGCCTTGCCCTGCTTGCTGCCGTCTTGCCCTACCTTTTTCAATTTGAACTCGTCCTGCTCCTGGCAACGCCGGTGTGGTGTGTGGTGGTCGTTAACAAATGATTTTGATGGCATTAAATGAATTTAACTGACTTGATCCACTCGTTATAGGTATTCCAAGTGCAGACAGACATTCGGTAGTGACTTAGCAAGGATCAGGTCCTTAAGCTCTTCGGGTATTTGCGGGATTTACTTACGCTTTTTTCATCGCCGCTCTTTTGTCTCGTCGCACCTTTTTTGAATGGTGTCATACGTTACACGACACGACCCTGGATTTTGTCCGATTTGTGATTTCCTTTTATTAATTGTGCTATCGGAAGATTTCGACAGTTCTAATTGATTCAGGGTTTGATGGAGTTTCCCACCGGATCGCGAAGTAGTGATTTTTGAAATTGGAACCCATATTGACCTTACATTTTTTCCAATCTTAGTTCGAAGTGAATAATACTGTGAAGATAGAGTATTTGTGAAGTGTTTTCTTTGGTCCATTAAGCGACGCGATTATAATGAAAAAAGTGATTCTGAGACCGTTTTGCCGTATAACGCAAGCCCCATTTAAGGGGTTCTAGAGTTTACTGAATTCTAGAAACCAACACTTTTAAAGGTAAGATTGTCATTTTATATGATGGCTTCAAAGATTACGTTTTCAGTACATAAAGGAAAAAAATTATGTTATTATTAATTAACTTGTTTGAATTTAATTATTTTAGATTTTTTACTTCGATTTACTATATATACTTAAGATGGCTTAAGTTTTAAAAGCTCCAAGAAATATTTCATTTAAATATTTATAAATGATATTGGAGTATTATCAACTTGTTGGAATTATGAAATAATTTGAACGAATGATAAAAATTAGAAAAAAACAGCTGTGTATTGAATATTGTACTGTTTTTGAGCTGTTCTGTAAGTAAAAATCCAGATTGAAAAAACAAATGAAATTTTACTTATATTTGATTGTATTCTCACATTGTTTTTGAAAAAAGTGAAAGGTAATTGACTGAGTATATTAAAAACGCTTTAAACATATTCAAATAGTCTATCTTTTGAATGAAAAACGAAAAAATATTCATCTTATTTTTAAAAAAATATTTGAAACAATTTTTAATCTTGAGTGCTTAAAATTTCATGCCAAATTGTATAGAAATTTTAGTAGCATTCTTTGCATAACTTTTTACTTATAGCAAAAATAGAAGGAATAAACCGATTCAAATTAAAATTCTTATATCAAAGTGAACGACTTAATGTTTTTGTCTTCAAATCGAATCCTGATATTTAAAAAATGACTTAATTGTAAGTAACAAAATTGGCACATTACGAATATGGTCAATCTAGAAATTTTCATAAATAAATGTAAAATAAGAATAAATTTATTTATGTATACTTATTTTACAAATGTTCGCATATATGTTCTAACTATATTTTTTAGAATAAATTATAAAACTTAAAATTTTCAAAATAGCATAAGTAAACATATTTTTATATATAAACAAAGTTTTTTAAGTGCCGAACAAAATTCAGAAACAAAATCCTATGCAAATGATAGCAAAACGTTGTTATCTTAACGTTGGAAGCTGCAGTCTTAAATAAATCGCTCGTTTGTTTAATGGAATATTAAAAAAAGATGTAAAACCGTGCCACCATAAAAGAAGATTAAATACATATCGTTGTATTTAAGTAAATTTATTATATTTTGTATTACTTTCATATTTTTTAAGAGATTTTCATTTTAAAATATCAAAATCTATTTGAAGAAAATTATACGTTAAAAAAGCAACTTTTATTTGTAATACTAGTTCAGATATTAAAAACAAGCATATGTGAACAGTGACATGTTTGCATAATGCAAAATTTCGAGAAATTAGTTTAATTCGTTTCTTTACAATATCATTTTTTTATTATTTCTTTGAAACTTTATAAAAATAATTTTATTAGGGCTACAGTTTTATTTATCATACTAATCAAGCGTGTAATGGCGTTTTTCCTGTGTTGCTTATTCATATTACATTTATTACTAAATAATAAAATGAGTATTTTAAAGTGAGTTGCTAATTCTTAACGTTTGTTTGCTGTGTAAAAAAATATTAATTATATAAAAGAAATATATCGTTCCAGAACATTAGTAATTCATTATTTATACTAACAAAGCTGAAAAACGCTTCAGTAGCTGGGATAATACAGGGCTAAGTTGCAAATTTTGATATGTTTTCGCTGCGATTTCCTTTAATTTTGTATTCGCATAGGAAGGACCATAAATTTTTCAATAAATTTTGCTTCAAATAAGAAAATGGCTTTATTTACGCGTATCATAGGAATCTCGAATAGAATTTTGATTTCGCGACAATGGCAAAAAATAGGATAGTTTAAACATGAATATTGGAAAGTCCGCACATAAATCGAGACCTCAGAAGAAGATTAACGTATTTACGCTATGTCGACTATCCGTCTTCTATAATTTATTCTGTTTGAATGCCACTAGGTTCCTAATTCCATAATTTTCCTCTAATTTATATAAAACGGATTTCAGGTTGTTATTCGTTTTTCATCGCATGCGTTTGGCAATGGTTTGGCGAATTATATAAATGATATTTAAGGTGCTCCTATGTTGGAAAAACGAGTCTACAGAAAATTTAGGGAAGTCACTGCAAAAATATTTGTCGCGATGAGCAGTCTTGACAATTTAAGACAGCGTGACCTCGTCCATTAATCTCGCCCTCGACATGTTTGGAATAGGAAATCTGCGCGAAGAAAAAGCGAATAAATAGTAGAAAACAAAGAAAAAAGGCAAATAGCATAAATAAATTTTCCAATTCGCCGGCAGCCGTTTTGCCGCGCCCATAGGCCGCTATTTGCAAACCGCAAATAGAATTTTTGATTAATTATGGCTCTGACGGGCGAAAAACAACGTTCCGAACATGTCGACGTGGCGAGCACGTTCGCGACACGTCTGGAACCGTTCAAAGTTCGTCGAATGCGTTCTGGGAAAAGTCGTACAAAATTAGTTTTTCCGTTTTTTTATATTTAATTAAATTTCACGTAATTGGAAGTGGAAAACGCAAATCACGACAGCGCCGCGCAAATCGCAAATACCTCGTGCGGAGTCTGTCCGTGCGAAAATGTTTATTTAAATGTTTCGCCTCGCAAAACAATTTGTCTTCGCTGGAGTAATTAAGAAATGAGAAATAAAATGAGATAAAACCGGCAGCAAAACTGTTGGCAACCCAGATCTAGGTGACACTGCTCCTAATGCGGGCCGCGAGATTTTATCACTATCTTATCGCGGTGGTGGCGGCGGTTTCTCGCCCGATTCGCCTTTTTGTGTTATTTCCATTTTTTCTTACCTTTTCCACAATTTAAAGGTGATATGGACTCGCGCTTGGCGTCATATCTTCTGCGCAAAGGTTCAGTCGGTACACGACGCGTTGGCGCGTCTGATTTATGGCCGCCTATAGACGTGCGTTGCGTTTCTGTTATATTTGCCTAATCATAAATAAATTCTCTAATTGGTTGTCACTTCTGGAGCATTGTTTTTATGGATCACCGAGTGATAAAACGCGAACCTGAGATAATTCGGCAATTAAATTCTTGTTTTGAGCTGTTTCCGTGGCGTAGAAGAATGGATTGTAAAAAAGCCGCTGAAGGACGTAATTAACGCGCATCTGTGTACGTTTCTAAGATCATATAACACATATAACAAGAATTGCAAAATTATTATTATATTATATGAAAAACGTCCGAAATTTGGACCAAAGTTATGATTTTCTTTAGTTCCTACCACTGTACTTTGAAACTACGTTTCAGGTCCCTGTCGAGGACTTAAAGTTGTTGTACTTACTCAATCAGGAAGATCGTTACAAAGACGTTTATTTTTCTAAACCTATAATAAAAGAGGAAAAGGCAAAGAACATAGCAACATAACAATTAACATAGTCTGATTTTACTAATTATACTACAAATAATGAATTATAAATCAACGAACACGTTCTTGTTTTCAATGTAAACGGGGAATTTTATAGTTAAATTTTGGTAAATAGAAAGAGAAAAAGAAAAGGGTATTTGTTTTATTGTCAATATTCTTGAGAAATCGGCAGTTAATCAACAACCAATCAATTTTTGTCACTTCTTTTTTTGAAGAAAATCTTATTGGCAGCAGACCCTTAAAATCGTATTATAGAGTATAAAACTAAGAGCTATGGAAACTTGATTTAATTAAAGTTAATAAAAATTTTTGTAATATAAAATACCAGTTTTTTGAATTACCGATTTAAAATTCTTCTCTTTTAAAATTAACCATTTAAAACTGAATATATTTACTTCTAGGATTTGATTTTGATTTTGATTTTATGGAGAATTGAATGAATATTTCGTTTTTTTTGGGAATAAAAATTTTATATATGTGTGTATTGCGTATACTTTGTATTATTTACTAGACATTATTTTGATGCATGGCTTCTTAAAGCTTTTAATAAATTTTACTGTGCTGGGAATATTACAAGACAATAAATCTTTCTGAAATATACGCTCTAAATTTCACTCTTACTGCAAATCTGAAAGAACTCCTGCTAGAAAGACAGATTTTCTTCTGTAAAGATTTTCTTCTATAAATGAAAAGTCTTAGGTAATAATTTAACTAGGTTGAGAGGAATTTCGTTATAAATTAAAGGAGGTAATATAAGTTTATTTATTAATGTATATTTACCAAATTAACTTAAAAATTGAATTATTGCCAGCTTATAAATACCTACTGAACAACGTGCATGCACCAAAATTTTATTTATGTAAAATTAATGCACTTTATTTTGAAAGCCCGTAATGTAATAACACTTATTTTTTAAATGGTATTTTAAGCCATAGCTTATAAGTAATTTTTCGTCAGTCATTATGGTAAAAATCACTTATTAAGTCATTACTTCTATGGGGGTAATGAGATATTAATTTTTCTTCTACTAGTTAGATGTATATTGTCGATTAGTGAGTTTTAGTGCATTATATTGAGAAATTTCCAATATTTCCATTTCCGTCTCCCAGATCCACTCACTTTAAGAATACAATTTTGATGAAATGCTAGAGTTAATCCTTTTAGTAGCTCAGAATACCTTGGGGTAGTATGATTGATATTCACTTAAACGGGGTAATAATTTAGAGAAATGGCTGAGTCCCAGTTCGACTCCATTATATTCCCCAGTTGCCAAAAAAATATAGCCTAAGGATGCCTAAGCGTTAACTCACCTGCACACGCCTCACTCACATTCCCGACCATAAATTTCCAAAGTCGCTGAGTAATAGCTCACGGGGGGCGTAATAAATATCCGCCGCAAAAATGCTCGGCTGGACTTCCTCCTGGTAAAATGTCGGGATGGAAAAGAAAAAGAAAGCGTTCGGGTCCCCGGCCTAGCCGCACATAACGAAATCGAGGCGCTCCCGAAGTCCAAAGTCCAGATGGCCTGCTCTATTGGCCGGGCTGTGCTGTCGTGCTGCCTGCACAAGTTGGTCCTGTGCTCTACTCGGTTCGAGCAGCAGGAGCAACAGATCAATCGATTTATCGGCTTAACCAGGCAACTATCCTGGTCCAAATTCGAAGTACATTTAGAAAGTGCAAGGACCAAAAGGGAAGAAAGTTGCTTAACGGGAAATTTTGGCTTGGCCACCAGTTCCGAATCCCGAATATACACGTTTAGAATTTATGTCGAGGAACTTCCTGGTGCCGATATCAACCCGGTCGGCAGAGTAGCCCTGTGGGTGGTGCCGCAGGATGCAAACGGCCGAGACTTGACTGGAGGTGTCCATATAGAGCTGCTTAAAATTTGTGTACCGCTGCGATAACCCTTTTAATCCAGAGTCTATTTGTGCTTGTTCTAAGGCTCACCCTGTGTCTGACTCAATCCTCCGACGTCGTTATCGATACCTTATGGGTTCCATGTGCACACCCCGTGTATGTGCCCCGATGGTTTGTCAACACGACCCTGACTGTGCGATTATGGAGCACCGAAAAATAGATTTCTCATTGGCAGTAGACGGTCGGAAAAAGTTTTGGTAATTCAATTTCGAATATTTTGGAGTTATCTCATTGTAGAACTTAAACTTTGACAACATATTTCATTAGTCATGCTGTGTTTGTATTAAAATTGTGTGAACCAAGGATTAACGAAGAGTTGTTAAATAACTAAACACATATATAAAAAATATTGATTTTGCATTACTTTAAAAATAGCTATATTAAGCACATATCACAGAAATTATTGATTTATCTGTAATAAAATTATCTCTACGATTATCTATTTCCGTGAAATTACCGATTTGCACCGACTGTGGAAATTTTTAAATATATCCTTCATTCTAGTGACTAGAGAGAAAAATTTAACATTTGCTCCTTAATCTAGTGTCATAATTTAAGAAGATATCTATTATAATGTTAATTTAATTAGCAAAAAAATACGGGTTTTCCTGCGAAGTTAAATTTACAAATTAATATTATATGTGCCTTATTTATAAAAATACTTTATTAAAAGTATTCCTAATAAAATTTAATAGTATTTTCCTCATAATGGTGTTAGTTTGAAGCTTATTTTTATTCCTAGTTTAATTTAACAATGAGACACGGATTAGGATCGAGGTGGAAATCGAACTCATAACCTGTGGAATGGCGGACAAATTGTGCTACAGCTGATCCATTGAGGTCTTCTAGCGTTTTGAACATGGTTTCATCAAGGGAATATTTTGTAAATTTTTTAGTGTTGATATGGAAGCTTTAATCTTAAAAACTAATACTTTCTGGGTTATCAGTGCAGTAGATTATATGAGAACGTGCATGCACCGGAAGGCAGTTTGGTTGCAATAAAAGAACTTACCGCGATATGGGACCGCGATTAGCTACTGCCCTTGAGAAACGAGTGCTCTCGAGGAGCTTCTCACGTTGCCCGTGTGATCGGACATCGAGCAGAACAGTGTCGTGTTTACCTTTCGTAATGAGCATTTTTCCTCACTTTAAAATGCTCCAAATCCAAAGGTAGAGGCGATAAGCCACGCGCCAAAAAATGCACTCTTATCTTGCGATCCACTTGGCGATACAACTTGTAATTGGAATTAGTACAAACTCGTGAAAATTTTGTTTTCCTAGCACTCGAAGTGCATGTCACCGCCAAGAAAAGGCGAGTTACTTGAGTGGCGACTGGGGTCACTCCATACGAAACGAAAAACTCCAATTTTCTTAAGGAAAGGAATTAGTTGACTCAATTTTTCCAGGGAAGATAAAATTAGACGATTGGGTGCCCAACACGTGGGCCAATGAACTGCATATGTGAACACCGCGACTGCTGGGAAGTGCTAATCTCTGTTTGGTGCCCTCTGCTTCCCAGAGGTTATGTAAACCCCATAAAGCAATAAACCTGCTCCTTTTGCCACGGAAAAGGTGAAATAAATATTTTTTTTCTCCAAGGCACTGGGATTTATTTGTCTTTTGATAAAAGCACCCATATCTTGCCCGAAGGTGTTTTCTCACCTTAGATCTTTCTGTAAGTATATCGGTGGAAATGAATCTTCTTGTTATTACTTGTTGCTAATTGATACATTCTAACTATATTTGAGATCTAAACTCAAAGGGTCTATAGTACAGCGAAAACGATAGGATTTTAATAGTTTAGGTTTTTACTGATTCATTTTATGGGTCAAATAGATACATATTTCGAGGTCTCCCAAAGTTTGAAGACTTTTATTAGATGAATAAGTAAGGGTGTAATTCTAATAAGATGCTAAAAATAAAAAAAATAAGAAATTGTTACTCGAGCTAAACTGGAATAGTAAAAATGCCAAACTATCTACACCTCTATTCTAGACCTAGACTAAGATTTGAATATTATATAAAAAAAACTATTTAAGGAATCAAATAATTTTGTTGTAAAATGACTATTAGCTTTAAAAATGTATTAGAAAAATTTCTAGTTTGGATTATTTAAAAACGAAAATTATTTTTTCATCTTCTTTGTAACAATGCGAAAATGATCTTGAAAATGTCTAAAGGGCATTTAAATGTTCCTTGAAGAAGAGCCCTGGCAACGGTTGCTTTAACAGAAATCCCCTGTACACTTTCCTCTTAGCCGCGTCCCCTAAAATTTAGCATTCTCCTCGAAAATGGCAGAATCGCGACAGAGTACATAAGCTGGAGACGTGAACGTGAATTCTGCTTACATTTTAGCCCGACGCGTTATGTATACGTTCCATTTGCTCCCGTAGGAGATAGAGCTGCATGGCGCAGTAGATGTCCTGAGGCGGAGCAAGGCGTACATCATCCTCAGGGAACACCAGCCGCCATCCTTGCTTCAGGTACCCATGAAATTATAATGACGAGTGAGTACTGGCGGCGACGGCGAGTATGTAATCTCTAGAAACTAACTAAACTTATCTGTAGGCAGAATTCATAATTTGGCGGATGCTGGCTTCCCTTTATTATTTTGAGACGCACCAGAGTTTGGGGATTGGATGCTGCTGCTGTACCACCAGCACGAGCATTTCATCAAGAGATAAATTATCGGGGGGCAGGCGTCGGGCGCAGCATCACATGGCTCGAGAGTTTGGCTAAAAATAAAATTTCGCCATCATGAAGGTGGCGATGGAGAACTCATCACCTCGGTGGTGTGCATTAAAACAGACAAAAAGTGAAGTTGTCCGAACATACCCTTTCCCGTCTCTGCCCCAGTTTTCCGCCTTCTCGGGAGACCCGGTCATATCCAGATATCTTCCGATGAAACCAATTGCTCCGGCCAGGAACCATGTGACTTCAGGAGCGACCGATTTGTTCCCGGGAACCCCCTTAAGCCGGGACGATTAAAATATTACGCTCGAGAGATCAACTGAGGATCAACAGGATTTCGGGTGTATTTGCAGAACGTATCCCGACAGCCGTTCTGGCAAGAGTTATGTCTTCCTGAGCGGTTCTACACAAGACATCCGGGACCAGTTCGGCATCCGGCTAGTCTAAACAGTCGCCGGGGCGGCCACTAGTCAGCAAGCAATTTAGTTTTTCGGACATCGTTCGACCCTGTGTGAGCTACCCGAGAATGTCAGGGCAGCAACTTTATGACTAACAAGTCTCTGTGGACCCCCGGGGCACTATGGGGAGCTATCTAGATTTGTATCAGCATCCATCAGGCACGGCTCAAATTATTAATGATAATGATTTGACGAAGCCGGACCGCTTTTCCGGTGATGGCGACCGCCACCGCTTCCGAGATTACGTGAAAAATCTTTAAATCTCCGATATGGGACGTATGGGACATAACGGATCAACGGCGCTTAATGGCCGTGGGAATCGCCACTGCCACGTCTCGTCGCCTCTGTCGTCATTTTGCAAGGTGCTCCCGGTCCCAGTAGCGCAGGCCGATGCTGTCGTGTCTGGATTTTTCTTAACGACCGAGATAATTGAAATTGGCAGGAAGATGACACGCTTCTGATGCTTTTGATGTTCTTTTGAGCTCGCAACGAGACAAATTGGACGCGCGACGATTTGGTTATGGCGCATTTTGGGGATTATAAGTGCTTTCGGGATATTGACTTGATCTTTGAGATATCTCAACAAAAATATATGTCGGCAGAGAATAGCGAGAAGTGGGAGTGGGATGAAAATCCAATTAGTCCCAATCCTTTTAGTTTGAAGGATGCATTTTATTTTTCCTAACAGTTTTAGGATTGGAGAAAGCAACTTAACAACTCTTGACCGGGGGAAGTAGATTTACATTTTAGTAATACATGTTTTATAAAATGGAGTCCACATTTATCATTTCTGGGTCAAGGAACTGAATCCACAACCTTTCGAATAGTGGAAAAGTTGTGATATGATATCTTAAAATTAAAATGTGTATGTTGCACAGTCAATAAAAAATAGTAAATTGAAGGCACAGAGTTTGATTTAAAGTATTTCTTAAAGCTTTGAAGGTTTAATATAATATAAGCTAAAATATACGTTAATTGATTCGAGATTTAGAACGAGGAATATGAAGTGAAATAAATTAATTATCATTAGACTTTGCAATGTATGTTTTTATTTGTGAAAGTTTTATATGATATATTAAGAATTTTAAATATTTTTTTATACAATTCTGACTTTTGCGCTTAATGAAACAAATTTTTCTCTTTCCTTTCAGAGCATCTGTAGAATATTTCGTCTCGTCCCATAGTAAAAGAAAAATTCATCAAGACGACGTTTCTACAGCATTTAAAAGACGTCGTCACGACAAAATTCCCAGGGAAACAGCAAAATTTCACAAACATTTTCCCATCGTACATAGGTGGTGGTGGAATGGAACGCGGAGGCGGCCTAGAGAACATGTCAGACTCAGCCGGCCTATGCCTACAGGATCTAGTAGGTGGAAATGGGGGAAGTGGCGGCGGAGGTGGCGGGACAAATAACGATCATTTGCACAATCATCACAACCTGCATGATTCGGTCGCAGTTAGCGTATCATCGGCAATAACGGGTTTAATGCCCGTTGTTTCTGGTGGTAGCGGTCTTAGTCATCTGCACCACAGTTCTCACGAAGTGTCGAACCATCACCATCACCATCATGGAGTTGTGCCACCTCATACTCCCACTACGGTATTGCATGAGCCTCTAGAAAAGTTAAAAAGTAAGTACGCTCAGCTTTTTGCTTTCCGAAATGCCTAGAATAACAAGATAGTCAGCGTAATATCGCATGAGCGCTACGCTTGTATACTATTGTTTGCGGCCTACATGTTCATCTGTCTGATGTAAAAACAAGACGTTTTTTGAGCCTGTCATGATAACTATCACATGAAAGAGCTTGAAACATAACAAACTACACATATTTTTAACATTATTACCTTCTCAAAGTCACCTCAAGACTTTTACTTGGTCGTACCTGAAGGCACAAAGTCATGTTGCCTTGTGCATCGACACTGCCAAGTTCCGACCATCGTACAGAGGTAACTCGCAAAAACCCCGCAGAGGTTAGCGCTGGGCTACAGGAGCTACATTTATCTCGACCAGAAATATCCCGTCCTTCACACTAATCCGCTGTTAATTAAAAAACTATTCCTGCACCTGATCCGATCCATAACTAATAATCCAGGATTAAGCCATTATCTAAAAATTTTTTCCACAAACACGAGCACATCGGCAGGAGATCCAGACAGGAGGGGTCTGCCTTTCCGCCGCGTCGTCTCGCTCAGGCTTCAGGATTACCCTGCGGCGACTGGAACGGGTGCCTTTTCTTGCGCTCTGCAACAAGTGTGCATACTCTCATGGGTCCCGGATTCCTGGATATTGTTCAGAACTCAGGATTCCACTCCAATCTCCATCCTATTAAGGGCAATCTGGTCTCCTGCCCCAAAGTCCTGCTTCGGGATGATGTTTGCATCGCAAATCGGTCTTATCCCGCTTGCTTTCTGTTTGGGGGGGTGGAGGAGGAACATAGGAAGAGGGGGCGCAAAAAATAGCGGAATCATCGCGCGGGGCGATATTCATAATTCGACGCGGCGTATGCGACCTCACGCATCCCAATGCCATCATCCCTGCGATTGCTTGTTCAAACACTTGGCGGCTGTGAAAGGGCGCTCCTTTCGTTTTCACACTTTTTTGATTGTTTTTACGCAACAGCTCCGAAAGGCGGATGGGGCCATTGTTGAACACAAAAAGTAGAAGGAAAATCGTTCCGGCTAATTGAGCACCCTCTCGTCACTACAAAACGTTCTTGAGGGTAGCGACGAGCCCTGTGTTGGCCAGCCCTTCCTTCCCATGTCGGGGTTGCGCCGACGACCTCACGACCGTTTTGGCTACAATTATGCTCTATTATGCAACTGATGAATGATATCGGCCCTCAATCGACGTAATCGCATTACAACTTGATTTTCGATTAAAGTTAATTGAGACGCACTAGGGACTTGGGTGGCCGTCTTAGCCGTCGCCGCGCGTGAAGGCACGCTGCCGCCAGGGGTGCAAGGGTGGCAATTTGATGAATGAATTTGTTTGTGATGTTGACAACGCACGTGGGCTGCAATTTGTACATAATTTCACATTTGGATGCCCTGTGGGTCTTTTATTCTAACCAGGAAGAATTTAGGCTTATTTCAAAGACTATTTTAAAGGAAATTGGTGCTTCTTCAGAAACTTTGGCTCAATTATTTTTATCGACGATGAGTTCATATTTACGATTCAGCTGTTCGAAGCCTAGTAAATAGCTTAAACAAGGTCCATCTTAAATTCGAATCTCAATCAAATTCAGTTTAAGTAAATATTGAGTGTTTGCGACTTGCGACGCGAAATATCATTAAGGTATTTACAAGGCTCTTATAAAACCCTAATTGGACCAAGAAAAACAAAATATCATTATATTTTCTAATAAATTGCAAAAGTACCATCTTGATTCTTTTTAATATCATCTAGTCTTTTGTACTAGAATTAATATCTTTTCTTGTGTTCACCAGGATTTCTTAAGTAGTGTTTTCAAAAATCGCGAGTTATTAAGAATCTGATTACTAATCAATTTCATTATCTTACTCATTACGAGTTGTTGAAAGTCTTTTTTTTTTGGTAGTCGCACAAAGTTTATTTTGTTATTATGGAATGGCAATTTTTAAACACATAAGTTTCTTATTCAACTAATAACACTCAGTAAAGCAATTAACAGGATATTGATTTTTTTACGTTAAATCCTGTGTACTTCCTTGGGAAGTCCTCTTATTCCAAGAATCACACTTATCCACGCGACTCCGCTTTCCCAATTCGAGACACCGGAATTGATCGCTACACTTTTCGATCCACTCGAAATCCACTTGAAGAATTAGTAGATTATCATCCGAACCATTTCGAGTGGTATCAAATTTCGTGATCCCATAACAATCCCTTTTCGGAGCGCTACCGAGTGCCATTGCAGTCATGTTAAGGGCTTGTTTACATGAAAACCCTTCGGTTGCTGCACGCTCCTCCCGCCTGTGGCCGATGGATGAAATGTGAAAAATAAAAGTAAAAATGAAGGAGGCTAGTGCGCCCGAGCCACATGCACATTTGCATAAAGAGAGATGTCGCTATCCTGTAGATTGTTTAAATATTTAAATAATTTTATGGCGACAATCTTATTGCGGCCATTGTGTACTAGTCTCGGAGACGAGAAGGGCTGTAGTCTAGAAAAATCTGAGGTACGGCAAAGTTTGCTGCTCTAATGGCTACAAGGTGCTAAAAGGGATTTGGGCACGTACGTCACTGTTTGTTAGTGATAGCCCGCTTCTCGTGGACAAACAGACAAATTTCATTTTTAGTATTTGTCTTAAGAAATTTCTTATTTCTTATTCCTTTTGTGCTCGCCTCACTATTTGAGGTGAGCTGTGATAAAGCGGACTCGGACGATAAGGAGGCTCTCGCTGGCCCATTTGCTTGCACTGAGCACCTGAAGACGGCAACGGCTGTCTTGTAGCGATATCTCAGGAATTGAAGATGTCTTCTGTTGTTGGGGATTACTTGGTCGCCAAGCTTCTGGAGCCCCTGAAGTAGTCGCACTCGCGAGACAGCGACGCGAGCGACGGGAAACTGCAGAAGAATCTCGGAAATTTGCCCCACAGAGCCCGGGCTCGTGGATCGATAACTACCGGAGTGACAGCAAACAAATTAACCGAAATTAATTGTCCATTAAAAGTGTTTATGGGCCGCGTAATTTGTCGCCCCACTATCATATCCATCGCCACCTTCGTCGGCACCACCTCTAATAGGACCGTCGCGGCTGGCGACAGCATCATTAGCATTATTACAACCTCGGTAGTGATCTAGCCTCTGGCCGGGTGCTGATGCTGTTGCCAGGCTAGAGCGTCGACGACGGGAGCTGTTGACGTGCCGTAGCAAGCGAACATGCACCCGGTCGGGACCGGGATCCGGGATCCCGCGGTTCCCGTCGCTCCAGGCATTCTTCGTGGACGTAAAAATTTTAACTGACACCGCGCAGCCGATAATTAATTTGTGAACAAGAATTATGTTGTCAACAGCTGTTCCGGAGGAGACCTGGTGACACTATGGTGCGTCGGATTTTTCGCCACATATTCCCAAAAATCCAATAAATTCGGGTACCCGCGGAAGACTCGGTACTAGGGAACCCCTGGGCTTCGACGACAGGGTTTATTGGATAACATGAACGTAGAGGAGCATACTTCGAACACTGAAGCTACTCTCCGAAATTTATGTCGTGGGTAAATTACCGCCGCAGAATGAGGGAAATTTTAAAATACATACAAAAATATCCCTGGGCTTACCACCGCTCGCCGGCGTGTTCGTAACAGACAGACACAGACATCCTTGAGACATGCCTAAGGTGGAAAATATTTAAATTCGGTTTGGGTAGCGCAGTTCTGCGAGGGCAGATCTACCAGGGATTATGGGATGAGTAATTGGTCTGAAGAGGCATCCAGTGCCCGGGAACACCCGGACCAAGGCTCTTGCAAGAAGTGTACTATTTTTTCCGGTCTGCATGCATGTTTTTTCCGCCACACCCTTTTGCACCCAGACCGAATATTCCGGCACGCCTGTAAGTTTCCCATGACTGGAATTCCGGAACCCGGACAAGGGAATTAGCTGGATCAAATTTCACATACGATATGAAGTGGCGGGCACTTTGCGATATTCAAACGGCTTTATCTACTGAAAAAGAAGCCGACGGTTCATACTGGGAACAGTTTAGCGTCTAGTCAAAACCATGAAAACTCCATCTAGAGTGTGGCACTAAGGGAATTAATTCTTTCTGAAGTTCTATTGTACATGCCTGAAAAATAAAGTGCCATAATGCATACAAGTCGTAGATAACTCATCCGTAGTGTAAAACGAATCAATGAATTCTACATTAGAATTAACCCTTTCGCAAACACCTCTTCAAAATCAAATCATCCTAGACCGCAACAATAAAGGACAAGTGTTTGTTGGAAAAACCAGCACAGCATATGGGTATAATATAAAAATCAGGATGATGACACAGAATCACTCAGGAATCACCAAGAAAAAAAAATATTCCTCCCCCAATCGGCCCACTAGTCTGTGTCTGTTTATGTTGTTCTATTTAGCCAGAAAATTGGTCCCATATGGCTGACATTTATTCCCCGTCCCACCCTGGCGAAGCTCTCTTGGATCCCCGACTGCTTGGCTCCCGGACAGGTCTCTTCATCTCATACATATAAAGTGCGTAAATGCGAGTGGGTCACCCCGGGAATGGGGTTGTGATTGTTATTATGGTCGACGTCCCACTTGCACGTATCTTTCCCTCACGGACTTTTCGACGTTATTATCTTCACCCGGCCTGAAATTTGGTTTTCGGGACATTCGGGACATTGGATATCGTCGCCAGACTGGAGGAGCTTCCAGGACTTGTAGAGAGCGGGGTGATTCCACCTCTGCAGGGTGTGCACTGCGTCCCTCGCAAGCAGCCACATTGACGTCGCCGGGTCCTGATAAGGGTGACTCGAAGATAATTTGAAACTGCCCGCTCGTAAGGAGATTGCAACCAGACGGACAAATTAATGAACAACTTAATTCGACTTTTATTTCTTGTGGGCTTATAGGGTTTTTGCGACACGCTCTTCCACCTCTTCTACGCAGGGTAGGGAGCTAGATTAGCTATTAGATGAGATTTGGATGTCGAAAGAGGTTTTGGCGAGAGCTGGGTTATTTTTATTTATGTTTTTATAAGAGGCTATCACAAACCGCAGACCGTTAACCAGATCTAGGTATCTTCCACGATTTTAGTTGATAACGTTGTCGTCATATAAATTACTACAGTTTGTATATTTTGCAACCAAAATTCGAGTTTTTGTTTTGTAAAAAGAAGGTTTCGTAGGAATCTTAATTCTTAATGCTTTCCTGTTCTCAGGGAAATGCTTATAGCCTATATGTTTTTTTTCTGAAAAACTATATAGAAAGCATAGTAAAGTTAAACATGGAATAAATACAACCCTGGAGCACTAGGATTTATAATTTTAGGGAATTCTTTGGAGAGGACAATGCGAGTATAAACAAAATTTAATTTCGCGCAGTATATTAAAAGGCTATGAAACCAAAAATTTTATAAAATATAAATCTCGAACAATTCAAAACAAGAATCGGTGTTTTTGTATTTCTTATTAATATTTCATAATTTTTTTCGGCAATCAGAGAAAAATATTTAATCTTCTACTTGTTAATTTGTATTAAAATCAAAATTATTTTACCGTGTGAACAGCATTTTTTCTGAGTGGATAAATTCACTACTTACGGGGATAATTAGCACAGAAATAATTCAGGGCCAGAATTGTGAGATCGATTTTCCAATTCGAAATCCTTGAACCCTCCGGCAGACCATTCAAAAACACAGGGCCGGCCGAGTGAGGTTGTAAAGCATTCGCGGTAATCTGCAGCTAGCAAACATGTCAAGTTACTGCAGGACCCGGCGGAATCTAAGCTTGAAGTATTAATGCGAGACAATAAATGATCATCAACGTCATCATCAGTAGCAGCATCGCAATCCACAATCATCCACTGGTCCACAACGGAGGCTGCCATAAGGCCAATCCGTCGGATATTATAAATCCACTCGGCGCATTTTGATTTCTCTGCGCCGCGGCGCATCCCGGTCCCGGACTGCTGCCAGTAGTCCGCTAAATCTACTTGGGACCTCGTGCATCTCCCGAACATCTCTCATCGACAAAAATAGTCAAATTGTGCCATAAATCTCATCCGTCAGCCGGACTAATCGCATCATCTGTCAGCTATTAACATTTTCAGATATTCGGGGAAAATCGCCGGCGAGGCACGTTCAGGTCTCGCGGGCGTTTTTTTATTTTCCGCGCGGCACCTACTCGAGCCGCGCGAACAGTGCACTCGCGCTATTTTCTTAAGGGCATTCTCCATCAAAAGAAAATAAAAAATGTGTAAAAAAACGGAAGAAAGTGGAATAAAAAGAGCTAAAAAACATGTCAAAGTAAAAAGAAAAGAAACAATCGACTTTGTGGAAAAATGGGAAAGTAGGAAAATTTTTCAGAAAAGAAGAAGCCGAGGGAAATGATTCATGAGCCCAGCCGTGGAAGGTGTTTACAAGAAAGTTCTACTACTTCTAGAAAAATGCCACTTTGTCCCTGTCCCATTCGCGTCTCAAAAATTGACAAAGTTTTGAGATTTGTGGGGTTTAAAGTAGGAGCCGCTCAAGTAAATAAGTTTACGCGAAAGATTTACTGCCCTGCCCCCAGACTCATGGTAGTAATTCATACTAGCCAACAGGAGCTTCTAACTAGTTCGCTTTTTTCTTTGTCCCTGGAAGCTTATTTTGATGAGATGAAATTTTCTTCAAAATTCCGAACTTTTCTCAAATTTGGTGAAGTCGAAATGGCAGAAAACTTGGAGTTGCAGAACACTTGATGAACAATGGAATCGTGCAGTCATTCTGAAGATCGGAAAGTTAAATATAAGCTGAATTTTAAATGTATACGTTCCTTAAAATGAGACTATACCTCTTAAGTTTAAAATAAGTTTTTAAGATATCTCAAAGCCGACCTTTTACAAAACTATTCTAAAACTATACTATCAGTGATATTGGGCATCAAAATAAAGTTCTATATTTCCTCGATATATCCATTTTATGTTTCATACTAGTGACGATCTAGAGATGAAAATACGATCTCTGCAAGGTTTCTTCTTAATCAACTAACGTAAGTTTTTAAACTCCAAAAGTGTTTTTTATGGATGATTTATTTTTACAAAAATTGGAAGATTGGAAAACTTGTAGAATCACCTCGAGGTCTGTCTGCTTGTCAGGCATTTTTCTTCAGAGAACGGTTAATAGAAAGCTGAACTTTGGCATAGCTGTAGATAGTACTTTCTAAGTATTTGTCTGAAATGCCTATACAAACGAAAAGCATAAAATTTTATGCTTGCCTGTAATTACAGGTCAAATTATGGTACGGACCACTCGCTATAGAGTACAACTCACATTATTTAACAAAAGTCATTCGCTATTTATTTTTAATTTACCGGAGTGCTTTGATAAGCCTATTTAATTTTTTTCTGAAGGTAGATCTTTTGTCTACATCAAGATAGGTCCCGAATAATTTTTAAATGAGGTGTAAGCAGTCAAAACTGTTTATCACCTCGCAAAAATCATTCAGAACTTCTGTTCAGATTTTCGGTTACACTTGTCCTTTTGCTGTTGGTCCTCTGCAGAGAGGTTATCAACCACAGCCGCGGTTATCACCTCCTTTGCTGCATTTAACGAACTGTGAAATTATTTGCCCATCAGGAATCGGATGCGGCATATTAACCCTTCTGGTCCAAGGATCTCTTACAGAATGAAAAGGCAGTTCAGTGGGATATAAAGGATAGAAAAAAACTAAAGAAATCGCAAGTTACATTTCGGACATCTGCTCGAGGCGTTCTGTTTGTTGTCGAAAGAGCCCTAGGAGCACAACAAATAGCCCTCGAGAGCGGCCGACCCTCCTCCCGCTGCCCGGCTGCTGTCTGCTGTGTCTGTTTGTTTGGATTATTTGGATTATCTTTTGTGGCAAAAAGTCAAAATCGCAATGTAATGATTTATAGGATTTTGTCATTACTCGGGGGTTGAGGGGTGCGCCGACGCCACCGTTCGGGTGATATGTGGCGACCAGACACTTCCTATGTGTCCTCCCGGTGTCTCCGTGCCCTTTTCGTATTGATGAATGATTTGGCACTTTTTGGGTTTTTGGCCAGTTTGTTTTCCTCTTTGTTCTTTTGTCCACTAAAGGACACCACCGGGATGACATGTGTGCATTTTGCGAATTTTTCATCGAATCGTCCGAGAAATAATTCATATGAGTGGAGCGCAATAAAATTTATGACCTCGGGACTCGGGAAGGGTGCCGGGGAATAGTCGTGCCTGAATGGGGAAACAAACGATTTTTTTATGATGATGATGATGATGACGATGGGGAGGATGAGTTCACTGTTTGCTCGGGCAGTGGACTCGGACGAAAATAAGTGAGGTAGCGATTCTAGACTAAATTATGACGGTCATTATGCTCAAACATGAAAAATTGTTCTTTATTTCATTTTATGAACACTTCTTGAGCGCATGCACATATTGAATTTCAAATTATGTTTATTTGGTTATGCTTTCGAGGAGTCTTCAAAGATTTTTTAATATGAAAAGAATAAAAGTCACATTCATCACCTAAAGGGTTAAGTTGAGGCGTGAATGCAGTAACTTTTACTGCAGTCTTGAAGTATAAAACATTTTGAAATTCCAAAAAGAAACTCCAAATCCGTTTCCTAATAAATTCACTTAGATTTGAGCCCTCCCAATTTATAGACTTAAAAATCCTATCACCGCAGCATTATTTTGATATAAAACAATATTACACTTGACTTTCGTCGGAATACTGCACAATATTCGAAAAACACGTTTCAATTTCAGTTTGGGTGTGCTTTCTATCCCCAAGGATCAACAGCCGCAGTCGCTCGTCTGTTTGTCTTTTGCTTCGAAACGAGCATTCCTTAAGGCGACGGAAGGTCTAGCCCTTACTAGATAGAAAAACAGGTTGAACGATTTAGGTCGTTTCGTGATTTGCGTGAGATGCTTCTCTGACCTGAATGGCTGTCTTGCAGATGGTCTAATTTTCCTCTTTTTTTAAGGAGAAATTTTTAAAGTAAGTCGACCGTGTCGGAATGTTTGTAAAACAAAATTCATGGAAGAGTAATTTTAATTTTTCTAAGATACAGTTTCCCATGACCTAGTTTTTTCTAAACGTTTTTTTATAGAAAAATGCACGTTTTCCAAAGATCAATTTCATCTGCCGTAAACGTGTGCCATTGAAGATCAACAAATTAGTCTCAATCAAAAGTCGCCTTCCAGAGATTCTCCGATTTCAGTGTCGAGTAGTAGGACATCCCTCAAGAAATGATTCCCTCCTGATTTCCCGTCGGGAAAGTGTCGTGCGATTGGGTGCCCAATTTAACACCAGTTAACCACTTCACTTGTCAACTTTTGTGGAATTTTTCGAAAATTTATGGGCAACCGAGAAGAAGTTTGAAAGGAACCATAAACGACCGAAAAGGAAAGTGAAAGAAAGAAAAATAAGGAAAAAACACACGACTTGGGGCTGCACGCATGTGTTGAAGATTAATTTCGAGTGCGGTACCGGGAAGGACCCGGGACCGGCTGGGGTAATTAGGGCACAAGATTTATTATGTTGTGCCCGGGTGCTCGGGTGCACATCCGATGAGCAAATGAGTGCTTAAATTAATTGCAAAGGTGCTACCTTATGCTACCTTAAACAGTACAAGGCTTGAGCCAGAAGGAGGCGGGCTGGCGACACGGGCAAGGACCAGTGGTAGTTTGCATACTGCTTCTACATCTAGTCATTAGCGACATGCTTAATCCCCAGGGGCAGAGGGTATGCATCTCGACGGCATGGGAGCTCCTCAAGTGGGCAACCTATAAAAGACTCTTAATGCATCCAATAAAGCTGCTTCCAAGTGGTTTTTAAAAACTCTTAAGCATCAGCTCTGAGGTGCTTCGGAGTTGGGGGCTCTTGCTCCGCTCGAGGAGCTCCATTGGGCTGGACTGCTGGTGCAGACTATGCCAAACGCAAAGGACGCCCATTTAATGAATATTAAAGTTAGTCCACGGCCATAAATCCTTTTATGATCCTTTTAATAGTGTAGTAAAGCAGAGGCAGCACATCCACTGGATATTCCTTCTCCCTGCACAGCTCTGGAAGGATATGAGCTCATAGCCGTCGCAGTTTCTGCTCGTTTGGCTCCTACTTTTTTCTGAGATAATGGCCTTCTCACGGTCGAGTGACCCTTGATTATAAAACCTTATTTTTCCAGGATGTGTGTGCTTTAGTCCTAATTAATTTACTTTTCAAATAGAAGCTTTCATTTTTTGTTGTTGTTGGTTTTCTATTTTCAGTTTGGGCTGAAACGGGAGATTTTCGGGATACAACGCACAGTTCTATGACCGCGGTCGCGAATAGTCTGGATCACTCACAGCTTGGCTTTCAATCATCCTCAGTACGGAGTAGGAGTAGGGATCGAAAGCATGATGGTAAGTTGTTTTATCATTGATATTTTATCTTACAACTCCTTGCTATACAATTTGGAGTTTTTATTTTGTATTTTATTAGTTTTACTTTAAAAAACGTGTTCTTTTATGGAATTTTCTTAGGTATATAATTGTTTACTATTTACTTTCCATAGGTTGTACCTAACTGATTTTTGAATATATTTAATCGTACTTTCAGGTTCTCGATCGATAAATGAAACCACAGTGAAGACGGAGAACCCATCGAGTTTAGGCGGTCACGACGAGGCAATTGTTTCAACGGATGACACGAAGAACGATAAGAAAAACAAGCGACAACGAAGACAGCGGACGCATTTCACGTCCCAGCAACTGCAGGAACTGGAGCACACTTTTAGTAGGAACCGATATCCAGATATGTCGACCAGGGAGGAGATCGCAATGTGGACAAACCTGACAGAGGCCCGAGTGAGGGTAAGTCGACGAACCGGCCATAAATTAATAGGCAAATAATTTTCGAAACCAGTATGCAAATTCCACCCCGTCCTGCGGGCACATATGTCCTGGAACAGTAGTGCACAAATGGGGCAATTGAAACCGCCGCGAATTAGTGCGATACAACATGTGTTCGCCAGAGTAATGACTCGATGACAAATATTGCTTTATGGACCATTATTCCTGTTGTTCCCGAAAAGAAGAGAAGCAGTTGATCTTGCCCATTTGTCACTCACCCTTTTGTTTGCCGTCTCTCCACCCACCTTCGCGGGTTTACGACAAAATAGTCCCGGGGGTTTTAAAATCAACTCACATTTGGCACATAACCCACCAGCCCTAAAAGAGGAGAGCCATAAAAAATGGGAAATACAAAAAGTAAAAAAAGCCCGCAGAGACGGGAATTTGGCGACCAGGACGCTAGGGCGCACAAAGGTCTGCAGAGTTCGGGCGGAGACAAGGGCAGGCAAATGACGCTATCATTGCGACATTAGCCCTGCGAAGAGGGTGACACCGAATTAGCTGGAAAAGGGGTGATTTTGGTGTACCAAAAGAATTTATTTATGCGATTGTTATTAAAACCAACTCCTCTTCGCGCCAGGGGTGGCGATAGCGGTCATGATATAATTTGTTCTATTCCAGCCGAGCTAGTCACCTTCTTCAAGAAGTGGTACTGGAAGGAAGAGCTCAGTAGAGGAACAGTCAAGTAAAAGCCAGCATTATTTTCTCGCATAATGTGGGTTAATCCTTTGAAGATTAACTCGTGCCCTCGTTCTTTGAAAACGAATTTTTGTTCCTTTACTTTCAATTACCCCATTGTCGTGCGCGAAGGTGTCAATAATCCTACACTATCTACACTGGTTTTATTTTGCAAAATTGTGCCCTTAATGGACCCTGATCCTAATTAAATTGTGACCTATATACAATTTACATTGTTTAGTTTGCATTCATTTATGGTATTTATATTTATTTAATTTCTAAATATATACAGACTATTTCTAGAAGACTCTGATATCAGCCCACCTCTAATTAATTAACAAAATTTTTTTAATTTTTTTGTCGTTTTCAAACATGAAAAAATAATTCATTAGGATGAGAAAGTTCAAAAATCGCGAGTTTCCGACTTTTCTTCTCCAATTAAAATAACAAAATATCATTGTCATGTTATTTCTTGGTTTTTTTATTACAAAAATTTCGAATAAATTGTCAAAAGTAAATGTAAACAAAATGTAGTTCTACAACACTGTGCTAATATTTATTTTATTTGTTTAGCGAATTCTGCACTAAATATGCATATTTTTAAATCGACTGCGAAAGTACGTTTTCTCCCGCACCGTATAGAGCAGTTTAAAGCCCCTTAAAAATCACATTTAATTTTTTCCAATGGCCGTTTTCTGTGCTGGTGAGTGCAAACACAGAAAATGTCGCTAAGATTATGACCACACACAGGCCATAACGCGAGTTTTTCCAATCCTCATTTTTTGTGGAATCGCACCTGCACCGAGCCCCATCAGCACCTGCCTGGATGATGGGGTTTTCTTTTTCGTCCTCGAACACGGACACCCTGGTAGCCCATTAGAAGGGCGCCAAAATTGACCTTCGACAGGTTCGGATGTAGACGCCTGTGGTGTAGGCATCGACCTGTTGTCACTTCGGACAGAGCCGGAACCATTAAAAGAGATTTTTTATGGACCACTAAGAGCCGACTAGATACCTTCAATGGTCTCGCCGGCGAATAACCGAATTTAGTTCTAATGGAAATGTTATGGCAGTTTTTGTCCCCGAGCAGCATGCACATTGTTCGAACTCGATTGGATACAGAAAATTGAATTTGAAATTTGTGAGGAAAATAGTTCCACGTAGTCCTTTTAGAGTGTTGCGATATTTTTTTGGAATTCCAAGAAGGAATATCTCAACGGCTCTTTAGTTAAGTGGATTTAATAACATCATAGTTCAATAAATTTTGTATATGGGTACAACTGGGGAAACTAAATTAAGAGTTTGATGTTTAATGTTATTCAAAATAAATACAAAACCCTATTTCTAATATAAAATACCTTGTTGAAGTAAAGCTAGTATTTGTCGTAGTCCAGTAGATAGAAAGATTTAAATGCTTAAACTTTAAGGTTTATTTTTTATGTAAAACCATTAATTTTGTGGTCATTACATGACCAGGGAGGAGCAAAAAAATATTCCTGCTATAAGTTATCAAAATCAGTTCGATAGTTTTTAAGACAACTTTAGCACAGATTTAGTTAGTTTTGAGGGAAAGCATTTAAATTTTTGTTGTAGTCCATTCTGATTTGGACCAGCTTAGTGAGAGTATTAAGTGCATAAAGCCTCATAAAAAGTTTTTAAAATTCGAATCCAAAAGTCATTCGTTCTCAAAAGTATAAAATCAAGAGGTACATTTTAAGTTTAAAGTAGGAGCCTGCTATCTGTTGTTTTATGCAATAGAAATTAATTTAAGAACGACGTCAAGCGACGATTTAAGACTAAATTGAAAGTCAGGGTTTTTTACTTGTTTAAATTATTAAACCATACTAAAGTACAATTGCAACATGCAGTCATAATTTGTAAAAATATTAAGGAGTATGGAATTTGCTGGACCGTGTTGTGCATGCGTATGCAACGTGCTATGGAAATCTCGCAAATAACATTAAAACAACCCGAAAGTCTGAGCGGACCGGATGCCACAATAAAACGGAGGGCCGGCAGCCAATTTTTTACCAGAAATAATCCATTTCGGACGTATTTACGGTCGAATTTCGCCAATTGTAAACAAAGGTAAAGCCGGGCCGACGATATGCACGGACCGTGCCCTGTGTACCAAAATAGCGTCCAGTCGGATGCCGGTAGTGACCCGCATGGTGGGGATTACCCGTGTCCATGCGGTTTCAATTGTTGGTTCGCGCCTGTATATCATTCGGTTCGGCAAAAACAGGATATGCAATCCTGCAAACGGGTTATGGGTTACACACCAGCCAACCCGAAAGTGTACCCGGGAAGCATCGTTTCGGCGCTCGGTAGCGTATTTTGTCTGTTTGTCTGCGAGCACATGGAAAATTATTGGCCACACATTTCCGCGATTCTCCGGATCCAAAATAAATGGTCGAACAGTTGAGAGCCGTCGAGATATCCTTCTGGGATGGGTTGTGGCTCCAGGGGTCTTTCCAGCGTCCAACAGGAGCTGGAAGGAACGCGGCGATGCGGCGATTACTGCAATTCATTCGAGGTTCCTGTCTGTGGCAACTATCGCTCCACAGTTTTGCAATCGTCGTGTGTTCGATGGGTTTAGTCACGAAAAGGTTTACAAGCTGTAAATGCGATTTACGACCGAGAGCGTGCCTCAACTGTGAGTGGATGAAATATGTTAAGGCCCGCGGCCATTCGCAGTTGATTCGTGAAAAAGCAAACAGCTCAACAGACGGCTGCGGAGCTAGATAAGCGAGTATTTGACTGAGCCACTTCTAACCTGGCTTCAGGATCATGTAGCTAAGAAGCATGAAAGCATTCGTAAGGCAAAAGAGACACAATAATTGATAAAAGTTCCCGCGTTCAAATCCAAAAATTTTTTAATCAGAATTACTTTTGAAAATTCTCAATTCTCTTTTTATTAGTTAGTTCCTCCAAAATAGAGTGGAATTATTATTTTTTTAATTTATTATTTAAGTTCAACTTATGACAAATTACGCTGACCGCTGACGGGTCAAGATGACCCTATGTTATTTTTTTGAAGTTAAACTTAGATACATTCCTTCGAACCTAATTTTTTCATAAATGTCGAAATGATGACTTCATGTGCTCTCCCAGGGTTAGAATATAATAAAACCTTAACCTTAAGAAGTCCTAACTTTAAAAAATCATTTTTGTATAAGTTAATTAAAAGAACAGTCTGGAAGGATTTTGACTAAAAATATTTAATTCTATTTTATTATTTGTTGAATCTTTTTATAAGCGTGCTAATATCTAATTTGCAAAATAAACAACCGAAACCTATTTTGATTGTGTGGTAATGAGGTCACCTATCGCAAGACATTTAAAGATAATTCGAGCGACGTGCGAAAGCACACACAATAGCGCCAAGAAAAATAGCGATGGTAGGCAGTCACCTTATAAACCCGAAAACAGGTAAAACTTGGGTGAAATCCAAAATAAATAGCTTCTGAGGAGCAATGATGATTGCAGCTCCCTCGTGCCGGAAGGGGATCATAAAAAAGCAACCAGGAGTGTTTGCGAGCATTAACAAAGGCAATTCGGTCATAACTCATTGCTCCTCCGAGCACGTAAACGGGCGAAGTCATATATTGACACGTGGAACGAACACGTACTATAAATTGAGGAGCCCTTTCTCGGCGCCTTTTCTGCAAGGACAGGGGAGCGCTTGTGTCTTCCCGAACACCGGAATTGTTCCCTCCTCCCTGAGGAGTGCCGCAGAGAAAGTTTCCCCATAATCGATATTGTCTTTTAGGTATCTCCAACATGCCACCTTCATCGTCTGCGCTACGTACGAATTCTGCACGTTACTCGGAATGGCACTTGTTCTGGCTCCGATGGAGTTTTAATGTGAACGCGAATTTTATTCCTAATAGAGTTCGAGTTTTTACAGAAAAATTTAACAACTTCCTGTAGAGGAAAAACAGCCGTTTTGTCAACTGTTTACAAATTTCTTTTGCTGTGTTTTCGAAAATCGAAATTGTCGCACTCTTATCTGTCGGGAGCTGTTTGGACGATGATCAATCAAAAATGCGACAAAATTCGGTTTCCCCTCAAGCCGTGGACAGCCTTTCATTTACCGCCGCCAGCACGTGTTTTTTCTACCGATTACCTGGCGCCAGGGAACCGTCCAGGTGATGGGAAAAAATACCAACAATGGGCCACAAGTGGAGCCACTTCAAATATTTTGGCTTATTAATTCCCAGCAAAGGCGAGCTTAGTGTTGAGTGCGAATGGGGAAATAATTACACAAAAATAAAAGGTCAAGTTCAGGTGACCCGCAAGTTGAGGGTTGCTTACTTAGTTACTGGACCACGACCAAATCCACTGAAGTGGATAAGTCCAAAGTAAAAAAGGTATTGACAATTTTGGAACAATATCCAAATGAAAATATGCGCCTGTCTCAGTAATTGAAAAATATCTGGATGTAAATATTGCAAGGTTCCTCTTCAGACTTTCTTTGTTCGGAAAGGTTGTTTGACGAGATCTACGTAAGCATCTTCCATTGCAACTGGCTCGTCTTAAGCATCACAAGAAGGCACGAAGAGCAAAACGCAATACAAATTTGCGATAACTGCAGAGCCCGCCAGGAACTGAAAGAAATAACAATTTCCCCCGATCTCGCCCTGCCCGTTCCTGTGCCTTTCTTCAGAGAGGCCATCCATCCGTTTAATTGTGAAGGGCAAATGAAGATAAACGAGGAACGGAACACGTCCTGACTTAAAAGGAAATCAGTGTGGTGAAAGTCTGGAACTAGAAATGATAATGGCGGGTGGGTGCGGGTGGAGGGTGGAATCAGAATGAAGGATGCCCTGGTGCTTCCTCGGAAAATGATGGAGCGGGAGCGGAGGCGGAATGAGACATGAACTTGTGGTTCTAGCTATTTTTCTGTAGTTCTTTTATTTGGCGGGACTTTTATCTCTTCTCGTTATTTAAGCTTGTGCTGCGAGCGACGGGTGCAGAATAGGAAATTTATTAAAACCCAGCACCAGAAGGCGAGAAAGTTGAAATGAAAGTTAGAAAGAATTTCCTTTTTGCGGTATCTGCACACATAGAAATTTATGTAAAACAAATTCAAACTCAAAACAAAAGAGAATTAAATTAGCATTAAAAATGATTTTCTAGATTAATTTGGAAAGATCGTAAAAATGTTAATTTTAATTTATCAAAATGTAGTTAGTCGTTTAGATTTTACACAAAAAAAGTAATATCTTTCCACATTACGAGCGTAATAGAAAAATAAACAAAATTGGGATTTTAGGTGTTCAGTCTTCAGTTTTTTGCTAAACAAGTTGAGGTCCGGGTCTGTTTTTATACGGGAACAAATTCTATTTCTATTTCATAAATTACCAAAAATGTCTAGGTTTTCACGAAGAGTTTGAACAAATTCTTGAAGAAGTGATTATTGAAAAATATGACCAATTAGGAAATACATCTTCTAACATAGCACCCCTTTTCCCTTCCTTCGAAAAAAGAGGAATTAGTCCCGGAATGGTTGAAGAAAACTAATTCTCCTAAAAACAACAGATACCAGAGAGGAGACCCAACAGCTCCCTGTAGTGTCCTACTAAGCCAGCGCGCAACTTTCTCCCGAGATATCAGACGTAATCCCCTCGAAGAGATTTATTGCCTTAATCATGCGAGGATTAGAGCGGTGTCGCTGCCGCTGAAAGAAAATTGTTAAATGAGCGCTGAAAATGATCACGGAGCGTACCCCGAAAATGCTCCGGTTTCCTGGGACGGGGGGTCGAAACTTGAAAGGGGCAGAGCCCCGGTACGATGGCAGGACAATTTTGTCTATATTTGGTTTGATGTCTTGGGCTAGTAGACGGAGCGCGAACTCCAGAACTGGAACGGGTCTTAAAGAATTCCTATGAAAGATCCCCGAAGCGTACCCAGTACCTTATTTCGTCTAGCTCGAAAGGCGCAAGCACCACGATGTTCTAGAATTCTAGCCAGAAGTCTAAAGACGGGAGAATGGCAATTTCACGATGATAAATTTTTAATTAACCGTAAGCAAAACAAGTAATTGAGTGGTGGACACTTTAAATTCATTTCCCCGGAGGACATTACCGTGATTTATGCGTCTTCCCGCCGCTTAATTGAAAAATAAATAAATGCCTGAGGAGGGATGACGTGGACGCTAATGGAGAGCAATGCCAAGCACAGTTATTGTCATTCGAGGTCCGTGTCACGTGTTTCTCATAATGAAACCGTGGCAGTGGAATTTCCCTCGTGAAAAATCCAAGCTGAGTTTTATATATTAGACTATAGTTTGAAACTTTCCTACCCGAAGCTACCAAAAAAGAATCATATTAAACTTATTGCCAGAATTTGTTAATTCGGTATTTTTTTATAACGTGTGCTGTTTTGGAATTTTTACTACCTAAAGCGCTTTACTACATTTTTTAATCTATTTATGAATAGCTAAGGTAGAAAAGCTTAGTGCCCTTTGTAACTCAGTGTAATAATTGGCATCTGGCTAAAGTGAGGATTAAAATATTTAAATGATAGGCAGTCAAAGGCACTATTTACTTTTACTCACTTCTCTTGCTTGGGAATTAATGCAAGTAGTTTTTTAAGTTTAGCTGGGGACGAAAGTGACTTTCATTGTCCTAAAACTCAGTTGCTAGATACTCTGAGGCATGCTAGGTTTTTATAGGTATAGGTTTTTACTAGGTAATTCTAAATGAAGTAGAAGAAAACTTATCAAGAATTTAGTCGGTCCGAAAAGCGGTCCTTATGGACGGGCATAGAGACGTGGAGGCTTTAAGGTAATGTCATACACCTTAAGCCCCAGCACTGCCGAAACATTTGTGGGATAGAAAAGCGTCGTTGTCGACGTCACGTTTCCAGGAGATTGGCAACACATAAATTCCAGGACTTTTGGCACAATATGGAGATAACGCCACAACAAAGTTTCTGTGAAAGGGTACCATAGGCGCAATAGCACTCGGAGGTAATAAACCCGCCATTGGTGGCGGAAAACGGCAATTCTTCGGGGGAATGACGACTGCTCCTAAATCAGAAAGTTCCTTAACAAGATTCCTTTGAGTGCCATCCCACAGGACTATGGGAGCACTTCAGGCCGGGAGCAATTTTAACGGCTGTTCATGTTGTGAAATATACACTTGGAGCTATGGCGCAATTTCAATAAATCTTGCGAACACGCATAAAGACGTGATCTATTCTACATATTACATAATAAAAGCGCCATTATGGCGGCCGCGTACCCGCACATCTCAACCGGAGCTACTCCCAAGCCCTGGTCCTGGGCTCCCGACCACTCATCCTACAGCTGGCGCGCCCCCGCACACGTGCTGACGACTGTTGTTTAGTTCGGGGTTGGTTCGGATGGTGGTAGTTGGACCCGGCACATGCGTGCTGGAGAACTCGACGTTGACAGGAATATCCCTCTTTGCAATATGGATGATGGCTCCATGTAATCCCCACGCAAGTTCCCAGCAACCCCAGCCACCCACCCCGCGTAAGTGCTGCATGTGCTGCCAAATAAACCTCAATGGCTGCGAATTATGGAAAGGAGCCCGATATAACTTCACTGGTGCGCAAGATGTTTTCCTCTGCAAATTGCTAGGCGCCATATTTTCTCTATTACCCCCTCCATTTGGCCCTATCTCCCGGGCTCTTGTGTGTTCGCAAACGGTATTTTTGCGTTAATTAATAATAATGCGATCCAACCTTTGCCGGGACACTAGCGGGCATGAATTGCGGGGGCCATATAAAATCAAGGAGTTGGCCCGGCCCAGTACGCAGTAGTGGAGGGGAGCCAGGGGCGGCTTCCGATGAGTGGTGGGATAAGGTGGGCCAGATTATTATATGCACGACTGGCTATGGCTGCCATTTTAATTGGACAAACTGCTGTGTACTTGGGAAATAATGTTTTGTTCTGGTTTAGAAATTTGTTTCATTGAATTTTAGGGATTAAATTTTGACTTTCGGGATTAGGCCCGGCTGAATTTTTAGTTGATCTGGATGAAGCGGGCCCCACATGGGCTTAGCCGGCCCGGCTTAGTTTATGGCCAATACACGTAAGCTCTTCCCGCTGTTACGTTTCATTATGGCAATTGTTGCGTTCGTTAACAAAAATATGTGTAAAAATGCGTTCTGTGTGATGTGTGCGTTTGCCAGTTCTTTTCGAATGGAATGAGGGATTGTTGTAATTTAATTGGGTATTAGGAGGGTACGAACATTTGAAACAGCTTTAGATAGAGTCACTCCTTGTCACTAAATCCTAGCGTAATTTTTGCTAAATTAGCTTTTGTATTTTGTTCATGTGATTAAATGGCTTAATATACTTCCATTCTGTGGTTGAATTAATGAAACAAAAGTAATTTGAAATTGGAAATTTTTATAAAACGTTCTTATTAACCGTGAACTATTCACTGCTTTTTGGGGATACAATTGAAGTTTAATTCTTATATTTAGTTAAATTTCGCTGTTTTATGCCCTCCTTTTCTATGTTCAGAATTAGTGAAGTGCAGGAGAAATTTATAACTCTTAGTATAGATTTCCAGAAATACAACACCCGTTTTGATTAAATTTTTATTGAATATACTTTGAGATATCCGAAGTTCTGTAGTATAAATCATTACATTAAAACGTTCATACTTCAAAATCTAGTTGCAAAGTTCCATTGTCAGTTCCATTGAAGAAAGTCTACAGTTAAGGTATATTTGCAGTCTGGCTATCTTTATGCAAGTGCTATAATATAATTTACTTAAAAAGTGCAACGCTAAAATTTGTAAAAAGCAAAAAAAACTTTCTTGGATTTTATATCACTGTCCCTTAACCGGGATGGAAGTGCCTAAGGTCGGGTTCCCGAAGCGTCGAAGGCCTATTAAACTCAATTACAGGAGCACGTGAATATGAAGGCTTCACAGGACGTAATGAAACGTAAAAATGACAGCAACGAGATCGATGACTCTGCCGCCGTGAAAAAAATTGGTTATCTCGTTGGGGCAAAAAACCCAATCACCCGATGAAAGTTAACGGGCGGCCGATAAAAAGGGCACTCGACCCTCCTGCACCCATTTTCCTAGGATGTAGAAGTGGGGAACAGGAGCGGTGGAGGTCCTGCGGCCAGAAATGAGGAAATGGTCCTGTAGGACTGTCCGTCGCTATTTTTCGGATGAACTGAAACGCAATTCTACCGGTCACGCGGAAAATCAAAACGGCTGTCTCATTTTGGTCCGATCTCTAGCTCTTGATGATGTTTGGATTTGTTCGTTTTTCGTTCCGTATACACAGGATATTGATTTTTGGGCCTCCGAACTATTTAATCAGAATTAGTAGAAATTTCGCAGCAATTGGGTTTTAGTAGCAAAGTATTGATTTTCGAAAAAAATAACTTTTGCCACTTTCAATTGAAAAACCGGAAAAATCAAGGAATAATCCGCGCTACGGATGGCGCCATTGCTATAGCGCCATAAATTGTTTCAGTTCTCACGTATCTTGCAAATGGGTCGGAAAAACAAGGACACTATCTTGCTCCCGGTGAGATATTAAATGCGCGTGCAGGTAATTATTTGAAATTGGTGTAAATCAGGGATTAAGGGACGTAATCCGTGGAACATTGGACGCTCGTGTCCTTAAATCAACGCATATCGGGAGAGCATTCCCGACGAAATTTATGAGATGTTCGTGCCAGTGCTGCTGGCGTCCCGAGTCCAGGTTCCTGGTCCGGATGCAGGTCCGGATAGGTCCAGATAAAATCCATTTGCAACACTTTGATTTGTACGTGTGCGGCGCACAAACAGCAGCATCGACAGCGCTCCCGGATATACGAGCATATGTAGCGCCGGCAGGGCTACTTTATGTGGCTTCCTCCGTCCCGGGGAAGTCAAATAAAATCCCGAAACGTAATCGAATCGTTCCAGGAGCTGGTGTCGATGTTGGTCATGTAATTGCATTTGTTGGGCACGAACCCAGAACAAGAACGCACTGTCCGAGAGAACCATAACGTGCTGCGGAAATGTGGGCTCGGCGATACTTAGAATAACACACAATTCTCATGTTAATTGGATAGGCGTGGAAATCGAAAATAAATATGACCATAATCTGGAACTAAGCGCCATCCGGTCATGGGAAACGGGCTCATTATACTCTGCACTGGGTGAAACAGTGCTGATCTCTTTAGTTAATCTTTTGCTTAAAAGAATTGATCGGGTCAACTGAAGACTAAAAAGGGTATAATCTTAAGCTGTCTTAATCTTCAACCTTTAAAAAAACGGAACTGCTTTTAATGTAACAAATAAAATAATTTTTGAATTGTTTTTTCAATTTTTTTAATTCTGTGCTGATTTTAGAAGTTAGCATTTTTCACTCACTATTCATTTATTTATAATCCTAGACACTCCATTATAGAATCTAGCAACCCAAGGTTTGATGGGCTACTGATTACTAAGTTCTTTTTATAAAAAAAGGAATTTATTGACCCTATTCTATTTTTTTGTAATTGCAGGTGTGGTTTAAAAACCGTCGAGCCAAGTGGCGCAAAAGGGAACGGAATGCGATGAACGCTGCGGTCGCTGCAGCGGACTTCAAGACAGGTTTCGGGACGCAGTTCATGCAGCCTTTTGCGGACGACTCGCTCTACTCCTCGTATTCGCCATACAACAACTGGACAAAAGTTCCTTCTCCTCTAGGTACAAAACCCTTTCCATGGCCGGTGAACCCTCTGGGTTCAGTGGTGTCGACGAATCACCACCAAAATTCGGTCAACTGCTTTAACACATCAGCATCTAGTGTAGCCGTTAGTATGAACTCGGGTAGCATGCTGCCGGGCGGAATGGGGTCACCACTGACCGGCGGATCTACGGGGGCCGGCGTATCTGGACCTCCTTGTCCCTACACGACCCCCGCTAATCCCTACATGTACCACCCCCGCGCCGCCGCTGAGCCCTGTACCGCGATGACATCAAGCATTGCAACCCTGAGGTTAAAAGCGAAGCAGCACACCTCCGGGTTCTCGAGCCCCTACTCGGCCCCGTCGCCCGTGTCGCGGTCGAACTCGGCCGGTCTGTCAGCCTGCCAGTACACCGGCGTTACGGACGCCGTCTGAGAAAACGCCCTTGGGGCCCTTCTTAACCAACATCAGCTTCATAACCATATCAACATCAACAGTAAGTCGACGAGCAGTGAGGATGATGCTCTCATGGGTCCCAGCACCGACACCGACGAGGTGGAAGAGATCAGGGATTGAAGAACCGTGTAGTAGGGAAGATGAGATGCAAACGATCGTTCTTTTCGGCTTTCCTTATCTTTAAAAGTTGGCCGATAATAAAACTTTTTTATCTACGGCAAATGGTAGGACGCGATTAAATTGCAGCCTTGTTACTGGTTGAAGATAACACGAAGAGGTAAACTTCCAATTTCCGAAAGTTTACTAAAGCAGATAACATTCAATTTGCGGGCAAAACAACAATAGAGATTTTTTCATTTTATCATATTCATTGTAGACGATGTTATCTCGAGCAATTAATTTTGTATTATGGAACTGTTTTGGTCACCTTCACATTTCTCCAACTCTAGAACGTTGACGCACTGCGGGGATTCTAATTTTTTGTCTTAATTTTCTTTCCAACAACCTTCACGCTATTTCACTGCAGACCGTGTTTTTTTGCGATCATAGCTTTACAATGAAGAAAAAGTTTGTCTATTTCCAAATGCCATTGATCTATCCGTAGTCCTCTATTTTAAAAAATCTGTCTCACTAAGATTTTACAAACTGAATGAGCAAGTGCAAAGAACTACACTGAATTTATTTCTGTCTTGAAGAGAAAAAATGTTGGGAGCAAAACAAAGGGGGATATTTCAGGAATATGAGCATTTTAATAGCCGTAAAACAATGGGAATGCCAATTTGAGTTTTTATGTTGATTCTTGCTATAAAAATGTCGTTTGGTTAACAAATCGCATCCGCCAAAATGTGAGCAACAGCTGCAAAACGCTACTATCAGTTGTACACACTTTTCATATTAAGTTTAATTTTGTGAAATTCGAGGGCAGGGGATCTTAAAAGGTGAAATGTAATCTAAATTTAAATTTTACGCAAAGCAAGTTGATTATATCCATAAAATCTGCAACCTGATTTTAGTTGTGCTCTTCCTAAAACACTGTGATTTTATTTGGATCAGGAATCAGTTCATCTTTGGATTTCGCTCGTTGTAATCGTTTTATAATCCCTAATTCTACTACGATAAGGATACGAAAATGTTGGATAGAAAAAAAATTATAATTTCTTTACTTTAAGAGTAGCTATTAACATAAAAACTTCTTAATATTCTTCTGCTCTGCCACTTGTCTAAAAATTCTCAAATTCGAACAGTTTCTTTTATGTTGAATAGTCTATTTCTTGCAAGCAGTCTTTTTGTTGTTCAAGATTGATGTTTCCTAATACACGGTTCCTGAAAAGATCTGGAAAAAAAATGAACGTGAATACTTATACTTTGTGCAATCTTTTCTTAAGCCCCATTTATTGAGGCATCAATCTAAAAACCCACATAGAAATACGTTTTTAAGAAATTCTTTAAACTAATACCAAAATAAAATATAAAAAATTGTGAAGCAAATTATAGAAAAAAAAAGATAAAAAGTTGCTATCCGAAAAAAATTGCAGAAGACAAACCATTCGAGGTGTAACGAACAATAAAAGTTTCTAAATATTTATAATTCTGTAAATAGAGGAGGGCAAAGCATTAATTACCTAGTATTTGTGATGTTAAAGATTTTTCCTAATAACTAAGAGTAATTTAGCTGTATGTAGCGCTATGTACGGTGTATTTGTACTTGAGGAGCAGAAACAAAATTAATAAGGTAGAGAAAGCCTGCAGAAAACTGTGTACGCATTGGATGAATAGTTTCTCATCTTGTAAATCAAACACGCTGTAAATATGTAATTTATATCTTACTTTTAAGATGAGTGTCGAACCAAATCGAGGAAGCCCTAAGTGTATTATTACAGAGGCAGTTTTTGTTCCTTTTAGATTTCGAAGACGGGAAAAGAATCAATGAAACGGAAGAAGAGTTTAACTTATTTTTTTATCCGGTTAAGATATTTTCTAATACAAAGAAAAAAAAACTATTTGAGACAGAGAAATGAAAATAAATGAAATGAAATAAATCTATAGAAGATTTTGTAAAAAAATAACTAAAAAGCGGCTGAATCCAAATTGTTTAACGAAAGAAAAGAAATAAAATCACAGTTTTAGTACATAAAGAAGGTGTAAAATATATTTATAAATTAGAAACATTTCAAATATATTTAATACTGGAAGCAGGAGAAGGAAAGCGTTACGTCATTTTTAATTTGTAAAATAAAAATAGACTTTAATAGTGAGAAAAGGCAAACGTTGTATTTGCGAAACAGTTTACCACTTGAGGTACTTCTAGGTATTTAAATTAAACACAACTAAGGAAATGTGGAAATGTTATTAAAAGAAAGTATTCGCGATAGGTAAATGTAGGGTCTGCGAGGTTTATGAGTGCGGGACGAGGCGATGAAGAAGAAAACTTGTGAAAAGAAACTGCTAAAAACTTAATACAGTAATTGTACTTATAACTAAGTCTTAAGGAGTTGTCTAGTCTGATGATAAAATATTAAAATAAAACTGAAAAGAAAATGTGAAAAAATTTACAACAAAAAAATTACAATTTTGTTTTATTTCACATGATTTATCCCAGCAATTTTCTTTTTCAGATTTTAAAAATTTTAGAGTGTGAACGAAAAGCATGTTGGCAAAAAAGCTCCATAGCTTATACCGAAGTTGAGGAACGGCCCATATCATCCTTAAATCTTCTTTAAGATTAAAAGGTTAAAGGAAAAGTAGTCTAAAACAGAAGTATAAAATGAATTCAACGTTCTGCTGCGAATGAATATTTTAATAATTAAAACGTAGGTCGTCAATCATTGTTCTTAAAAATTATTAATTCACTCATAAAAGCCTTTCCTTTCCACTTTTCGAGTTCGAAAATAATTTGAATTTGATTTAGTGTTTTGGTAATAATAAAATCGTAATAACTTATAAGGGGTTTCTATACGACTGATTTTTCAAAAACACGAAGGAGAGGAAATAGTGATATTTTTTTTAAATTTTGGCCTAAAAAATATTTGTTTTATATTATGATCAAATCCTTAACACTCTTTCCACACCTTCAAATAGCTTAATTTGTTTAAAAGTGCAAAATTTTAACTTACCAACATAAAATTCTCCTGTAGCTTTTATTTTCGATTCGGATCGTTTTGAAATAACCTAATTAATGCCTTGAGACTTTTCCCAAACTAACGAAGTCGACTGGTGGACAAAAATAATCCGCGGATTATATCGCAATTAATATAACGTCTCCACTGTCGCCAGTAACGTTTTAATTTTGTGAAGATTCGTGGAAGTCTTAAATATGCGACTCAGTCTGCTTTCCACTGAAATCAGATCTCTCATTTTTAAAAAGTTTTTAAATACGCAATATCTTCCACTATCCCTAGTCGGGTATTCCCTCTCACCATTCCGTTTTTGCACCAACCCTTTCCCAAAATCTAGACGAAAATTAAAGGTGTAATATCCTGGAGTTGTGCGCTCTCCAGAACTCATCTGCCTACCGGTAATATCTATAAAACTGGAAATTTTAATGAGTCCGGCACTTTCGCCAACTCTTCAGGATGCCTTAATTTAGCGCTCTCCTAAACCTTGCTTTGCATTTTATTACCCCACCCGCGTTCGGTGTTCTAAACCACAGGACAAAAATATGGGTCATCACGGCGGAAGCAGTGGTAGTAACTGTTCCGGAGGCCGGGAAAACATCTCTTCATTTGTGCCGACGCATAAAAGATCCCCTCCAGGGCGGTTCAGGAAACTTCATAAAGACGACAATTTCAGATTCCAATTCGGAGGCCTTCGAAACATCTCGAGGGGTGCGTTTTATGGTCGCCAAATCTAAGCCCCCCCCGGCAGGACAAAGGCTCCCTGGGACGTCGGCGGCATAGGACGGGGAAAAATAAGGACTCGCATAAAAACCCCGGCAAAATAAACAAAACAAAGGCAAAAAGAGGAAAAGATTTAACGGCGACAAAATTGAGAAGATTGACCCGACCCGGGAAAAAAAGGGAATTTTACGAGTCTAGCCATAAAACAAAATTTGATGTCGGGGCCAGCCGAAATGTCTCGAAATGTCCTTGCTTTCCTCCATGTGCACAATTTGATGGGATTCGCCCCCGTTGCCGCTGCGGGAGTATCGCGTCGAACGATTGGGTGCACCTTGTCATCTTGGGCTACCAAAGAGAAGGTGGCTTCTTGCCTACCGACCCGCAGGTGGAAAAAAGCGCACGCGTGTCGCACGACAACCGCCGGGTGTGGTGAAAGCTAGGGAACCCGGGACGCGATTTGATTTGATTTCCTTCTCACCGCAGCGTGATTTGGTGAAGACCCGGCCGAGGGGTGCATAAATTGCGGATAATTTCGTGTAATGAATAAATTGATGGATGGCGAGTGAGTACGCCGACAGAAAGCCATAGGACATATTGCGACCCGTGGTAACAAGTTAATGAGATTTTTAATGTTTTTCCTCCTATTTTGCGTTCGATCAAATAATTGAAATGGATTTTGAACACCCCGCTGGCATCCGGCGTTTTGGGGGAAGTTTATTGAAGCACCCCGGCGGGTGGGTTGTAGGTGAGTGAATTAAATTGATCGAAGTTTTTCTACTCCTACTAATCAATACCTTCATGGTTGAAAAACGAAGTACAGATATTGCACCCACTACGTAGGAAGTCGTCTTTGCCTGAAAGGCGTAAAAGTTCCTTTGATCTGTCAACGTTAATTTTGGGAGTTCTATTGGAAGGTATTTTATAAATAAAAACACCTTTTTGCCTTTGATTCTAGAATTCTCAGATTTCTCATAAGCTGTATTTGTACATTATTAAGTCTTTATTTTTGCTTTTGCCTAATGTAACAGATTTCTTTTTCAAAACTGCAATAAACGTGGCGATTTCTAACAGATCTTATTTAAAGCAATTATAGCTTAATTAACTTTTTGTTTTACCGGCAAAATACAAAGAAATGATTATTTAACCAAAACAATTTGTCAGATTTTTTGTATCCCTGAAAGCAAAATCGTATACTTTGCTTGTTTGAAAAACTTTCAATTCTTGGAGTAAATAATAACGTACAAAAGATCCTCTTGTTCTCATTTTATTATTCAACGTCGAAGTCCTTTTGAGTTAATCCAAACCAATCCAATTTTAGAGATTTTAAACTATAAAATTTAGGTATATCTCCATATTGGTCCTTTTTATGAAAAAGTTCTTTGGAATAGCAAAACTAAGTTGAACGACGGAGCTAATTTTTTTTTCCCAAAAAAAGGATATGATTCCGATTCGCCAAATTTAAATTTTACCTTAAAGCTAATTTAAAATTTTAAAATCCGAAAATCAGATGTCATTTTATTTTTCTGTTTTCTAAATCAGTACGGATTTTGTAAATTTAAGTCTTCTGCATAGCCAAGTTATATTTTTGGTTATAGATCAGATTGTTTTGTCCGAAATTTCACAAGACTTTCGTACGTACCAGAATTTATTAATGCTTCGGACTCGAAATGATCATCCCACTTCCATTCATTAATTCGGTCCTTATTATACGAATCTAAAGCATTGCATAAGAAATTCGCGTTTGCTACATTTTGTTCTTTCTTAGCTGTTAGGATCTTATTAAATTGAGATAATACTTCATCCAGCACGGACAGTCCCAGCAGTGCTTTCTTTGAGGATCTCCCTCAGTCTGAAAAACTTCCAGAAACACTTTCTGCGGCATGGAGGATAGGCTTACAAAAGGAATGAGGAAAACTAAAGAAAAAACACCGGGAGAAATATGGCCGCGAAATAAATTTAAATTACGACGCTGCGGCTAGCGGCCGAGGGGCGCGGACGACAAAGGACGCGGGGATAAATCCTTAATTAGTGAATCGGTTAAGTCATAAATATTCATATCAAAAAAGTTTCACGAAGCCAATTATGAATTCTGAATATACAATGGCGCTACGGAGGTAGGGGCTGGAAGGGCGCTGGGGCGCGGGCGGGGACCGCAATTATAGGACGGCGCTACCCGTTCTGAATACTTTATGTGTATTACCCAGCTGGAGCACGAACCCATCCATCCGGGAGCAGCCCAGCAACCCTTTACGGGACGCTACCCCACCCGCGCATACCCCTCCGTTCCGGTTCACTTCATTTGAGATGCTGGGCGGCCGAGCTCGGCAGTCCAGGCAACCCAGGCAACCCGACACTCACACAATTCAAATGGTCGCGATTTTCCACCGCTGTGCCCTGTGTACAAATATTTTGATTTAAATCCCCCCTGCCTTCCGCGGCGATAGTCCTTGGCACCTGGGAGGAGCACCGCACAAGAAAACGACGCTGAAGCCGGGCACGCTGGTGGAAGGGTTGACTCCCGGTCATGGGCGCAGGGCTGAAGCGTCTCTAATTAATGAAGAAAATAAATCCTAATTATTCGAGTTAATTTGGTATGAAAAGGGCAACCATCAATGCGATGAAATATCAGGCGACCTCGACGGCAATGGACACGTGCCTTCCCACCGGGGCCTGGGGACAGCCTCGGGAACCCCAAAGCCCCAGAGACCACTATCAATCAGGGTACTGCTCGGTCGGGTAGCCGGTCGCGGCGGGCGGCTCCTTTGCCCGCTGACGCTATCGTAACGGCTTTCGCACTAATCGCGATTCTTGACGAATTGGCCGCTCAAATTTCTGGAAGCGAAATAACGCCAAGTGATAAGATTCCCCAGAAATTGGCACCACTCTGGCTGGAGAGGTGGGAAAATACAGGACGGATATTCGTGATCGATGAACTGCGTCATTACACCTGTGAGGTAAACTTTCCTGTCCATGTGAGAAATGTTTGATAATATTTTGTCATTTTACAAAAGGTACTGATTGAAATATTTCCAATCCTCATTTGATTAGTGAAATGAAAAAAAATGAAGAAAACGAAAAAAATTAAATGCGTCCTGACCTCTTTTCATATTTTTTTCAAATTTCATTGTCAAGGACGTTGCACACATTTTATCTACTTTCTAAAAACTTAACTAACATGAGTTTCAAACATCCGAAATTTTCAGTATTTTTATAAAATGTCCCATAAACAAACATCAACTTTGTTTCGCAAGGATTTGTTGTTGCTTTAGTTTGTAAATTGATTCCATTTGTTTGATGTTTTGAAGTAAGCCTGGCACTGATTGTAATCATATTTCACTAAAGCAGCCACAGAATTCGAAAGAAATAAATTAAAATTTGCAAGACTTTTAAAATTCTTAGAATTTATGGGACGTATAATCAGCTTTATCACGAAATTTTTTTTTCCGAATTAAAATTTTCTATTTTCGCAAAAATTATTGAAAATATAAAAAGATTTTTCAATTTAAAGTAAACAAGACATGCAGCCAGTTTATTAAATATGAAAGTTTAACCGACGATATTTAATCACAGCAACCGAATATTAAAAAAAGTTTTTAAAACCATTGCTGAAATAGCAAATGGGATTTTGATAGCAATAATTCTTAGTCGTGAGCTCATATATTCATATTAAATAGAATTTTAACCAAACTCTTTCCAAAAATCCTCCAATTTTGTTTTTTTCCGTTTTTTTAAATACACCATAAAAATATAAGTTCTGGCAACGGCGCCTGAATTCAACTATTAAAATTAATTAAAACAAATTCCTTATTGGTATCAAAGATGTCCACGATGGAAATTTTCATAGAATGGTTAATTTTAACTATTTGTCTTTCTCTGAACGTGGGAGAAGTCCGCGCTGAGTGGTTTCTTAATTGGGCCTAGCGTAATTAATGGAGCCGCCCCTTCCATCATTTCAGCAGGCAAATCCATTTTGACAATTAAAGGGCCAATCTGGGGCCCGGGCTGTCTGGGGCTGCCTGTATCTTTTATGAACTCGGTATGCGCCTTCTCCTCGGGACCGGCACCTCTCCAGAACGTGATCCCGGGGACTTACCGGGCACGTCAAAGGTATCAAATCGCAATTAATATGTGACCGTTGGCCTCAGGTCCAGAGTGGACTTGTGCTCGGCCGGGGAGCCAATCATTTCAGCTTGATGATTAATGTCAGCACGTCGAGGATGCCATTTCTCTGACCTAATCCCTTGCAGTGCGATGGCTACTAGCAAGTGATGGCTTTTGTCAGTGGGTTGGTCGAGCTGGTCATCCTCTTGGTTGCCCGACCAGCCCTGGATTCTGGATCCTGAACCATGGTCCCGGGATCCAGTATCCCTCTCCCTGGGGTGCTGATATGACTGGAATTGATTCAATCTAAGCTGGCCCTGACCACACCGCACACACTAATCGGCCGGCCAAAGGGGTGCTGGACTGGACCGGGCAGCCAGCTCCAGGGCTCCGCTCATGCTGTAGACAGACGCTAACTGTTACAAATCGTGTTCAGATTTTAATCAACGTCAGCCCATTGACTTTGCGATTCATCAAGGCTGAAGGATGGCCTGGCCCCGAATGAGGACTAATCCGCTCACCCCTGAAATATAGTTGGCGCTCATCTTGCTAGCATAGGACTGCGACTGCATTGGGCTGAGCTGGACCGCAACTGAGTTTGATGAAAGCCTTACATCGATTTAAATTCAAAACAGGAAGAGCATCCCGAGAAAATCCCATCGGTAACACCCTATGGCAAAAACGAAAGGATATATGAAAAATTTGCATCTAAATCGAAGGGACTGCCGCTCTTTCTCCTAGGTGCTGGGCGATTTGCATTAGTCGAAAAAGAAGACTGACCAAAGTCCACAGCGCCATGGCAGCTCCTTGGAACTGTTCTTTCTCTTCATCCGGCCTGTGAGGTCTTAGTAAAGTCCAGAGATTTACAGTGGACCTTAGGAGGATTTCGCATGTAAGGAAGTTTATTCATAACTGGGATATGTAGGCGATGAGGTGAATGGAAGGATTTAAGGCATCGAAGAAATAAAGTGCAATGCATTTTCCAAAATAAATGTTTTTAGGAGCTTCGGTCGGTCTGAATGCTCCTCACCCTGACACGTAAAATGTTAGAGGATCAAACTCCGTCTCTATAGAAGTAAGTCCCTTTGCGCTGCAGAACAAATTGCAACTTATTGTCGTCCACTTTTGATACGACACTGCGTAACCAAAGACAGGAAGAAAACTAAATTTTAAACATACGACTGAAAATCTATGGCATTTAAAGTTGCAAAAGTTGCAAAGTATTTCTAAAATTTAATTTACTTTTATTGTGTTTGTTGTCAAACTAAATAAAAAAAAGTAACCATTTAAAATTGTTCCACAAATTTTAAAAGAAATATTTAAAAAAAAACATTGGCTAGTAAATCTAAATTATCATATTGCTGTAAAATACAACTTGGTGCCTGTTGTGAAAATCATAATTAAATTAAAATTCACTTCGGCAACTCATTATAAATTTATATAGGCATTTATATATATAAACTTTTTAATACAGTAGCTCTTATAGGAAAAATATTGAGAAGTACGTACAAGAAGTTCGGTGCGAGATAATTCTGAGAAAAATTGACTATTTTCTGAAATCAGTTATCATGTCAAGTTCCCATACTGTGATTTCATTTTCCTTCGTGAAGTCGAGGGTCCTGTCTCATACAAAAGAGCTCACTATTTTGGGATCAGCGTAAAAGTTGATATATGAACTAATAATCGGTGATCCGTGGCATACATATTACAACTTTTCCCCACCACTAGTAACCTATACAAGTCGGGGTCGGTAGAAAAAAGCAAGAAGCAGTTGCTATCACAACCCTCTTGAGCCGCACCCGTCCTCGAATTTCTCTTTGCCCATCTTAAGGGCCGTATAATTTGATTTTCATTTCAGCGAGCTCCATAAATGCTAATACCAAACATCCAGAGATATAATAGCGGGAAGTCCTGGGTTGACATTCAGTTCTTAGAGGTTTTGCTAACAAACAAATCCTTTGGCATCCTTTTTGGTCCAATAAAACAAGGCCATTACACAAATCTACTCCCAGTGCCACATACATTTGTAACTCGCCCGGAACTCCGGGAACTTCGCCGCGCGCTGGCCCTACGGGTCTCGGGACCCGAATCCCACCCGGCAGCCACCATCCCCCATCTAGCCCCGCAAACAAAAGAGCAGTAGCAGAAGAGCCATCCTTATTCCTTTCCACCGTAAATGGCTGCTTGGGAGCAAATAGTACAAAGATTCGTCTTCTAGAGGACTTGGCCATGTATTTTCCGGCCGGGGCTTGGGCCTGGATCCCGGGGTGGGGGTACATACACGATATACTTACTACCCAGTGGAGCCCGAAGGTTATGTATACTATACCAACATGTTTCCTATTCCACATCTACAGCCGTCATCCCCTCCGGAGAGGGAAAGATAGTTGTAAAAAGGTCAAAAAATCAATCGCCCACGGGACTAATTCGTTTGAATCTAAGAAAATCTGGGAAAATCCCCGGCAACGACCTCTGGAGTTTGAGCCCTGGGATTGTCAACGACAAGATATTGTTGCTGTTGTTGTTGCTCCTTTCCCAGTGCTCCGCTGCGGGCGCTAGGGCTCCATGTCGCTGACTCTAGCTCATTTTTGCCATTGAGTGATACTTTTCGGTCCTTACGAGAGTTAGTTTTTCTTCGATTGCGTTTCTTTTTCGACTTTTTTTGGACCCTCCCGGTCCGCCCCGGACGACAACTGCGTGTCCCTGAAAATAGATGGACATTCTTGCAAATCTTCTTGGTAGAGACGAGTTTGAAATCAATATCGTTCAGACATTTTGCTGAGATGCGTACCTATCTCAGAACTAGCGCTTTGCGCCTTTTACTAATCCATTCTAGAGTAAACAAATATATGACAGTGTCCAATTTCGGAATATTCCATAATGGACAGACTTTACTTTTTAAAGAAGAGACGTTAATGTCCTCAAGACAGAGGTCTTAAAGGCTGTCCTCAAATTCTCTAGCCTCAAAGGGCATTTCTCTTGAGATTTTGTAAATGTTTATTTTCAATATTTGGATAATAGAAACAAATTGATACATATTCATTGGGTTGAATTATGACACTTTATACTTTTATTCCATACTTTCAGACTTTCTCACCTGCCATTTTACAATTGACAGGTTGGAGAATAAAACTTTACGATGAGAAATGTTTTTAAATTCAAAATTTCACCTTTTGATAGGTAGAATAAGATAGAAGATTTAGTGAGCATCTAGTTTTTTTCGAGCAAAACTAACGATATTTCTACACGACTATTACATTCACTACAACTTCTTAGCAATTGTTAAATTCTCAACAAATAATACGGAACATATTATGGAACTCCTATCATTGCAACGTCAGGTTCTAAATTTGCATTTAAGTTTCTAGGCCGATAAAAAAACACCTGAGTGAAAAATCCCCTAGTGCAGATATTCCTGAAATAGTTATCAGTCGCATAACTCGGAATAAAATATTTCTCACTATCGGAAAATGAGTTCACAGCAGCTATAGAAGACCATAGGCGCTAGGTCCAAAATATGCCATAGGACATATAATTAGTAAATCGTCGATGATTAGATACGATTCACACCATATGTCTCTGGAAGACAATTAAACTAATCAGCCACATATTATGGGGCATTAAGTAGGACAAATTTAATTAAGTAGATAAGCCCGGTGGGGCATGGAAATAAAAATAATTCATTCCCGGCCTATTGCCTATCCCATAATGGCTAGAACGAAAATCGCCCGTGGGGAGGGAGCAGACAAAGAGGCCGGGGAGGGAACTAGAGAGTGGCAACAAATTGGCAGTGATTGGGATTTTATTATATGCGGATATCAAAATCATTTTCACGCAAATGGCACCAGTAGTGAGTCCACGGATTATTGAAAAGCAAAAAAAAACCGTGACCACACTTTTATCGGTGTACATTTCAGACTATTGGGCAAAGTTACATTAATTGATTTGGAAACAAATAGGCAATAAATTACAATGGGGTAAAATTGATAGCTACACTGAGAGAAAAATTTGTTTGCTCTCGTGTCCAGTGGAGGTAATGTAGTTACCATGAGGAGAACGCAAAAAAATCGTAATAAATCATTATTGCATTGTAAATCCGTATGCCACTTTTCCTAATATACGAAGATTGTATATATTTTTACACAATTATTATTTGTTGCTTTAGTCACATTTTTCAAAAAGATTTCGTCCTATTTAGATCTAGATGTAGATAAATACAATAGAATTTTAACATTTTTGAAATATTTTGAAACAATGAGCTTCAAATTACGTAAATATTTATATAAGGCTTCGATAAATAATTATTTAATTTAATTGTGGCAAATAAAAATCTCTGGTTCAGAATCCATACAATAAATATTAAATATTATAATATTAAAATGAAATTAGTAGCGACATACACTGGAAAATATATTCTTCATGAAATTAATATAGGGTGAATTGGTGGCCTTTATAAGTTTTATAAACTCCCACATGCGCACAGTTTAAAGCGTATTTATGTGGAATTTTGAAAATTAATACGGCCATTAATATTAAAATATAAATAGTGCAAATTAATTTCTTTGTAATAGTTAACAGAAAAATAATACATTTTTCTTCCGGCGAAAAGATCCGTTCAAATTAAACGAAGCATACCCTTATAGTGGTTAGGGTTTACTTTCCTGATGTTATCCACTTAATCGAATCTCACATTATCCCGACCGCCTAAGAGCTTGTTATCCTCCCACATAACCCATCGAAACTAAGGTTCGTTCATTCACTTACCCATCTGCTCTCACCTATATCCAGATATTCCAGAGTAACGAGCCAGACCCACCCAGACTGAGCCAAACCCAGAGATCTGAGCCAGATCTTACCGTCGGTGGAATCGATTGAGAAACAATTTGCAATTTTAAAGAATTATCGCCCTAATATTCGCGCGTGCTCCCTTAAATCACATAAGTAACCTCCAAATCTGCCTTTATACCATCCGAGTTGGCTCCTTTTCCATCAAATAGGTGGGTACCACGGTGCCACCTGAAATGTATGTGCAGATGGCCGACAAAAAAAGCGCCATGCCAGTAGAAGCTATCTCTTCGCGAGCCCCACGACAGGATGGCAAAACGAAAAGATTCAAAAAACACAAAAGGTAGAAAAAATTTGGAGTTTGGGGATTTTCGGGGCTGGTTGGCAGGGGGACCTTTCAAATAAATACAAAACGTCGAACCGGGAAAGACGTAGAAGACGCAGACGACACGGCACACCGGTGGGTGCAAGTGGTAACCGCCTTCGCCGAGTAAAGTCGTAATTTACATGGATTCAAGTGGATACCTGAAGAATTGAATAGGAATCCACAGAAAGCTACCGCTAATGTATTCTAGATTATCCCAAATCTCTTTATCCCATAGAGGACTTGGCTGTATGTTCTCTGCGTATATTTATCTGCCATCCCCTATCTGACACCCCCATCTCGGTGCGCTCTATTCTTTTGCCGCCGTGTTAAGAGTGATAGTGTGGCGGGCGTCTTCTTCGAGGAGGTATAGAAGTAGAAAAAGTAAACGATTGGGCCACCGAGTGAAGGGAAGAGATTGAAAAAACGTGAGTGGATGCCGCCAGGGTTCCCTGGAAGGCGTTCCGACCGTAAATGGATAGCCTCCTCAAGACGCTGGAATTCGCTGCTTGTTATGAAATACACTCCGGCGCCTCCTTAATGAAATTGAGAACCTTTTAGAAGATTGCGGCGGAAAAGGTTCAAGACTTATTTTCCGTTTTTTCTTTAAATTTCCTAAATCCTGTGTGCGCTATTTTGGGCTTTCCAATTTACGGGGCAGCATTAAAACAACAAAACAGAATTACAACAAAATAAAAAATATTCACTCATACGAACTATGTTAAAATTATTGTGATAACAAAATACAACAAATAAAAATAAATAAAATTTAAAATTTGACCTAAAAAAATTCTGTTACTATAAACTTTCGCCAAATTGGAATTATTTACAGGATTTACGAGGTGGTAATTTTTATCACGATCAATATTATAACTTACAGAAATACCATTTTAATAAAACATAATTTCCTTAGAGACATTGTTCTGCTAGTTATACTGGCAAAACTTTAGTTCGTTTGGCTAAAGGGAAACAACTACTATAATTTACTACTTCATATTATATTGGATCTTGGATATTGGACTAAAGACGGCTTTGCATACTCGTAGTTTGTACTAAATAAAAATGCTGAATTATTAAGTAATTTCATGTCTTCCACGGAGTTTTTATCTCTGTGGAAACGTTTCCATGAACATAGTGCACCACTATGTTAATAAAACAATTCTTTGCCCAGTATTAAAAAATATATAAAAATTTTCGTTGCCCATAATTTTTTCCCCTGAAAGCATTTTCCCGTTTGGCTTTACGAACTCACATTCTTCAAAATTCTTTAAAGTACAAAAGCGCTTAGTAATTTCTTACATGATAGCTCCAAGCCGAAACATGCCGGCGTTTACCCGCACCACCCTTCACCCGGCAGAGCTCCGCGCCGTCATCGTCATCGTCCATTTACATTTCTGCAGGGAAACACGTTCAACGTAAATTTAGTAAACCTTCAGAAAAGAAAATTCATTTAAATTACGTTGAGCTGTTACCCTCGAATAATATAACAATCTTCTGGCAGACACCATAAGCCCCGTCCCGGGGCTCCGATACTCGGGCCACCACACACCCCTGCCCCTACGAAGGAGGTGTATTCTGTAGACGATGAGCACGACAAGGCATTTATAAATTATTCTAGGAAAGCTCCTTTTGTCATCTTTTGCCTTTTGTTATGCGAAAAGGGAAAATTTCAAAAGCAGAGAATTCCGAAAGATGCCATGAAATGGTAATAAGCCAGTTTGAACAACAGCCTGGTCCATCGTGTCTTGTGCTCCGCCACCACTCCGGGATTCCTCTGCCTGGCCGTCCTCCAGCCCGTCAGGCTGTGTCCTCTTCAAAACCTCGAATTGTGCTGCCTGAGGGCGATCTGTACCTTCGGGCCGTTCCATTTTAGCCACCCTTCCTCCCCCAACTGACCTAGGAGCTGGTATGGCTTTTATAGTTGAATTCATGCAACCTCCCCATTCCAGAGCCCTTTTTCGGAGTTTATTTAAGTGCGGGTGCCCCAGAGTGTCGACAACAATGCGAAGCCTCTGTTTGCTCCACCAAGGCCGACCCATACCCCGACTCAGAGCTACCAGCGACGGCCTCGGTATCTGCCGGTGAACTCCACACAAAAGGCTTAATATAGCATCAAATTTCATATTCAAAATGGCACTTTACATGTCCAGAATAATTTATACTGCCCGGAGCTCTGAAGCTGGAGACGCAGCACCAGATATAGGTTGGCGATGGTGGTGGCGGTGACCCAGCTCATAGGGCTGAAAGGACATGGACACCCCATCGGCCGAGGCCGTACTCTCCGGTTCGGATTCAAAATTCATAAATTTTGATTAAAGCCCATATTGTTGCATATATGCATTCTGGGCTTTTGGCCCGGTCGGCAGTCCATTCCGGCCGAGCCGATGACGCCCGGCGAGCGAACCGGGCGGTATCGGCTAACCAACGACTTGCACAAAGAGATGATGCTAGGCCGACCTGCACTTGATACTCTGAACCCTCCGAACCCTGGCCGTGGGGATACTTTGCATTCATGAATGCATCCTTCATAAATTCCTGACACAAAGCACATTTCAGATTCATCCCCTCTCCGGCGATTTTCTCGTTTTTCACGTCCTGCTGCCACCGTTCAGCGCAGTCCAGTCCCAACCCTTGAATTTGCCGCCCTACCTTTGGGGTCTCCTCTGCAAAATATTTTCCGTCAATCAGCTCCGCCGGCTTAATATCTTCGGATTTAGCCCCGAAAAGGGATTCAAATTAATTTTTAATTTCGTCCATTCGAATGTATGCGCCACTCACTTCGCTAAGCCGCGTATTTAATCGCGTTTTTTGTCCTTTTGACTTTTTTCCATTATTTTTTCGCGTCAACTTTCCAAATGGGTTCGACGCTTTAATCTGCTGCATGTGGAGCTCAGTGTTTCGAATGGCGCCGGGTTTGAAAGGGTTTTACCGCACAATATGAATTGTATTAACTCCCACCCGAGATGCATCTCCCGCTTTAAGGCTTCCCTGTAACAATAGCTGTTTTCCAATAAATTACTTCCAAAACAAATTTTATCACTGAGTAGCACTCGAGTAGTAGCGATCACCTGAACTATCTCGAGTATTGGCGCGATTAGCGATCTACCTGGAAATTATTTTCATTTCTGTCTTGCTAACGTCATGCGTATTTTCGTAAATCGCTAAATCATGCCTCATTTAATTAAAAACGATTGTTTAGATTATTTAATAAATATTCCCAGTAAACTTATAAACTTAATGATTTCTCTGATAAATGGAAGATATGAACAGTCTATAAAAATTCTAAGCCAAATATTTGCCTTCTTTTAACGCACTTTGAACGTATTGAATTCGTTGAATAAAATTCGATTCATTAATCTAAATTATTTGTTATGAACATTTTTGCTCTATTATTCTATCAATTTAGACTTTTGCTTCTTTGTCGGTTCTTTTCGATTTACTGCTTTGGTTTCCATTTCTGATTTTACTTTGTTTTGAAAACTACGACAAAAAATAGTTTTGTATGACTTTCAGTTACATGTGGGCCTCCTGAGTACTGATCGTGAGTAGTATGAGGAAATGAACATATGATATAATTTAATTGCAAGGCATTTGTTGTATAAGACGAGTCAAGAACTAGATGATTTAAGGGCGTAATATAAAAATAAAAAACTTCATTTAATATTTCCCTGAATCACAATAGTGAAAGAAACCATAACAGAAAACTCCTACTCTTATTAGTCAAAACCATGGATACTCTTTCCAAAAATATCTTACCTTCTTCTTTCTTGTCTTAATAAAAATGACTTTTTAAGCACTTAAAAGAAAGCATAATAAGCTCAATGAATTGAAACTTTTCACTATATTTATCATTCGAATCAAATTTTGAGACTTAGCATTTTTACTAATACTGTGATATTAGGCTCCTACAAATTACAGAGTGATTCAAACACAATTTAAATTATTTTAAAAATTTAAATTGTTTTCTAAAATCAAACTAGATTTGAATTTTATGCACAAAATTTAGAATCTCTAAAAACAAGTCTTATTTAAATTCCATAGATTATCAAATTATGGTATGATTGGGCCTCTAACTCTGTCATGTTCGCATCTTCGTCTGCTTGTTTGCTTTTAAGTGGTACGGAGAAGCATTAGCACAGCCTCGAAAATTATTACATCCTTGAGGAAACCGACAGAGACTGAGAGAGTCGGATGAGACGTGCACCACTAGGAAACGAAGACATATTACCATCGTGTCTCGAACGCAAGAACATTCTTTGAGGGGAGGGAGCAAGAGGCTGTTAGCAGGACTTGGTCTGGTCGCCAAATATTTCTTTGGTCCTGAAGCTTCCTGCCGCAACCATCCAAGAAATTTAGGCGAACCACCCCAATCCTTCCACTGTCTTGATCCTTCCTTGGTCCTCGTCCCCTTAAGTTCTGTACTTTTCTTAGACGTTTTGCTGAAGAATTTCCCAGAGTCGTGATACACAACGAAAAGGGGACGGCCAGGAGCAGGAGAAGGACGAGGAATTGGTTTTTCTCGAAATGGTGCAAAATGGAGAGTTCATTGTGAAGGGAGCCATTTTTCGGATAGAGGGATGGCCTCCTTGTTCGTTCCTCCAGAACGTGTCTTTCAGCACAGCAATATAAAGCATCTTCCCTTCGCATACCACCCATGGCCCAAGATGCGGATGGGCTTGGATAAACAACCCAAGAAGGCACTAGGCAGCCCCGACACAAGAAAAGAGAACGAGAAAGATTTATTGCCGCCTCAATAAGTTAAGCAAAGACAAGTAATAATGACATCTTATTAGATAAATTGCTGCACATGCTGCTGCCGCTCGATGGTCCAGGGCCGCAGCTTCCAGCTTCTGTTCGATTGCGGCCCCGTGATTTTCTATCCCGAGTCCGGGGACCCCGAGTCTGGGCTGGGCGGGCTTGGATTCATCGTTTTGTGACTGAAATCCTGAGTAAATGTACTGCCACTGTAATTGTAGCTCGGCTGTTAAACTAAATTTACGAACACTTTCTCCCCATCCCGCCTTGGTCCATCCAGCCCATCCTCCTCCGAGGCAAGCAAATTGAACTGATTTATGGCTTGTTCGCTTGTGATCACTTTAAAGCAATTTTTTTCGGGAATTTTTGCCACTCTGCAGTTTATAGTGTATTATTTCTTTAAAATGTTTTGCAACATGAAAGCAAAGAATTTAAAGTGTTCCAGATTTTCATCCACAAATTAAGTGCAGTTGAATCACGCTTGAGATTTCTTTGGTGTATTTTTTATCGTAAACGCAAAGTTATTCTCTTCATTTGATTTGTCCCAAAAATAAATATTAACGAATTTATTTTTAATTTAATTTATTTTATCTTTTGCATAAAGATAAGACTAGAAAATAATGAAAACCTTTAACCCACAAAACTGAGATTAATAAAAATAACACAAACAAAACTCAGACGACCAAGATGAATATTAGTTATGAATTTTAATAAATAAATTCTAGTATAAAGCTCTGCTTCTTTGAAAACTCTTGTCTTTTCGTTTCGGCATCACATTAAAAGTACTTGATGCATTCGAATCGCGTATTTACCTAAATAATAGCCTAATATTAGTATTAAATTGAGGCATGTGTCTTTTAGAAAGAACTAAGAGAATAAAATCATCACTCTCAATTCGACCGTAAGAAAATTTTTCTAGCGACAATTCTTCGTAAAACAAAAAAAATTGGACGTTATAGAACTGAACGTCAAAAAGTTCCACTATTTCTAATCCCGCCGTTGTCATCAAACATAAAAAAAGGAACGATAATTCACCGCGGTTTGTGTAAGTCGGGTTCCAAGGCGTATCCAACAGGAATTCGGCTGTAAAAGGTCAAAACTGATTTATGCACCACACCAGTGTCTCCCTGTAGCGATGAACCGTGCCATGCTTAGGCATCGGGATGCACGGCACACCCGTTAACAGCTGACGAGATAAAGACGTCCAGCCAACCAAAAAATAGAACAAGCAAGCGGGAAAAGTGGAAAAATGGAAAAATCGAAAATCTCACGAAACAGATACCCTTAAAAAGTCCTCGTACAGCAGCGGGCGAGATCGAATACGCCACTAAAATTAGAATTTCGCTTAATCCCGGTTAATCCGCGAGGTACAGCGGATGCTGGAGCCTGCGGCTGCCACTGCTGCAGCAGGCCCAGGCTCTGGGTCTGAAAATATTTTCCAGAGGAGGTGGAAAAAATTAAACAAAAAAAAATCTCTATCTTCGATGAGAGAAAATTAAACAGATGTCCTGGAGGATGGAAGATGCTGCGTAAGTGGTCCAGCAACATTTACTGCGAAACCTGCGAGATGAAGATGAGCACGTCACGCGAAGTTAATGAGGCGGACTGATTGACTCCAGCACCTACCCACCCGAGACGACCGCTACTAATTAACCAGTTGCGGGTGGGTGGGGGCTGGAAACAAGGGAACAATTTTGGCATCGAAGGAAACTATCCTCGTGTAGAGGTTTACATCCACGTTCCACCGTCGCAGCCTCCATCTTTCAGATCATGGCAAAGGAAGAAATCGGGGGCGACCCGTTTCCCGGTCTCGGTGCTTTTCCCCCTTTTGAAGTGTTCGGGAAAAGCGGGGGAGGATGCAGCAGCGCACATACATTGAGTGGCGGAACAAAGAAGGAAGGCCGCCTTAAGCCCCGGAGATTATAGTTGTAAGACCAATCAAGGGTAAATGTTTTGAATATAATAACGCTGCAGAGGGAGTCCCGGGATCCGAGAGTCAGGAACAGGCAACCGAGGACAGCGGTGGCGGCCTGGGCGGTCGAGGGCGGGGAACCATCGAGGTGGATACGGAAATCCTATGCACAACTAAGACCGTTGAGTGGATGCTGGCACCGGAGGTTGCCCCCGGCACCCCACCGGAGCTCACTCGACTGCTCCGGTGGGGACTAACTCATGTTTCCAAAATAAATAAACCCAGCGCCCCAAGGCCTACACCTCCCGATTCCCAGTTCCCTATTCCCAATCCCAATTCCCAAACATGCTATTTGTTGCTGGTTGTTGCCGCTGCCACTGCTTGCCGTCTTTCCAAAATCACACGGATTAAGGCCACTCGGATGCCTATTGAGCACGAAACTTGCTATTTTTGGCCTTCTAGAAAAAAAACCTCAACCCATAGAGCCCGTAGGTTCCTGTGTTCGAACGATGAGTTACCTCACGTTGAAAGGAACGCCCGAGTGGACTGATTGATCAAATAATTCGACACACCGCTTCGGAGCCTCTCTGTTTGGATTGGACTTTCACCAGCAGGTTCTGGTGGACTTGTTCGCTAGAAAATAATCGCAGATGAATTTGTAGCCTTCTAAATAAAAATTTCAAAAACTACACGAAGTAATGAATATTGTTTTAAGTTTAAGAAAATTGTTAATATTAAGAGATCCGTCAATAGACAAGATGGCAAACAACTTATTGCACATCAATTATTAATGCTAGGGAAATTTTAGGAAGGAATTTAGGACTAAAATAGGAAGACGACATTTTGTCGCGGTATTTTTGGTAGTACTTTTCCAGAGATAAAGAATTTAGAAACAAAGATCTTGATCAGAAAGAAAAGACGTCATTGTACGTTGCCTAAACTGAAGTTCAAATTAGAAAATACAAAACATTACTTCTCATAAGAATTTATCAAAACTCGCCGGAAAATACAGATTTTGATTTTTAAAATGGTTAGAACATCTTCTAATTCTCAACATCTTGCACGCGCTGCTCGCCTTTTCATGGAAAGCAGTGAATTCAAATGGGTTGATATTTTCTTCATTTTTTCCTGTTCCGGTGTGCCATGCTCTTACCTCTTTGGATTCAGGGTACTTTTTCAGATATAAAATATCTTGAAAACATCCAAGATCAGATAAGGCGTTATCCCGCCATCCGACTATCCAATATACTAGCTCCCTCTGCAACACTGCCGTCGTCGTCACCAGGAGCGTTTCCGTTGTTTCCCACCACCAAGAAAAGCCCGAGAGTGAACTCCTGAACATTTTCATTAATAGAAAAGGCAATTTAACAGCGTGTAGTATATTATTTGCTCAGCCATTTTGGCTGTCACATTACATATATCTTGGAGGATTTGGAGGAGCACACGGTGCGTGTATGTAGATACCGGTGCGGGCTCGCGGTGTATGTGCACGAAATATTCCGTACCGGGGAAAATAGGGCCATTTTCTCCTTCTTATTCTTCATTTCATCTTGGGATGGCTCTAAGCACACATCTCAACATGGGTTGGGTACGAATGGGCAAAGACTCCCTGTACCATAACAGGCCATGTGAAGTACGTATAAGCGCCAACAGAGGTGAAAGGCTGTTTTGGTGGAAAAACAATAACAAAACGAAAAATAAGAAAAAACGTTGCAAGAACTAGCAGAAGCACCACCAGCAACAATGACACCGTCGTCGTCACCAATATGAGGGCGGCAAAGTGGGTGATACGAATCAACTGCTCCTGGGTCTCATCCAGAGAGCCCAAGCCACACCAGGCACAGGAGTAGAGCACCACAGGATACATATAGCACTCCTGGCGAAATCGTAAAGGTGTCTTAAGGTAAGCCTCCGAACACATAAAATGGATCCCGGTTAAGGAAGACGACACACCCGGAGTATAAGAATAAGAAAAAGTAAGTTGACGGCAGCAGCATGGGGCACTCTTTATTTTATGCGTCAAATTTGTTTGGTCTTAGCCACTAGATATGAACCTGTCCGCTCCTTTTCGGGCAGAAGAAGTGGAGCCGGGGGGTTGGGGGGTCGGGGGGTCGGGAGGCTTGGTCCCAAGACAAAGATTTTATAATAACACAAGTGGAAGGACTTTTATTGACACTAGGATCTCATTGTCCCCGTCGGGTAATTGGATGTTTGCACGTCTCTACATCGGGGGCAAGATTGCACATCGACGTGTGGTGTGTGCGGTTTAAATCCTGTGGGATGCTCTGGGACCACCAGAGGTGAATTAACCGAACAAGCAAGTCCAAAGAAGGGCTCAGGACAGTTCTGAGGGGCTACAGGGAATATGCTCTTGCTCTGCCATCTTGCCGTCTCAAATCCAAGGGTAATCAAATAAGAAAAAGGACTCGGCAGGGACTCAATTTTACTTTCAATTTGCCTTCAATCAATCTAAACTGGGTAAAAAAAGGAGAGACATTTGAAAATGACACCATTAGTATAGCTGGGGAATCCCCGAGACGAATGGGTGCCCTTATAGCCCCTTAGTCTGGTCCGTCCGGAGTGGTGTGGGTGATAATTCTCATAAAATTTACATTTCACCATGAAGGCGAATTGGCACAAGCAATTCAATTACATTAGAAGACGAAAAGACGATGGGACACCCGAGCACACGCATATAGGGCCCTTATGAACTAGCAGCAGCTGAAGTAGCAATAGCAGCAGCATCCGAACAGAACAGGATGGCAGCAGCAGCAACGGAGATTTTCATACAAAGCTGCAATAAACATAAGTCCTTATATCCTCCCTATAAGAAGTTAACCTAATTTCGTCTTAATTCTATTACTTTTACCCTGAGAGGACGCCTCCAACGTGCACATACATACACACATTAAGGACCCTGTTAAGATGCCTTAACGCACGAATAAGACTCGTCCCAAGAAGTCTGGGCTGGGAGTCTTAAGGAATAGGATAGTAGGTGGGAAGGTTTGACTTTTTCGGGCTGTACCACCTCTTCTGCTATGTCGGGACACATATAAGTGAAATGTCTTCATTTTCGGGAAGGGAAATTTGTTCCCATAGTTCGGGTGGATCAAATTAAGTGCAACCGGGCGTAAGAACGACGACAACGCACCAGAGCGGAGTGAAAGAGTGGCTTAATGTCCTTTGTGAAAAATGGAGCCCCGCCAAGGGCACCTACATCCTCCAATGAGCCGTGACATTATGGAAAAGTATGAAAATCAGGAAGAAAAGCCTCGTGTCACGTCTTGTCCCCTTTTCCCTCCGCAAACGAAGCTCATATTTTGCAGTTCCGGCAGCATTTCCTCACGTTCTGCTGCTCAGTATTTTTTTGCCTAGTTTGTGCCTCCACTCACCACAAACTCCCCAGCCCAGAGCATCTTATCTCGGGTGAAGAAGTACTAAAACTTCAAATCTCTGGAACTATCCTCTGGATGAGGCCATATATCAGGCCAACTGAACACGGAGTAAATATTCGTAACAAATAGCGAACAATAGAGTTTTTATGAGTTGCATGGGTACACGTCCATGCATAAACTGTGATTCCCGAGATTCCTTCTTCTGTAGCGCTGGCTGCTGCTGCTCCTTAGACTCGCCTTGGGCTGCTGCTTGGTCTGGATTTACCCCCGGAAAGTAGGAAACATAAAGCAAAACTACGACAATACATCAAACCGGAGTTGATCCACTTTCCGAATAAAAGTTTTTGGAGGTCTTCCCATCGCGCGGCGGCCCACATCGACCCCATATATGAAGGGAGGGGCAGACCTCAGTCGCAGTCTGGGGAGTCTGCTGATGGCATCGGGGGTGTGGGGTTTTGGGAAAAGTGCTGAAAAATGAGATTTCTCTTGCGATATTAAGGCGAAATAGGATCAAATCTTTTTGACGGTTCATAAAAGCGAATATTTTTCAAAAATATAAAAAAAAATAATTCTGAAAAGTTTTCGCCTAACGTTTGGAGGAATTGATGAGGTTGAGCCACTTTTACCGGTGCCACAATTCGCTCCCTGCGTTTGGAATGCCCTTAATAAAAACGGGAACAGTGGTAATTCTAATTTCTCCGGTAGAAGCAACGATATTATTATTTTATATGCGAATTTTAAAGGAATGACCTGTCAGCGTTCTATGGTTAAAGAAAAATTAGAGTGCCTTTTGATGTTGTCTGATTTCCGATAATATTTAACTTTTTATAATTGGAAGATTTAATGCAAGCCTGGCTATAGCAGAAGCAGTTTTTCGTTGTTTCAAAACACTTCTCGGAAAAAGAAATTGAACCTCATAAGGTGTTGACAATTCCATAAAAATTGCGAGAAATGCTGGTCAGCAATTTCGAAAAATTAGTCGATTTTGTCATTCCTTTGATCTTCGTATTTCTTTTTGTTATAACATTATTATTAACTTGCTGACTGTAAACGTGTCGGTCGTTTCTGTATCCTTTAGCACGCCAAAAACAGATCGCATATAAATGGATCAATGCGCATTTTTAGAGAAAGGAAACAACTTCCCAGCGTTAAGAAAATCGTTTAAACAAACTTTGGTGGAATTTTTGCGCTGCTTAGGCGATTTTTTTGTTTTTGTTTTTGCTGGAATGGATGTTATCGAAGACACTGTCAGTGTGGGTTCCAAGTAAGCTTCGGGCAGCTTTAAGCTCCATCTAAGACTTCCACCGGCGGAGCTTAGCTTTTATTGAACAGATTCTGTAAGAAGGCCGCGTGCGTGCGTCCGGAATAGGCACGAGTTTGTAGCAAAAAATTACGTTCTACGCCTCTCGCGCGAGTCTACGCGAGTCTACGCGAGTTTACACGTCGCTGGACTGCGGTCGACCCTCATTTGCCACAAGACAAGGCAAGATGTGCATGCCCCAGTTCGTGCATTGAAAAATAACGACCGTTTGGTTGAATTTTAACATTTTTGAAAGATTAAAAATAAGAAACGGATTCCGTGTATTTTTTTTTCTTAAAGCTGTTATTTTTGATCCAGTTCACGACTGTTGTTCTGCCGGAGCCGCTCCCAATTTGACACCCCATTCGTTGGGCTCGACAAATTTCGCTATTTCGGCCCCAAAAATCAAAATTCGATAATTTTACGAAAATCCTGAAACTGAAATGCTATGTGCTCGTGTCTGGGTGGGGAAAATATCGCGTCGATGTAGGGGAAAACATCGCAGCAATCGGTAACGATTGTAACAAAACGCGGAAAGTGCGATTTTCACGCCATTTTTTATCAATAACAATAGTCTTTCGCTTTCCTTTTTCTTTTTAGGCACTAGATGTCCGGGGCTATTTTGATTCCCTTTTTTATAAAATGTGAAGTTCCCGCGTACGTAAGCTCTAATTTAGGGAAGTGCGTTCTTCACACTAAACACAAATTTATTTATCAATAAAACCAGACTTTTGTTAATATTTTTTATTCAATAACACCTAATTCAAGATTTGCATAATACTATTTTCAATGAGAGACAAATTTCCTAAAACGTTGGTTTAATTACATCGCACCCATGGGTCATTCGAAATTCTGCATAAACTATACCTGAAAAGCAAAGAAGATCATTAGAATAAAGTGCTTGCTATCTCCTGCAACAAAAATGCTTATGTTAGAAGAAAACTGCACAGCCTAATGCTACACCACAACCAATTTCATATATTGCAATTTAAAACGCAACAGCCGAACAATCCGTAAAATGAAATATGAGCAATATTTCCGCATATAACTCGCAACGAGAGTCAAATTGTCTTTAAAATCCTCGTACTTTTTCCTCCGGTGATATGCGGAATTTTTCTTTATAAAGTAATAATCACAGGATAGGTACACTACAGCTGTAATCTATTGCACGTAGGGCTCCAAAAAATTCTATTATAGTGAATATTTCTCCGAAATTGATTAGAAGTCAATTGGTGAGCTCATTTACATAGGGTAAATCCTTCTTCCGCAAAAGTTTAACAACAGCACTACTAGAGAAGCACGACTACTATAGGAAGCAAAGCAACAAGATATGCGTTAAAAATATGCATAAAAATCACCATAATGCGAAAGAAATCCTTGAAGGAATCCTCAAAATGAATTGCTATTTAACGCGTGAAACTCTTCAAACGCTGTAGCATTTCTCTCTGTTAGAAATGCAGTCATGATCAATCATGTACATTGCAAAATTAATTCCTATTCAAGAATAAATAAAAAAACCGTCGAGTCCATCGAAAAGGTGCGATATCCGCAAAATATACCTGTGTTGTGCCAGTGGTAGAGAGCTGCGAGGACGAACAGATGCCACCAGTTGTGCGAGTGTCCAATGTAGTCCACCTTACCCGTAAACCACCTTTCTGGAATCTTGGCGATATAGATGAGAAAGGCCAGTCCACTTATGAGGTACATGATGAGAACACGTGGGACGAGGAGCTATAGGTTTTGTAATTTTCGAGAAGTAAAATTAATATTTGTTTCGAAACCGCGATAGTAAATTTTAATTTTTGAGTATTTCGAGTAAAAACCTATTTTGTAAAGATATACTATATGATGATTTTGAGTCTAAGAAGAAAACACGTTATGAGAAAACCGAGAATGAAAAATTTAAAGACAACGATTAATTAATTATTATTACATTAATGTAGCACCAATGAATTTTCGTTAAATTAAACTACCTTAAATTAAAAATCAAGGAAAATCTTTCTGCTCGAATAAAACCGCATTAAAGTTTGCTCTACGTTTTTTAAAGTACTTTTGTTATAAATAATACGGTTAAAACTTCACAACGTGACCTGGAATAGCGTATACGATTTGGTTTTTATTTTGTGTGTATATTTTTTCACTTAACACCTTCGGGAAACATGTTAATATGGAATTAGCATGAAAAATAGTTGGCAGTTCTTATCTGTTCATGGTCCCTGTAATACGAGCGCGATAATTTCTGTTTTAATGAAAAGAGGTGCAGATTCGCAGGAAGCTAACACAATTCCAAATTGATATCTGCTGCGCATCGAATTGCTGGCGTAATAAAACTCGCGCGGAGATACGCGCGGGCGTAAATCGATTAAATGGGAACCGCTGTTTGCTTCTGTTTCTACGAGTGTGTCGATCGCGTAATTCGAGCGCTATCACCTGCGATAACTGAGAAATTTACTTAATAACATCGAAAGCCAATCGAAAACATGTCGTAGTTACTTCAAATTGAACCCAAAACCTCAAGTGCAAAATGCAACAAGGGTTACCTTGACCATTGGATGTTGAAATCCGCCCATTTCTATCGTCCAGTGGAGTGTTGGAATGAATCCATAAGCAGCCCATGCCACAAATACGCAAATTTTCGCATTCGGCGACACATTCAGACTGGGCAGTTGGATCATCATAGCCACAATGAAGATGGCAACAACAGTCAGGGTGTAGAAATTTCTCAAGGTCTATAGAAATCGTTTGATTGAAAGTAATTGGCGAATAAGAACTTAGAAAGGCACATGTACCTCGTGGCACCAAAAGGCGTAATAGACCCCACTGATGTAAATGGCCAGCAACGACAGGGCGATGCCGAACAGGTCGTATGTGAGAAATACGTCATAGTCCTTAGCCGATCGACATGAAAAAATGTGATAAATAGATGATAACAACATGCAGACCTGAAAAATTTCAATTTTTAAGTAGGAAAACTTGAAAATAATACACGCAATTATTTTAGAAATTACCTGGAAACAGATCAGAAGACTTCCTACAATTATTTTATCAGTCATAGCTGCGTGATGGCTTAGAAAGGAAAGATCGTTGATTGTAAGGCCCACGAATAGAAACCATCCAAAAACGTGGCTCCAAATATTCACCTGTGTTATATTTACTAATAACTTTTCAAAAATATTTTGTTAGACTAAAATACCGTCTCATTGGTCCACCAAAACGCGCTTTTCAAGCACATCTTTGTAGGCAGGAATGTCCTATACCCACTTCGGATATACGGGTTAAACTGGAGATGTTCAGGCGCCTGCGAATTATATTTTTCAATTTAGTTGAACATTTTTTATTGACTGTATTCTGAACAACTTAGCATTGAAATTATTTCTTACAGGCAAGAGTTAGAACTAGTTACAGATTACTTACATCTTCATAATTAAGAAGAATTTTATATTTATTTTGATCTACATCCTTAAATTTTGGTTCATCTAAACGACTAGAAGTTGGCTTTAGCGCTGTTGTCGGAGTCGAATCAAGAATTGTTGCTCCTCCATGGTCTGGAAATGTTCTACTTTCATTCGATAGAAATTCATTCTATAAACAAGAAGGAACATATTTGTTATTTCAATGCCGGTATCCTGATTATATTTTCAAATCAACAAAATTAAACTTCAAATTTCCTAAGCATAGTACAAACTTGCATACTGGTTACATTTTAAACTGAAAATTTATGTACAAAGTCTTATAATTTGTATAAGAAAGAATTATTTTAACATCTATTATGCATTTTAATTAGTATTATTACTCCTGAATATAAAGAAGAATCCTGGAAAATATTATGCAACATTTAGCCGGCCGTACAAAATGTAATTTTAAATTATTTTCGCTACTTTTAAGCCATTGCAAAGGTAATGTCATGGCCATTAAATTGTATAGGTTATCCTATCGCAGATTAGTTCCATTAGTTTTGTTTGGTTTAAAAAATCACACATATCGTTGCAATCAATAAAATCTACCACAAAACGCAATAAAAAATAGTCACCTACATAACAGTCATGTGATCGAAGATAGAAATAAATAACGATAGGGGTTATTGAACTAATCTTTTTTTGAAAGAATTAAAAACAGGAAAAAAAGAACACAAAAAGACGTTAGACCTTGTCTACGTTAGTTAGGAACTCAAGAGAAAGCAACTCAGAATCAGGTCCAAGAACAAAATAAAAACTAAGATATAATGGTAGTCAATTTATGAATACTATTGCCTTAGTAAAAAGTGTTAATGTGTGCTTCAACTGAAAAATGGCAAAATAAAATATTAGCACACTTCTTCGGTTAAGAGCCTAGAGCAAACGTTTTAGAGCTCCTAAAAACCTCTGGCCAGCGGAAAAATACCTGCGTTGTTGCAGCTCATATCGAAGTGACCAAATCATAAAGTTGCATAATAATATATTCGCGTTAGCAGTGTTTGGCCGGTTTTCGTGTTGACCCATCACAAACAACATTTTCACTTTACCTCTTTCATCACTGGCGTCTCAAAGCAAACATTGCACGGCACAATCTGACCAGGTTTAGTATTGCACCGACCCTCTTCAAGGTCTCTACTATCACCAGTCATCACTTTAATTGATTTTACAATAGTTTTAGTAAAGAAATTAAAAGTGATCAAACGTTTCGTGAGCCACCTTGCTGGAGGACGCAGATTTTAAGAATACGATCGAAATTTTAGTACCTTTCTTCAACCGCTTGTTGTGCAACAGGTGTATACGTCTAAGACGATACAGTATTGCACCGGAGAAAGATCACTATGCGCGGCTGCGTCTTATGAATCTCATTCAATCTGGCTGAGCCGGACGCTCGAGCTCAGACAGAAGATGAAGTGATCACCCATTCAGACAATGCCTATGAAAGTGGCTAAGAAAAACACGGACTGTACTTTCGGCCGGGCAGAAAACTGAATTCATATAAAAGTCTGCAACTAAAGTCGCCAAAGCCTCTTTCGGGACCCCACATATTTCTTTATGGATTACAAGAAATTTCGACAGATCTCGTGTCTGACTGTGGTGGAGGTATTCGACCTGGAAGAAATTCACTAAGAGGTTCCACCATTGTGCTCATTTCGATTACAAGTCCGTTACATAATCACCCTTGGTTGGGTCGACAATTTTATTTCTTTTACTCTTTCTTTTATGCAACATATTTAACCTTGAGTCAATGTAAACTTGGAATTTTTGATGAATTTCTTGTTATGACTACTAAGCGAGCACATTTGCATTCTTTTACAAGGTCTTAAAAATTTTTTTTATAATTGAGTGCTAGCCAGATAGAAAACTTACATACTAATTCAAATAAATTCTTCCGTATTTCTTCAATGCAATTCTCTATGTTTATTTATATAAAATTAATTAACAAAAATTCAGGCGAAAGAAAATATTCAAAACGTAACATTGGTTTTCGGAATAAAAGCGATTCATGTTTTCTACAACACTTTCACTTCACCTCTCTTCGGAAATCGCAGACCTCATTGTGACACTCTATGCAAGTTTATGATCTAGATTCTGTTGCATTTCTACTTTTGAGAGGCGAAAGGCGAAATTCATCAAGCAATCTTTCAATGATCACTAGTCTCATTAGGTGTCTATCACTTTCACCGATGGCATTTCTATTGAGATCTCCAGAATGGACGATCTACCGCACTCCACTTGACTGGAATAGTAACTTAAGCAACTAGGAAATAACAATTGCTAGAAGTAATTGTTGGTATATTCAAAAGACTTACGTACTTACCACGAATGCATTTGGTCTTTTATAACAACAAGTGCCCGACGTTGCTTCTGGGACTATTGGAACTGACAGGACTTCTGTTTCAACTACTTCATTGTAATTTTCCATGGTCTTATGTGTTATTTAATTGACTTTTATACACCTTAAGTCGCAATTACTGTTGATAATGGATAAGTTAATCTATATTCAGATCTTCATACGGAATAGCACATTATCTTTGGAAACTGGAAGCAAATAGAAAGAAATATAAATTACCAACAAGTCCCAATAAAATAAAATATAATTACTATTTTAAATCTCCTTCTACTTGATAGCTATTTTATAACATAGTAACGTATTACATCTTGACTAACTGCAAGTGTACTCGAGCACTTGATGTAAATTTGCTACTTAAAGCAGGTAAAGAGCTTGCGAGGTAAAACAGACCTCTAACTTATTCAAATTTTCTGAATGATGTACGCGTTTGTTTTACAAGGTGAAGTGTCATTATTTTTATATTTCTGAATTTGATTTGATTTTTCCTTCGGATTTAATTCCATTAAGTAAAATCCAAAAAAATTGCAGTTTTATGCTAAGATAATCTTTTAAATCGTTTAAATATGGTCAAATTGACGTAATCTATTTTATGGTGGATTAAAGGAAAACAACAAAACGCAATGTTATTTTTATATTTTTTTGATGTGTAGTGTAGAGAATTCTGTATGAATATCGAAAAATATCGGGTTATTCAGGGAATAACTACCTGTCTTCCTATATTAGCACCACTAAGCAATTAGACAATTATCAAAAATAAGTATAAGAACACATGACTCTTCCACAATCTAAGGGATTATTTTTTATACTGGTTTTTGCCTTTACATAATTCAAAGAAAAATCCCACACAGCAATTCCATGCAATTCTAAAACAACTTTTTATACACTTATTTTGATTTTAGTTTTTGTGCAATAATTTATAAAATGCGGGCTTTATTTAATTTAAGGTATATTCAATTCTTTATTTTTACAAATACAACAGAAAGCACGTATAAATTCTCCCATGGTGTAAATTGATTCATGTAACGTATTGAGTTATAAATCTACAAAAATAAAAATTATCTTACATACAAATTGTGAGTTTACGTTCATATTAATTACCCCATTTACGTCGTACTAAATGAAAACGAAAATCGTGTTTGTAATATTAATATTTTATTTTAAGTGGGTGTTTGCCCTTTACGGACAATTACCCCAATGAGGGAAGCGGGCCATTTTCGAGAATTAAGTAGTTCTAAAATTAAAAGAACCGGCCGGATTTATATTCGTCAACCACACGCGTCGGCGGAATCAAAATGTAAAAGAATTCAAAGGACGAACGTCGTTTCTCCAAGAAGGAAACTGGAGGAGCTTCGTAATGAATGACACATTCGACAAGAAAACGGAGGAAATCATTCTCTTCCCATTTCCAATCCATTCACCTTAACCCCATTATAACGAACGAGAATACGACTCTAGGTCATAGGTGTCCGTAAGCAGCTTGCCTCAAGTTTTACAATAAATACACCATTCGTCTAGCTAATTCTGCTCAATTGCGCAAATTTTTTGCACAAATCCACAATAAAACGCGAAAAAGTTCAATAGCGGATTTAATTAAGTGCAAGCGTCACCGTGAAGACGTGCCTAAGACCCGGAGCTTAAGAGGTGCTAATTAGTTACCAAAAATAATTCAACTTCCAAAATTGGTGGCGACCTGCAAGGTGTTTGAGCTTCCCCTGCAATTGGCACTAGAGTGAAACGCGAGCTCACTAAATCAAACTGGGCGTTAATTTAAGCGCGGTTTTATTCGATTAGTTTCATTCAATTTACGTTTATCAATCGCGAGCTGAAATGACCGCAATCCTCCTGCGAAAACGAGCACTTGCACCCCGTGCTGGCCCACTGGTCAGTTCTCACGGCAATCACGAGAATACGGCTGGTCTCCTGATAGGGGTTTTCGAAGGGAAAAGGTTCGTGGAAGGCGGTCAATCCAGGGAGCGCGAGACACGGCCAACCGACCGAAGCTAGACTCTAGAAGCAACTGACCGGTTGTTAGTTGCTGGACAGAAGTAACTACGCGGCGGTGGGTAGCTTTTGGGGCCCAGTATAATTTACTACTTGGCTTGTGCCGTTAGTGGACACTGATTCCATTAGGTAATTTAAATCGCCCGCCACTTGGTGGGAATCGAGGTCTAGAAAGAGCCCCGAAAGTACTAAGCTTACTGGAAAACCTGGGCGACAATGGCTTCAGCGACAATCTCTAGAAATCGCCGGGACAGGAAGCTTTTCTGGTTGAACCGCTCTTCGCGAGAATTTAATTATCGGCAATCTTGAAGAAGTTCTGATTGACTCGTTTTTTTGAAGTGAATTTTCCTGTTTAGACCCAACTTTTTACAATGTCTTTCCAATTGACTCTTCTTTTCCTCAAATTTAGCAATGCCGTTCTGCAGGAAGATCTTAATTTTGTTTTTGAATTTGCATAGGTGGTTTATTATTTGTCGATAGGTACGTGAACCTTTTACAAGTACCTGTCTTACGCGATAGATAAAATAGCGTTTTATTTACCTGTAGAAGGAACGTTTAAAAGTAAAAAAATAAAAAGGTTCATGGCCAAAGATTTCAATTTGAGCTTTCTATTTATAATTGGAAAGATTCTTCCACCGTCAGTAATCCATACTTCGTTTATTATCCTATCACGACGAAATCAAACGGAAGGGCTATGCCTACGTATGCTCCACAATAGCCCCTAAATTACCTAACAGATTTTAACAAAAAATATTAAAGCAAAACTAAAACTAATGAGTTTTAGATCAAATTAATTAAGATTTTATTTACCAAGTAAAGGTTGACATTTTTTATAGGTATATTTTGTTTCGAACCTCAAGAAGTGTTGAATACAATTTAGAAAAAGAACTAGCTAGAAAAACAATAGCAGTTTTGCACTGACTTATACTGAATTTTTTTCCTCTATTACTTTTGCTTTTGTATTGCAGAAATGAGTTACTTAATTGGATTTGCTTCTTATTTTAAATGTAATTCATTCCGGAAAATTGTTGTGTAATTGCATGCCTCTTATTCGGAAAAATGTTTTTTACCCAGACTTGTATTTTTAAGCAAAATATTACAATTATATTTAAATAATCCAAAGAAAAAAATCCAACACTTGGAAAAATGAGTTTTTTTCGTAGACTTTTATTCGTAAAATAATTGGAAGTTAATAAATAATTATGGGGTATTATTAAAAATGTGTTGTTTAAATTAACAGAAATAATTCCGCCGAACACAGAGTATAATGTTTTTAAATAAAAAAGTAACATTTGGTAGGAGTAAAAACAAAATACTCAAAAAAGACAAAACATTTCTATGTGCTAGCCTTTGTCCCAGCCTTTGTCTATATTCTCAGTTCTTAATGCGAAATAGTTACTTACACGTGTAATAACACAACAATTGCGTTAGTAGCACATGATTTTTTTAATATTCCTCTCCCTGAGATTACTTAGCAAATAGTTTAATATTATTAAATAGTTAGTTAATAGTTCAAAGTACAACGCAATAACGCGTATCACGAAAGGCAAGTGACGTGTGAATGTAGGTGACTTAATTTGTATTCAATTTAGGAAACAGAGTTCCCAACTGTTTTCGTGGTGTAGTGGTTATCACATCCGCCTAACACGCGGAAGGTCCCCGGTTCGATCCCGGGCGGAAACAGGAAGTCTCTTTTTTTCTAAGTTTACTAATTCTAACGCCTCCCGCGAAGAACAACCAGTTCGCCTGGTTTTCACTAACCACCACTTTACCTGCAGTTTTATTCAAGCTCTATTTATGGAATATGTGAAATTAAGCTCCTTGCTTCAAAGTTACTTCCTCATCTTTGAAAATTCTTAAGTAGAAGAGAGGAACGCGAGCCACAGGGTACACGACTGCAAGCCAAAGGAAACTCGATATCCTCCTTCTTTCTCTAGAAATTTAATATCCGCTCGGGACTTATTTTTACCACCAACCTCTTGATTGGCCTTTATATCCATAATTATTAACAAGTTTTCATTTAACAACAAAAGAAATGTAGTTTGACTATCGTTTTTTTTCTGGGAATTATTATTTACTTTTTTATTATTATTTTTAGAGAAAAATCAAACAAATTTTGAGTAAAAACATTGGAAATGGCGAAGTGCAAGGTTAACTCATCACTAGCAAGCAAATTCTCACCTTCGAAATCAGATTATGTAATTAGTTTCGAGCTTTAATATACCTTTTACGTGAAGACCTTTCGTTCTTCAAGTACCTAAAATTGCGAACTTTCCTTCCTACATATTCCTTTAGTAAAATAGAAAATAAAGAAACAAAGCTATGATCTGCGGGGATTATTTATGAAGGTAGTAGTAGCAATATCCAAGTGAGTGTTAAGCTGTTGTAGCGCTGCTTGATCAACAGAAGGACGCAACGTTTATAAACGAACTTATAAGCTTCTCTGTTTCTTCCAAACAGGCGGGTTATGAAGGTATATCTGGTATATCTAATTCCTCGGACCTTATGCTTGTTGTTATTAATTCATGCAGAGGAAAATCGGAGGAACTAGAAAGTTAAGCACAACCCATGCGTAGTAAACATCGGATCGTGTCGCATGATCCCTTTCGCCAACTCAGATCAGTTTTTAATACTTTAGTTTCGCTTATTTTGTACCTTATCACGACAGTAAAGAGGTTCCTCCTCCTCTTACCAAAAGAGCATTGCTGACGTCGTTACAGACCCTAGATTCAGATCAATTCGGGTGAGACCAAAGGATGAATTACTCAACGAATTTCCAGTTTAATTAAATTAAGTTTGTTCTTATATTTTTTTATTATCTTTTTTAGAAAAACAATCAATCTATTTACGTATTTTAAAAGTTATTAAGATGAAAATTCCTACTAAATAAAGAAAAGAAACTAAAAAACATCTCGAACGATATACGTACAAGTATACAAGGACCGACAAAGGGGAGCGATGGAAGGGGAATATCGGCTGCTCCTACGCGAGCGCGCAAGGGTAAACAATGGCATTTAAGGGAATCAACAGCACGCAAAACAGGCAGAGGGAATATACAAATAACATTGACTCCAATCATAGATCATCTAAAAATGTTTTATAATCGTTTTCACTTGCTCGAATTTTTTTATGGTTAAGCAGAAAAAGACAAGAGAATTATCAAACGTTTTTTCTCGTACGATGTAAAAATAGTGGATTGACAAGGATGTCGCGAATGTGGCTATCAAGAGATAGAGAGAGAGAGAGAGAGGGAAGTATGCAGGAGGCTTTATAAGAACTTAGAAGAACTCAATGATGTATTTTTTTTTGTTTTTTTTTTCTTTCATTGATTTTCGATTGAAGTTTTACAGAGCCAGACACAAAAGTCTTTTTTCTTGTTGTTTCATATACAAATTCACGTTACTTATCAACTCCTCCTTCTTGTTCTCTTCTCCGTTATGAAATCAATTAAAATTTGTAATAATAACTTATTTAACATTATACTGGTTGCCTTTTTCTGTTGTTTGATTTAAACTTGAAGTTATCTGCAGCGTTTATTTTATTTTTTATATCGAAGGAGACATTTTTGATTTAATTAGTTAACACAACTGGTTTTACCTTGTAAGAAGGAAAAGGACAGTGATCAGCAACTGGCTGCGAGTTCAACTGAAAAAAGCATGCCGGGCATGCGAAATGCGACAACAGGCGGTTAAATCACAAAACAGGAAAGTCTAACAAACAGAAAAAATGGAACAGCAACGCAAATAATAATAATAAAAAAATTAAATTACTCCAAGAGCTCCTCTTCATTAATCTTCTTTATAATAAAATAAATTACAAACTATAATAGCGCACTTTACTCCTCTTTGATGAATTTCTACTTTGTAAGTTAAATTAGCGTATCTCCTGTAGGCGCCTGCTCTTTTTCAAGCAATAGAAAAAGCCAGGCAGAACAGCATTTTCCCATCTTTCCCTCGTTTTTTACAGTCTGTTTTGCTTATTGTATATGCTTGTGTCGATGCGATGCAATTTTGAATAAGTATCGTAAAACTGTTGTGTTTATTTTTATTTTAAACGGAAAACTACTATTCGTTTTTTTGATTCAAAAAGAAAAAGACAATCAGGGAGATATTTTGCATTTTTCCAAAACTAAAAGAAAATTTCAAGTACGCACGGATTTAAATTGAAATCTCGTGTGTATTTTTTGTTAATGTCCAATAATCTCACTGCGGCTAAATGATATATTTGAAAGTTGCTTCGTTTTTTCTATTCTTTTATTTTCTCACGATGGTTCAAATAAAATAATTAGCGCTTTTGGTTGATTTTATCATTTCCGATTAATCCTGTTGCTGTAGTTGGTGTTGTTGTTGATCTCAAGATTTTCATCATTACTGTTGTTGCAGCAGTTGATGATAGTCTCGATAATGATGTAGTTGTTGTAGTTGTTGTAGAAGTTGTTGCCCTTTTTGTTGTTCTTGTTGATAATCTCCTTCTTTTTGCTATTATTATTATTTGCATTTATTGATGTTGAATAATAATTATTGTAATAATAAGTATAATGTGTAATAGCGTTTATTACATGACGGATCGATTGTACAATTGGAACGCATCACATAGCATACTTCCTTGTCCATTCTCGTGCCAATTCATTATATTTTTCCCGATCAGTTTTATATATTCTTGCAATCTCTGGTACAAGAGGATCATCTGGATTTGGATCACAGAGAAGAGAGCAAATTGATAATAAAACTGCAAAATAAAAAGAGAAAAACGGTTTAATTCTTTCATCGGTTTGTTATTATAAATAATTAGTCTAAATTTAATATATTTTATTCGTTTTGACCCCTTTCTTCATCTTGCTAATTAGTTATGTAAACACAAATTTAATAAAAAGTGAAATAAGTAGAGAAGAGTGTTTAAGGTCTCTTATGATAACGAAGACTTCCTACGAAGCAGCTTATTTTCTAAATATTGATATATTTTTGCATATGCATATACAAAGTGGTTTATAACAGAGTAAACTAATCTAAAGAGAAATCATTTTCTTATCTCGAAAATGTAGTGAGGATTACAAATCATAATATAATCTTCGCAATCCGAACCAGTTCATTCATGACCGAATCGTACAGATTCGAAGCTCTGTAGTTTTTAAAAGCAAATAGACTTATCGCCATATCTTTAAAGTTTTATTTGGTACCACGAAGTAAAGTTTTGTAATCGTAATCATCGACTTCTTTTCTCTGCGATCAAATCAATAGCTCTTGCTTCGATAACTACGATACTAAAAATATATTACGCTTCTTGATACTCAGATAAATATAATTTGATAACAAAATAATTTAAAAAATGTATAGATGAGTAACAGACAAAAGTGGAGTGAATTTTAAGGGAGGTAGGCTAGTTGCAATGGATAAGAAGAAAACGTAAGCAAAACGTTATATAAATAAAATTATATTTTGAACGCAACTTCCTTGTGCACTGTCAAGAATAATACTGCCAAGTCCAAACTTTTCATGCAACTTAAAAAAAGAAAATGTTACTAAACTGAATTTTTATTTCGAACATTTTAATAAAAAAAAAACACTCCAAATTAAAATAAAGTTTATACACTATTATTTTCAAAATCGGTGATTAAAAAAATATCAAGACTTTATTTTAAGCCTTTTCATTATTTTTTATATTCTTCGAGATTTCGACTGCTTTTTTATACCTTGCTTTTAATACTTTTTTACCACACAGTAGGATATACGAGTTAAATTAACAAAAAAAAATTACCTTTTGAAATTGTTAGTGCTGGCGACCACTGAGATCTTAATATATCGAGACAAATCGATCCATTACTGTTTATATTTGGATGGTATATGCGTGTTGTAAAAGCCACTTTTGGTGGTTTGAATGGATAATCTGTTGGAAAATGAATTGTAAGGAAAAATACACCACCTTGATACGGACTGTCGGGCTGCAAAGATATTAAAAATACAGAAATTAATCGAATGTATTAGCTAAAAGTAGCTCCTTCTAATACAAGCAGTGCACAGATATTGGCAAATTTGCTGGAAATTTACTGCACTTACCGGTCCCATTATTGTTGCTTGCCAATGAAATACTGAAAAATAAAATAAAATTCATTAAAATTATATGAAATTAAAAATGAAAAGTTTATATGTGGATACTATTAGTAAAAGGGCCCTGTGCGGCTTTTGAATTTCTGACATAGAAACAGCCGATGGGAACAAGCGCGCCGAAGTGCACTCAAAACAAAAGTTTTTTAATAAATAAATTATTCAGTATTCAGCAAAACCTCCAGGGATTTTTTCTGATGATACAGCAAATAAATTGTAACATTTGATTTTCCTTTCTATGCAACCTAAATCAAAAGAAGCCTTCAAATTTCGATTTCATGGATTAGTTTGTTTCCAACGCACCTCCTGCGTAACACTTTGCAGATTTTATTGTGTAACAAAATCAATGGAAAATAAAATCTATAATAGAAAGAGAAATTCATTCATGACGGAAGCAAACCTTTAATCCATTCAGGTACGTCATCAAAATTCTAATTACACATCAAGGGCTTTGTTTAATTTCGAATTTTATGGAAGTAGCCAGCAAAGAAGCAAGTGAACAATTTGCATCTCAATTGCTCATGTGGAGCTTCATGTGAAAGTCTTGTTTTCGTGTTTGCACTTTACAATGTCTGATTGCATTTTCTAGAAATTGTTCATGCCTCAGATTAAAGCTAAGAGAGAGACATTGGTTGGCTCGCTAGTGATGTAATTATTTTCCAAATCGCATGATACAGGCATGCTTGCAGTGCTTCATACATAGGAGTGTTTGATACTTCGAGGTCTTGTGTTGAAAGTACAGGGGTAAATACGGGAGGCTTCGCTTTACATTCTGAGGAATTTACTTGCTTTTGTTCTCAATTAGCACGAATTGGACCTAAACTTAATAGGTACCTGAAACCATAGCACAAGGACCATACTTTAAGTAAAAATACACCAGTAATAAACTTCAACTACTAAAATCATAAGTAAATGCAATTTTCGTTGTACCTTCTTTTTTAATTTTTAAGACGAACATCTATGAAAATAAGCGAACTTAATTGATCTTAGTTAAGTGTTTAAGTATTTTCAATTTCGAATCACACATGCTGATAAACACAGCAAACAAATTTTAATTGAATCTGACTCTTTCCGAATTTTTCATATTTTGGTTCTTCATGACTGAGGCTTATTGAGGTCCATTTATTTTACGACAGATTCATGCAAGTAGCAAAATTCAAAATATTAATGAGTTAGATTGCAAGACCCCCAAACGCGATGAATAGTGAGGTTCATTACCGTGTTCATTACTCCCAGTCGTCTGCGTCCCGTCCCAGGGTGTAAAGCAAATTAGTCTTGCACTCCGTCGCCAACAATTCATTTGTAGCACTAACAAACAATTCATTTAAGAAGGAAAAGCGCAAGGTGAAAACTTTAAAAACCTTCAAGCCGTGAATTCCTAAACATACTTGAAGTCTCCTTTAGGTACCCTTGCCATTTTCCGTTTTTCTTTTTCTTTTTTCCTGTAAAACCAATTTTCCTTTGGTACTTTAATAGCCCTTCTCGACCGGGCTGGTGGGTCGAATGTGTATATACAAGTACAAAGGGGAGGAGAAGGAATCACATGTGGCGCATACACCGACCAATGGCGGGTGGCACTGGAGTACGCGCTTTTTGCAAAGTCACAGGGTGATTATTTTGAAATTTGTTCGCCGTTTCACCACCGACCCCGTTTGCAACGTTGCATTCGAGGAGAAAAACGACTGTAAAGAAATTTTCTTTTTGTGAAAATTAGTGCTGCAGAAGAGAAGACATAGGTGTGCAATGGACGACCGTTGTCGTCTGCAGTTACACCCAGCGCTACCCAGCTGCTTCTGTTCCCAGTCCTGTGCTGTCGTCATCTACATCATCGTTAACAACATCGTCATTGTTGTGCTCATATCACAAAGGGTCGAGGAATACTCGTCGTGCTGCCTATACACACGTATAATCAAGGACGCGTGAAAAAAATCGATGGCGAAGAGAATTAACCGAGGAAGGCCTCGAGTGGAATATTACTTGAGGCCTTGTGTAGAAGAGAAGGAGCTTACTTCGGTTTGGCGGGCAGGGATTAAAATCGCTCATAAATTTCTCCTTGGGAAGATGAGGCAACTCCCAGACGGTGTTAAGATTTTATTACAAAAAGGGAAAAAAAATTGAAAAGGTTTCCCCGACTTAAGAGTTGATATAAAATCTCGAGATTTTCACTTGTAGGAACTGCTCGCTCGGTAAACTTGGCTTTATCTTATCAACGCCTTTTCTGTATGCTTTCCCTCGTAAGATAATCATCTTCGTTGATTAGCTATTTGCGAATTCCCTGGCAATAAGAAAGCTTCGCCCAGTTTTACTCCCTTAAACATTACATACACCAATTGGCTCCCTTCATTTTCCCGGGAAAGGGAAAGGACAACCTCATTAAATAGAAAGCATTTTTAGGATTTAGGAAAAATTTATTATCATTCTGAATATTGTAATCTCACGAAAGTTGAGTGACACTTTGGGCAAAGAGGAGAAACGTATTTACTAGAAATTGGAGTGCGAAGCACTGTTCCGATAACAACGTTTGATTCGAACCACATGGGCAAGACAAAGAAATTAGACTGCCAATTGTTATCGAAATATAAGCCAAGTTTAACAAGTCGCAAATTAAAAATGTTTGTTTGCCCAAAACCTTAATCAAAGCTCGGCATGGGTTTGGGTTTTGTTTTGTGTATTTCTTTAGACTTCAAGCGTTGACTGCAATAAACGGCGAACTAGCGCTAGATGACGCATTACTAATAATTAGATACTTAAATTGATCTTGGTATCATTTTATTATAAATTAGAAGCATACAATTTCTCTTTCTAAAAGAATTTTGTAATTAATCCACTTCCAACCTGGAATCTATTCAACATTCAGGATAGATGCAGAAAAATACTCTTCCTGGGAAAATCATCAAATTTTAGTTGAGTACTGCAGAAAGTAACTGGAACTTAATTCAATTCGATGTCTAATGACCAGAGCCGTCAAAATGCAACTTCTTTCTTGTATAATTTGAAAATAAGAAACAGACAAGAGATGTTTTCCCTACTTAAATTCTCCAATTACGATATCTCTTACTTAAGAGTTATAAAACAAATAATTTTACAAAAATACTATTTTCCATACAAATAATTTAAATTGGGAAATAATGGAAATGTTATTTCTTAAAATATTATTAAATATATAATTCAATTCTGCCATATACCTTGCTCACGTCGCTTTAAAAGTATAATACTTTCACACACTTTCTAAAGATCCTGTTTGAAATTAGTGAAGGATCTATATTTTTCGACAAAAACAAGCGGACAGATATTTAAACAAATCTAGTAAAGTACCTCTTGTTGTAACTGCACATAAATTCATGTAAACTTCTACAGTCCACAATTATTCTAATGATAACAGGGAGCACTTTGGTATTCATGTTAATTTATTAAAATCTAGCAGTAATTTTTACAACGAATAGTTCACTACAATTATTTTCGCTAGTAAGACTACTTTTATAAAAGGATAAACTAGCGAAATATGAGAAATTCTGCTGTTTCCAACGTTGCCTACAGTATTAAATTATTTATGACCAGCCGGTTCCCAATATTTCGCCTAGTTCAAAATAAGGCAATTTAAATACCTCTCCTACATTTTTCATTGAAAAATTGATTCCACGAAGCCCATTAGTGAGAAACTACTCAACGTAACTATAAAATTGACAATTTTCTGCTGCAATTATGCAAAAAGGGTCTAATGTCTGAACTGCGAGGAAGGAGAGAGCGAACCAATTCGAATGGAGGAATAGTAAACAACCATCCCCAGGGTTGCTTCCGAATCCCACCTCATACAAGGCGGCTCCCGAGGAGTCCCCGGCTGTACGTGTTTGTTTGGTACTTCACTGGGTAGTGGTCCGGCGCACTGAATCTCTGCGCCGAGGAGCATCAATATAAGGCATACCGTACAAGGCCCCATAATTCAATTTTTGGAAACGGAACTGAATGAAGGAGAAAATACTTACGATCGTCTCCTACAGGCCCTGCCGAGCATTGTGCTGGAGGGTCCCGTCCCAAGTCCTGTAGCTCCTGGAAAATGTCGAAAGAAATGGGGATTAGTCTCATTTCAGGAAATGCTATATTTTGCAGAAAATTATGTTAAAATGGTATTTATAATCTTGTTAAGCCCACGCATTTTACGGCTGCGGTTGTGCCATTTTTGGATACACGCGAGACACCGTCGCCGCCGACGTCGACACCGATCCGCGTGCGGGTCCGCCAAATTCAAAGCCAACAGAGGCAAGGTCTGATTTAGAAGACGTATACAACTTTGCAGAGAGACGGAGGGAGACCGCCGTAATAAAGACACGGTGATTGACGTTTCGCGCATTCTGTACGGAGCTTTGGGACTTCGCCCCCTTTTCGCGGACCACTTTCTCGCAATCCAACTGTCACGGGCAAACAATTACTGGCAACTTTTGCTGAATGGGGCGCATTTCTTGTCTGCTTATTTTCTTCCTTCTATGCGACTCCTTTGGGGCCTGGGGAGGATTTAGGTCGAACAAAATCGATATTTTATTATCCAGCTCAGTTGTCTGGAGAATTATGTGGCTGCGGATAGGATGGCTAAGAGGACTCTTTGCGTTCACTCGGCTAGCCCCTTTCTTCGGATTGGAGCGAACGACGGAAAGAAAAACACCAGCCAGTAAAATTCATGGAACGCGGAGATTACTTTGCGCTCTGTCACACACTTCTGATAAGGGAGTTTTGAAAAAGCAAAACTGGTGATGATTCATGTTCCTAGAAAGCGTTGGTCAGCACATGAGCGGCTCAAAGTTTGAATCTCACTGGGAATCGTGGGAAATTCTTTTTGTTTCCATCCTTCAGAAGGCGTACGTTGAGATTCCTCCCCATTGTACCGCTATTTTACAACAAAAGACAACTCCGAAGGACCGGAGTCTTCATTGACATAAGAACGCAGGCCAGCAAAGCACCACAGCCGCTGTCGTGGTCGTCAGAGTGCAGAAAATTTCGAGTTTGAGCGCAAATCGAATCGACTCCGTCGCCGTTCCATGGAGAGAAGCCCCGTCTCGATTTTCGCAGAGACCACGATGACTAGAACGGGGCGCCCATGCCGACTTACAGCGCGCGATGACGAGTGCACAAAGAGAGCAGCGAGCGGCGCACCGCTCGACTTCTGCTGCTGTGTCGGCGCTCCCGAGCTGTCTGGTGCGGGTTGCGGGGCCACTGTGGAGCTGCTCTGGCTCTGACTCGTGCTTTGACGACCGTTGGTGCACCGATGACGAAGGGATTCGTTCGGGATACTTCCTTTTCTTCGATAGCGCCATATTTCGCAAAACGGCAGGGTTGTTGCCGAAAAAATCTTCATTTATTTTTAAATCGAACTATCCAGAAGACGGCGACTGGCGTAGAGCACAGGCAGTATGAGCAGCGGTCATGCCGCGTGACTTGAACTCGATCGTGTGAACAAAGTGCCCAAAAGCGCTGTGAAGAAGTTGCAAAGAAGCACTTCCCGGCTGCGAAGAAGCGCCGCGCCAATGATGATGACAAAAAGAAGTCGACTTTTGTAACCCGTCCCCGTCCATATTTTTCCCGTTCCTTGACTCTCAAGCCTTTACCAGCCATGACAGCGACGACCAGCGCGCACTCGAAAAACCCGTCGTCGACGACGATTGCGATTCACACTCATGAGTCCCAGGAGTGACAACGGCTGCTGCGGAGCACCCGAGACACCGATTGTACAACGAAACCCGAGAATTGGAATGATTTAGCTCATCCGACACCGAGTGCCCGATCTTGAAGGGTGATGAAAATAAAAATAACGCCGAAATTCCTGCGGGCATTTCACACAAAAAAAGTGAAGGGAATGCACACACGAAGACGACTACGGCAACCGCTACATCGCCCAGAATTGATCAACACTTTTTAGTCGGGTGGCCGGAAAATTATTCATCACACAAGAGGAAAAATCCCTTCTCGACAAATCCGCACAAGACTGGGCTGAACCTGAAGAAAAAATGTCTCCTCTCGTCCATCGATTCTTCTTCGATGACGAACACGACGGCCGTGCACTTTCCTGATCATTTTTCCCGTTTTCCCGTCGATTTTTAAGCTCGATTCGGAAATCAGACACACACACGGTCGAGAAAATAGCCCCGAAACGCAACATTTTCCCCCACGTCCGTCATTGCCCCGAGCACATTTTCCTTTTTCTTTGGCAAATTCATCGAAAAAAACTATGCAAGCCGCCCAGAGCTTTCTTTTTTAAATCACACAGAATTTTCTCGCCCACAAAATAATTCAGAACATACCTTGTTAATTCTTTTTAACGCCATTTTACAATTATTTTTATTTGAAGGTGGAAAAAAATATTTTAATTAAAAAAAAAACAAATTAAATTGCAATTTTCGTGGAGTCTCTGCCTCGGTGCTGCTGCGGTCTCGCGCGACGCCTACTTTACGTTATTTTCTTTTATCGGAATTTATTCTCTGGCTCTTTTTCTTATTCCGTTGAAATTAATTAACAAAAAAGTACCAGCGAGTTTAATACGACAATGGAATTAGCAGTAGAGCCGACAGGGTCTTTTGATTAGGAGCGAAAACCAAAGATGGCTGACAATTTCAATCGGAGAAATTGAAATATTTCCCACCAACCGGATCAAGTTGGTGGATTCGGAAACATGAAATATGCCTTTAGCACGTGATTGCCGCGGGTTTATTACACGAAAATCAATTCGAAAATTTTAAATGAACTTTTTCGTCTTAAAGAACACTCAAGACAGTCAAACTTATAAGAAAAATTGAATTACTCTGATCCGAGTACGTTTTTAGGAGAACTGCATTACCGACGGAAAATATACCTGGAAGATAATAATCCAATTTGACAATTCTTACAGGACAGAGTTATTTTTCCGGAAAAATTAGTCATGAAAATAAATCCCGTGGTTCAGAAAGCCGCGATGGAAATATTTTCACCAGTTTTCAGTCATTGGAAAACGCAACGAATTTTGCAATTTCCTCTTCAGTGACAGTGACAATGAGTTTCGGTTGCGTCCGTTATTCACAAGATTCCCAGTAAAAATGTATGCATTTAAATAAAATGAAACACAAACACGCACTTTGGAAATTCTTTAGAGGTCCGCTAAAGAATTTTGTGTTTTAAGACCTTTTTTAAATAAGTTGATTAATTTTCGTTAAAAATATATGATAAAGTAGGGTTGCCATGAACTTATCGAGAACTGCAATGCCATATCGTACAAACTGGTCATTTCGGCAAATGTCAAGTAACTTTTATCGACCTTCTGCCGTCTCTGCATAGAAGCGCTACCGAAGCGTCAAACACAAGTTGAAATATAAAACCCGACAAAATCCGCCGATAATCGGAGGCCTGCAATTATGACTGTAGTCACAATTACAAATTGATTATGCCTCCCTCATAGCTGTGGATCGAAATATGCCAAAAACAATGTAGTTCTTGTGTTGGATATCGTGTGCCTGGCTCCTCGGTTGTTACCTTTTTCGTAATTTCCGTTGTTATTTTTTCGCCCAATTTTATTCTGTTAACGTCGTCGGTCTGCTGAGAGTCAAATTATCAGTGCTGTAGTATTTTTTTCTTTTCCTATTCGATTTGCGAAAATCGGGGGGCCCCTGGATCGTGAAAAGAGTGAAGAAATAAGAGAAGAAAGTGTCACCCTCCACAAATGAGGACGCTGTAGCATGTCAGAATTGGCCGCCAGTGTTCCTCCGTGTGATTTTGTTGATTTTCCAGCTTCGGTGGTTGTAAATGATGAGCACCGAAACCCCCTCGACCAGCCAGCGAGATGCCGCCCATGCAGACGACGCCTCACCGACCTTGCCCAGCTCGTCCGTCAGCTCAAATGACAAAGCGAAAAAGGTTTTTCATCACGGTGATAGCGCCAGCGGCCGCGGTAGCGGTGCCAGCGGAGCCAGCGGTGGCAAGGACAATGGCAGCAATAAAACGAGACACTGTAACTCGTTGCCCCTGTTCCAAAACGTAAGTCTCGCTTGCTTTGTTGGAGTTGGTGTGATGATGAAAACGGTTTATGGAAATGCACTTGCAAATGCTAGAGAATAAAGGTCGACCGCATCGCCGTTTGAAGCGCTTGATCGGCCTGTCAACCCCGGTCGTCGTCGCTGACAGCTTTTCTAATGGGGACCCTCCCAGTTAGGGCCTGGTCGAGTGCGCGACTCGGGCAAATTTGCAAAATAAAAGTGGGTTGAGGGTTTGATTCACCGCCAAGTCTTTTGATCGTCGCTGTCTAGGCGAGGTCTGACGGGTGGGTTCAAACTGAAGGTTCAACAACCCGCACCGGTCGGCCGATCGCCCTCACCGCAACCCGGAAGCGTTGGTCGACGTGTTCCGGTGTCCTGAGTATTTTTAATGCATTCGCTCTTTTACTGTCCATGCCCAGCGTCTCATTATTTAAATATGAGTCGCTTGTTTTACCCCCGATACGCCACTTGCAAACGACTGGCCGACCTAAGGGAATTCTCCGTCTACTCACTGCTGACTTGAACAGACAACGAACCAGCCGCAAAAAATGAACACGTTAATCTCTCGCTAAATAAGGTGGATAAGAGGAGCTACTTATCCCTGGTAATTTTCATCTACCTGGGAGCTGTTTTAGCTCCCCACCAGGAAGAGTCTGAGCTCCTGACCTAAGGCCGAACGGTGAGGAGGTTTTGAGATGTTTTGAAAGAAGTTTCGCGCATCAGGGCCTATCAAGAATTGTGCGATTCCCAACTGGCGAGTCGTGTTAGGATGGCCGAGTGGTCTAGGTGACAGTCCACTCTGTGGGCATGGGTTCGAATCACACTTCTGACAAATTTATTTATGCATGTAAATCCTTGAACTCCGTTTTGTAGTCCTCGATCCTTTTGAGATTTTGAAGTTGGCTGTTGGTATGGAATTGAAATTCATAGGAGGATGCTTTCAACCTTTCTGATCTTCGCAAAAATTGGACGAGCAGTTCAATCGAATATTATGTTATATAAAATATACTTAGAAGCTTCAAGTCTAGGCTACGTATGCACGGCCCTAAGTAGTGGTCTAAAACAGATTACACACGGTCAGATAAATTTGTGAGCTTATCTAAGCAAGCATGCAAACATAGGCCTGCAGAATTCCTGCAGTGGATCATTATATCGCAGTGCACCTGTCTTCTTTGGCGAATTCTTCATATAAGTTTCAACCGCGTGCGCAAAATAACTGCACATTTCTTACATCAGTTTACTTACACTGGCCATCTTGCAGGTTTGCAGGTATAGAAGGATTTGCAGAATTTTTTTCAGGAATTTATACCAGAGTGCATTATAAATGGAAGACAAATTCTCGGATGTGCAATATTTCGTTCATTTGTTAAATTAAATACTGTTAAGGCAAAAACAATCATATTCATATTTCCACCAAGGTAGAGTTAGTGCATTCCCAACGTTATGTCTTCAATAAATTGTAGTTATTTAAAAATTGTTTTAATTGAGAAAGTCTAAATAAATAAATTCGTTAAAAAAGCTCGAACATTTTGGCTCATTAAAATCATATTTTTACCCACAATATTGACCCGAATTACGTTGCCAATAAGGGAGGGTGTAAATTAGGGAAATTCAGAAGATAACTACTCCCACTTTAAAAAATCTTAACGATGTTTAAATTAGCGTCCAACGAACGCACTAATTAACCGAAAGACGAAATAAAATTCGTGGTCGTTCTGCGACAGCTTCGACGCAGCATTTGGTCCTAAACAATACCAAAGTGCCAGGTCTCATCTCGTGGAGGAGCAGATGCCGCGGCTGGCGAATTGGACCACCGCCTGCAGCGATGCATTTTCAAACAATTAGGGTTTCGACAAAAACAGGAATTACCCTCCTAGAGGTGATCTTTCATTAGCCGAGGGAAAAATTTATGCAACTTTTGCAGCGTGCAGCGGCTGAAGAATTGTTCAAGTCTGAAATTGTCGGTGTCTCAATTTTTCCTTGGATTTTTTGCTATTACAATCGCTCCGCCTTGCGCCGCGCTTCCTGTTCGCTGGTAGTCAGACAGCCTTATTTATTTAAACTAGCGCGCTGTAAATCGCGAAATGGAGAGCAAAGGTAGCGTGATTCGGCTTCGCCACGCAATTTTTAGAATTGTCTCCATTGGTGCCCCAGATCTGGCGGCGAATTACCACTTTTTGTGTCATGTATAACACTTTTCGTTTTTGCCTTAATTACCATCACCACACTCGGCGGGAACGGGAGGATACTCATGGATAGTCAATTAGATTCTAATTGTACGCCAGATTTAATTTCTTTCGCTCGTAATCGTATTTTTTAATGCAGCCTGCGCTACTGGCACACGGGCTGTGAACTGAGGTTTCCTTATGTTTGTTAGGTGCTCCGCGCAGAGTGGCAGCGAGAAATCAGGTGGAGTCCGCTTCCGCCGGATCACGTCTTTGTTTACTATGCTCTCGAGGAAAAAATTACTGACGAGGAGTTCGTGTGGTTAAATAGAGTAATTGTTTGATGATCTCTGCTTTGTGCAACATATGCGATTAAACCTAGAAATCACTCGATAGTCTTTTTTCAGTTAATTAAAACTTTTGTTCTAAATTATTTAATGTTAATGTAATAACTTAATAAATTATTCGAAGATCATATGTATGTCCACAAAAAGAGAGGACAAGAATTAATTTGGAATTGGTTTATGTTAGACATTCGCGAATACGCACATCCACATTTTGAGTGAAAGGCGATGGCCTTTTTTTAATTACAGAGATCTACATATGAAATGCGTACTGCTTAGATCTAATAAGGAAAATTTAGTGATAAGGACATATTTTTCACTTGATCGTATGACGCACACCGATTAATATCAATTTAAAAGCAACATAATTTAAATAAGAAAAATCGTCTTCAAAAATTTGTATTTAAATAGACATTTAAATCTTATAGGAAATTTGTGTATTGAAAGCTGTAATTTCTTAAGTTTTACGAATTTTGCAATACAGTTTTGTTGAAAGATAGTTTAAAGGCTATTAATTGAACAAAATAATATAATAGAATGTATGTAGCTCCTTGCTGATACAGGGATTCGATTCTGGACCTACGAGTTGTTTAATAAAATGACACCTCTTTGACGCTCTATACCTTTCTTTTAATCGAGTATTCTAGTTTAAATTTTTACATTAGATGTTAGATAAGTGACTTCGTCGAACACAGAACTTAAATGTTCATTTGAGGTTTTTTAAACAGTACAGCAAACTTTCAATCCTGTTGTCTAGATAAAAGCTAAAAAAGGAAATAATAAAAATTGAGTAAGTCTCAGACCATAGAGGATTGCAGCCTCATTACTGTGGCGCACACGCGGAATGTTGCTCAGATTGCGACGGGTACAATTTTGCAAAATTTTCACGCCAACAGGTTTGTCGCCATAAATCATAGGCAAGAGGCTAAGCAAGCCAGCCGGTGTTAGCTGAGTATGGGTATTGGGTACTCGGAACCTTTCAAATGAACGATACCTACGTGCCACAAAATGTAGGCAGTCAGCCCAAGGTAAGGTATATCGACTCTTCCTTCCAATTATCATCCCTGTCCGCCCTTGCAGTCGTTCTAAGTGGAACGCGCTAACCAACTCAAGACTTAGTCAGAGCCGGGACCCTAGTCTTAAGATAGAGAACGCGTTTCTAGCGGCACGCTATTAGAGGATAAGAGGAAAGTTCGAGACATTTTTGTGGGCAAATCGATATCGGGCTGGGGCTCCATTTTGACTCTTTGGAACTCTTATCGGATTACTGCCCACGGAAGGCGGTAGACAAGCGTGCAGAAGGGCACGATAGGCGATAACCGAAACAGTCGATCGTAACCCCGTGAGGAGCGTGGCAAGTTAGCATATTTTAGCCCACGGAACCTCTCCAGGAACCCCCGCGTTTATCTGGAGGCTAGAGAAGGTGCCTATATTGCCGTGCAGATGCGTACGCGCTACGGCCTCCACCATCCAGAGGTGGGTAGGTAGGTGTCGAATTATTTTCCTCTAGAAAAGCGCTCTTCTTTTTGCCCCCCAATTATATTTATACCTTCTACCTATGCTCGTGACGGTCTTTGTTATGCCTCATGTACCTGGCGGTCGGCGCGGTGTGCACTCGCGGAATCGACTCGACACGAGAATGTGTCGATTTTAAATTACAAAACACACACTCGCCGATGTGACTCATGGATTAGGCTGGGATTCATTAACACCTTACTGATTTCCGCCCATCGCAGGTTTTTTGCATGCAGCGAAGAGCCTCGATTGCCTCTGCCGAGATCTACGTTGGATATTGGAATCGCATTGCCTGCGATCGCCGTGCATTTTCAATGAGGTTAAGGTTCCCCGTGTCGTTCGAAGTTGAGGTATCCCTGCGTTGGCAGTAGCGTTAGTCGCACTACAAAAAAAGGAAGGTTTTATTGTCTGTTTTCTGATGAATCAAATTGGAAAGTTTAACGACGCTCATTAGAGCTACCTACTCGATATGAAGCACTTCTTGGCAACCCATGAGAATTTCATCCTGCGTGCCTTAAAATTTACATTGACTTTTCCTAGTTTTCAATTTTTTTCGTATAAAAGTTGATGTGAACTTTTCTTTTTGTCACTCAATGTGAATAAAAAAATTAAAAATTTATTACAGAAATCTTTTTTCACATTGTTTAACATACAAATTTACTAGGTAAACATTTTTATTTAAAACTTTTTATTGAATTGGCTTACACAGATAAACCGAATTTCACATTTTTCCTTTCAAGAAAATAAACAAAGTAAACAAAAACTTTCATGTTTCTTTTTAAGAAAGGCGTTCTTAAGAAAAATGTAAAGCATGCTTAACGAATTTGCTTCATTGGTATAAATAACGTCGGATGAAATCAAAGGCTGAGAATACAAATTCCAAAAACCATTGAGGAATATTTTGCAAAGCACCAACCGACCTCAAATTAGTAATTAAATTTTTTTTTATGAAATATTCCTTTAGTTAGACTCAGATTTCTTCGCTTATAAAAGCCCGTCAGAAATGAATGAGTATCGTTCTTTTCGAGCCTTTTTATGCTTACAGACAAATTAACTTGAATCTTGAAAAGAACCTGTACAAAATGGGGAAGTGCCCTTCTAGCCCGTGCAATACACTTAGACCCTGGTGCCTCACTTACTCCCCGAGCCCCATTCTTTGCTGTTTCAATAGCTTTCTAAAACAAATGGTTTCCCACACACCTTGCCAATATTCATTTTATTTCATCTCCAACCTCTATCAACCCTTTTTTATTTAAGTTCCCCTCGCGAGTTTACCCCGCGAAAACGGCTTAATCAAATTTCTTTCGCCGTACTTACATCTTGCTACTTTTCCCTGGCAAGGCTTTTGCATTCGTTAACCGTGTGACGTTACGTACCAGTGAACGTGACTTGGGTCCGTACTCGAAGCTCCTTTCATATTCTTCATGTTCATGTAAATCAGTCTAGAAGAAAAGTAAGAAATAAAAAAGACGCAGTCAGTCAGTACAACAAAAAAATACGTTCCCCGCCTCTCAACGACGTCCCGGCCCAGCCGCGAAATGAGAAAACCGTAAGAGCTTTATACCTGTGCGCGGTACGCGTCCCTTACTCTTACCTGTCGGCAAGCAATAGAGCAGAACCGCGAGACAACCGAATGCTGCTGGGCTTCGGCGCCCAGGTGAGAGTTAATTTGGGAGCGACGACGATGGGCCAGGTTTCCTTAAGGTGCACTGCAGGCAGTTCTACAAGCAAGTGACGCAGGGCAGTGCCGGTTTATCGGAAAATATTTAATGGAATAACCCTTCCAGATGGTGGTTTTTGGCAGGCAAGCAATATTTTAAAACCATGGTTTTCTTTAAATAAGAAATTTAAAAATTGTAGTTCTTACAAAAATCTTTTTAAGTTACGCCTTTAAAGAAGTTCTAGACTTTGTTTTGATATTTCACAACATAGCATTTTTTATGAGGCAGTCAAGCATAACAGAAAATGCTCGATAGTTGCTTATTTGCTACAAGTAATACTCTTCGTATTTATCGGATGATCGGATATAACACTTTTTTAAGATCAACATAGACGCTTTTGTTTTCACGTGCCTCTGGAACGCAATAAGCAACTATAACTTCATGAAATATTTACGTTAAAACAAATAAACTTTTCTCCTGTTTGTTTTTCTTGTTTTTAAAATTATCTGTTTTGCATATGCAACAGAAAACAGTTTGAAAATCTAAATTGCTGAAACTGGATTCCGTTTAGAGTATAGTAAATGTATTAAACTTAAACCTGGACCTAAAATGCAAATTATCTGAATTTGTTGTTCACAGGAAATGTAATGAATTATTCAACGATGAAGACGTACTTAGTAGTAATAGTGTTTTTTAGCCTCAAGTAGATAACACGACATGTAATTGCACATAATAACCTTTATCTGTTATAAAGTAAAAATATGAAGTCAGATATAAAGTAGAGCTAAAAGTAGAATATTCTTAAAATTGCAAGTTCTACGTTATGATGCTTTGGGTTTATTTACAATTTGAATTTGAAGTAGCACAATCGTCATGTAAAAATATAATCGAAAATATGGGAATGCAAATAGCTGACTTTTTGCAGACTTTCTAAACTTTATGTAAAGAATCTGTTTGTGTAATCGAGAGCGACTGAAGAATAGGCATGGAATGGTAAGACTGCTAAGCAGAGTATGTTGCCTGCATTGTAGGACCCACGAGTACGACGGCGAACGGTTTTAGAATCGTGGAAGATGAAAATGTAGAAGGAGTGCACTCGAAGACAGAACTGGTCCTCGAGGCGATGCAGACAGGAAGGCGACTGATGCAGGCGAATATTTTGCCTATCGTTATTCTGCAAATAGCACTCTCGCCTCTAGTCTCTCTAGTCTGTATCGAGGAGGTATCGGACATCGAACCCTAGTCCCGGGAGTGAACCCGCCGGGATGGGACTCAGCCAGCCAAACAGTCATGCTACCTTCTACCGGCGGCTCTAGGTTTCCTCATTCATGAAGAGTGTGGGGAGCCCGCAATGATTCGCTGTTTTGTGGTGTGAATCAAATTGAGAGATCGCAGCATCTCGGTCCAGAACGAGTAGAAGATCTTTTCCTGGATTTTCTCCGATCGTTGACGATGTTGTAGATTACGCTGGAATCTGCCGTGCGAAAAGATTCACAGTTGGGTGGGCAAGGTGGTCAAGGTGGGCAGGAAGAGGTCCTATCAAGCACGGGCTCAGGTGAAATGGTGCACATCGGTGCGTAACTAACCGACAATGTCACGAGGGATAACGGGGACGACCCCGTTCAGCATAGCATGCAGCATGTCGTAAGAATAAGGAGGGGGTGGCAGGAAAGCCGCCCTCTTAATGATTATGATGGTTATGACGACGACTGCGAGAGACCATAACGACTTCAGGAACAGAAGCACCCAGCTGTTGCAAGGTGGATGAATGAGGAAGGTTCTAGTCTTAAGTCTACCGGCGGAGGAACATTCCCCATCAGATGTTTTGATTAGGGGAAGCAGCCGGCAATGGTCCAAGCTTAAGACGCGACCAAGACGATTCGTTTTATCGCATCGGCAATCGATTCGAAACATGTCGAATGCAAAACGTTTCGGATCCGTTTGCATACAAGAGATTCGCGGATCGGATCCGCACTCTCGGGGGATTACGTCGGATTGGTCATAGGTGAGAATTTTTCCAGCTGGCGGGAAACTCGTGATCGGATTTCATGGCGATTTCATTTTTAGATCGTGGTCATCCTCTCTCTCTGTCCGTGGTTATTTTCACCTGACTTAGACTCAAAAGTCCAGTTAATGTCTCGGGGAGTTTCTTGACCCATTGTCTTTCTCGCATGACGGTTGTAAGGGTCCCGCACTGCTCCGGGCGAAGTTGCGATGAGACTCTTGTCTGACAGGTCGTTACAATGATCTTTTCTGTGACTCGAGTACTATTCTCAGCTTTCTCTTTTAATTTGTGGCATAGCTGAGGTGGTGTGTGCTGGGAAAATCTGATTACCTCTTCAAGGGTGTTTTTTTTTGTTAAAAGGACATGAACATGAATTGGGATTGAGTGAAATGTTTCAATTATTACGTAGGGTAATTGAAAAATGATTCTTTATAAATTGAGTTGGTAATATCTCGTATTTTACGAAAAATCTATGAATGCCATTCGACTTTAAAAAAATCTTTTCAAATGTACCTTGCCTTCTAGTCTGGCCCATAGCTTTAACTACACCATATGATATGAAGAATGTGATTATCTTCCTGAACTAAGCGAATATTTTGCTTAATCTGCGAATTATTGTGTTGAAAAAGAATTTCCTCGAACGCATGCTGGTCTTGTAGTATTATCATTTATTTTTATGAATAAAGTAAAGATTGTATGTATTATAATTAATTATATAAGTATTCAGTTGACTGCGCATATTATGGCCTAATAAAGTACACATTTCTACTTCTATCTTAAGACGTTTACATCTCGATTTTGTTTTCAAACGATCTTTCAGATTAGAAGATATATGCGATATAAAGATTATGCGACATCTTCGGCTAAGAGTCAAGCACATACTAAAAAGGTTTTCTGACTTAATACAAGAATCTTATTTTGTTGTTAGTATATTGAGCGATCTATTAACATTGTACGGAACACTTGGAGCGCTACTATAGCTCGATCGGATTTTATGACTATGTAAATTTGGCTGAAGAAAGTATCCTACAGGAAGGAAGTAGGAAGCAATAATAGAAATGAAAAGAATTGAGAAGTGTAGAGGTTTCGCTTGTAGGCAGTTTGGAAGTGAGTTGTTTACCCGCACCACCTGGCAACGCTATCCAGCGTATCTCCCCATGCACAGTCAAATCGCGAGCGAATCGAACCGCGAGCAGCAACGGCACCGGCACGGCTCTATTTTCACGTAGTCAGTGCCTTCGTCATCGTTTCGTAGGCCTCTTTAACCGCACCACCCGCGCCCGCAATTGGAAACTCGGCACACCATACCGCCGCGAGCGGCTTGCAAATCTCGCGATATTGCTCGCGCTCGCCGCAGTGTCAGTCGAGGTGCCTCTTCAGTGACTGTCCCGTGAGTCAGACGGTGATTGCCGACCGGGCAACATGCGTTCCGTGTTGAATCAATCGATTTCGCGACTTCGATTGGAGGCAACTGAAAATAATCTGTCCAAGACGGTCGTCGCTCGTTTCTCCGCCTTTTGACGGCGATTTTTCGTTCTTTCTTAGAGGTTTTAATTTTTCGTTGTCCTGGAATTCATTTAGACCGCTCGCTAACCGCGGAATTCCAGCTGGCGCCGAAGCCAATCTTAAGCTTATTACTTTTTTTTCTTTTGAATTCGTTCTGTTCAGTTTTGGTGGGTTTTTTCGTTTCTTCACTGGGAATTCACGAGAAAAGTGCGTGCAAGATACTACACCTGTCCGAAGAGGACAGTCCCGTTTGTTTTGGTCCTGTGAGCTTGCGTGACTCGATCGCGATCACACACTTACCTCGGCTCGGCTAATGGCCTAGCTTTTTATGGGAACCTTTAAAGGTGTTTCGGGTTTAAAGATTGTCACGAGAGGTCAACTGGACTCGTTTCTTCTCCGAGTGCTTGCTCCTTAACGTCCGATAAAGTGCTGTGCATCTTTTTTGCTTCTTGTCTTTAAGTCGACTGAGGAAGAGAATCGGGGATGTATGTCTCCTGCAACTGCCAGAAGGACGACTTACCTTAAGTGCCTTCTTTTTCGACGAATCAAGTGAAAGGTTGGGGAACGTTGTTTTTTATTTCGTAAAAGATGTTCTGTGCCTTTTTAACACCTGTTCTGATGGTAGAACGTCCGTGACGTGACTACCTTGGTTACATTTTTTTGAGTGAGCTACACCTGCTTTCCTAAGAAAAACAAAAAAGGGATAATCAACGACGAATGGAACGTTGCTGAAATATAGCAGTCAACAAAAAATTGCATGGTAAATAAAAGTTAAGGGTTATAAATATTAACAGGATATAGAAATAATAATGCAAATATTCGCAACACTGAAATCGTAGCTTGTGGAATTTTTTTTAAGTATATTTACCCATTGTGTAAATTGCAGAATTTGTTCGTTAGTGGCGGTTTGTAAGGATCTTTTCTTTCTAATATTGAAACTTTATAAGCGTTATTGTGATTTCAGTAGAGTGGGATTAAAATTTAAAGCGGTTTGAACTGATATGAAAAAAAGAAAATTAAAAGAGAGTTGATAAAAAATGGTTTAAAAATAGTATCTCAGAGATAAATGGAAAAACATACTAAAATCGCTATAATCCTTTCATCGAGAACTATTCTATTGTAGTAAACCTATTGTTAATTAATTTTACCCCATTTTATATTTGATAGCGAGACTATTTATTTCTTAAAATGACTTTTAAATTGATTTTTTTCCTTAATGGTTTGGAATTTTTCCTGGAAGACTTTCCCACAGTCCTTTAGTTAAAAAATATTGTTTTCTCCAAGCAGAGTGTGATCAAGATTTCTAAAAACTAGTTTATAAAAAAGGCGGCAATTTTGAAATTTGCATATGGTGCATTGAGTCGCTTTCTTTGGTCAGTTGGTGCGGCATTGCGACAAGACCACCCGCTTTGTAGTTCCTTTTTTCCTCCGATCGACGAAGATGTCGTCTAATAATATGCGCGCGCATCTTTTCGCGCTTAAGATTCTCTCCTATGGCTGCCACATATTCCGTGCAGAAAATATAAAGTGTGTCAATTTTTTTTTCTCAACGCAGCCTTAGTTTGGTTTGTTTGTTCGTCTTTATTAAAATTTTGCTCGTTTTTTGCCTCTACTGGGAACTTTTGCATATGGTCGACATTTGGGATTTTCTTAAAATGTTTCGTTTGCGGTCGCTGCGATTTTTTGTTCGATCGTCTCAGCGATGTGTGCGACTGTAAGATGCTTTTTCTGCGCCGGCGTCAATGTCTTATAACATTTTCTTGCGACAGATGTGCGCAGGTTTTCAGTGATCGAATATCTTTTTCGGTCAATCACTTTTCAAATTTCGAAGTGGATTCGATGGTATTTGCATTTTTGTGCATTTTTCTTCCTCGTTGCAGATGCTAACCGGCCAGATCAGGGTTTTTTATTGGATTGTCTTCTTTTGATTTGCAAAACACTAATTGCGAAAGGTTATAGCAATATAAAATTGGCTTTTGCTTTTTCAGTCCTTTTTAGCCACCTTTTCAGATTACTAAAACTTGCAACAAAGTCTGCAATGCTATTTTTTGTCGATTTTGAACGTGAGTAAGTGAGTCAACGTAAAATGTTATCTCGGTTATTATCTTTATGTCTTAATTTCTTCAAATCACAGGGTTTTAGGTACGGGTTGTTTTTGTTCTCCACAATCCTAGGGAATCATAAGCCGTTTCCTGGGCGAGTTTTTATCGCTGCAATTATGAGATTTCTCATGAATGAGTTTGTTTTATGACTCCTTTGTAGGCTGTTTCTTCTTTCACTAGTTAGTTTTCATCCTTAAGAAGGAGGACAAGAGTAATAAATGTGGTGACTCAAAGTGCGCGTCGTTCTTACCTCCTGCTGTAATTCTTAGTTGGGTTTTTAATGCTAGGTCTTCATTTATTTTGTTACTTCCTTGTTACCACTAGTGACCAAATATTTTTAGATTATGTTTCGGTGCTTGAGTGAGCAAGTATTCAGCTTATCAGGTAAAATATTTAGGTGGCAAATATATTTCTTATTATTTCTAGAAAGTTTTCTCGGTTTTTCGGTATCTTGCGCGAAAGTTGTCTTTGTTTACAAGTTGGATATTATTTTGAAATAATGGGATCCTTATTTCTTTTTAAGAGTGTTTTTACAAGAAATTATCCGCCTTTACAAACAATCTCTTTTGCACTTACAGAAATGAGTAATAATCATCAGTTTCTTGTCTTCAATGAAAAGCATATATAATTGAATAATTATTATTTTCAAACTTCATACAGAATTATTAACAAAGTGTGTGGTCTATTTCTTTTACTGATATTAATAAAGTGTATTTTAGTATTTGTCTATTATTAAATCACGTACATTTGGCTTATAAAAAATTGGTGTATTAAAAAGTTAATACATTCGGCTGTATTTTTATCGCTTTAATGAAAAAAAAGCCAAGTTATAGACTACACCATGCTTAAAAAGTATTCTGTTCAATTTTATAATTATACATTCTCATCGACAATACACAGATCCGTAGACGTGCAGCTACTTTTTATTCCACTAAGAAAGCAATGTTTGAATATTCAATAACCCTGTTATCGGAATATTGTTGGAACGAGTGTTGTGTAAATGCGAGAATGAGGTGCAAATTGTGATTCTACTTTCCTTACATTTCGTGATAACACTTTGTTATCAATTGACCCGGCAGTTCGTCAAAATATGCATTCTACTTTGGCTCGCAAATCTCTCGGTTTGGATTTATTACCACTTGAATTGCAGAATTTATGTAATTTCGGCGTACCACTTCTTAAGCAATTTTTTCTTATTTTAATGGAAAAATTGCATCTACTTCTCCTCCCGAGAAAATCACGGAGAAAAAGTTCAAAGAAATAAACGATTCCAAGAAAACTGTCCTCAGTCGTAAAAAAAATTACAAAAATTACATGTCAACCGGATATCACGCAACCGGATGTGTAGTGGTCCGCATGAATGCGTTAATTATGATCGCTGTAATTGTCCCACAGGTTATTATTATGATCCTGCCCTGAAAAAAAGGTAAAGTATATTCTTCGGAGGTATGAAAAGTATTTTTTACCCTGCATGAACAATGAAATTGCATCAGGTGGTCACCATTCATTACGTGTCGCAAAGGTTCATGCACTTTTTAACCCTTTTCTGAACTGCCTTGCGCTTTTCACGATTCTGTCGTTCACATTCAGTCTCTTCTGCGAATTTTTAAATCTTCACAGTTCGTTTGGTAAGTATTAATTGAATAACCAATGAATGAGATAGGACAGGAAAAAGTTGTAAATCTAAATTGGAAGTATCCCAAGTACTTATTCTTTTATGGTCGAAATTGAAGAGAAAGGTATGCGGAAGGGTGTTTTGAGTAGTCGCACTACTGTCCGCTGTTGAACCACCCAATTTAACAATGATTTTTATCTGAATCTCTCGATGTTTATATTTTGATATGTTAAAATTAATTGGATTGTCCACAGTGTTCTTTCTCTTGCGATATACATCACCATGGACCGTCATTCCAAAAGGTTTACTTATCACAGCCTTGTTCCATTATATAATTATTAAATAAATACTTAGCCTTATCCCAAGAAAAAAAGGAAAACTGAAGAAAAAACCAATTTTTATGGCATACCTCAAGAGGCAATTTCCAGTCCTATACTTTTTCGCCTTTATTTATTTTTATATATTCCATTTTTTAGCACTATCTTTTATATACAGCCATAAATATTCAAATTACATGCTAAATGTTTGCTTAATATACAAAATAAACTATTTTCGGCTCTAAAAAAAACAAGAAAAACTACGAAGCGGTTGAAATATTTCACTCTTTTTAAATTTCGTCATAATTTAGCCTTTTCTTCTCTTTTTACATTTTTAGAGTGGTTTCTTTGGTAGTGTAAATTGCAATGGTTTTCGAGACTAGCACGCAATTATTTCTGATTTCTTTATAATTTTGATGTGTGCCACGACCATCGCCGCGTTACGTCGGAAGCGACAAGACCGGCGCATGTTTCCTATGCGTAAAGACTGCGTACCTCACGCGGTTTGTTTCTTATTTTTTTACTTCCATCTTGACTATCACATTATTTTCCTCATTCCTCATTCATTGTGGTGTAATTTCGTACTTGGCTGACTTTATATTATAGTTTTTCCAAGGGTTTTCACTTTTTTTCGTGTCTCGCAGTTGCTCGAGCTATTTTTATTGTTGTTATTGCGTTTTTGGCAGCCATTTTTGAATAACCCGAAAATATTCAAAACAAAAAGTTGATGATTTCATGTTTGTCGTTCTTCTTTCTGTGTCTATTTTGATTTTCTTGACTTTTTATGGAAATTTGTATGCAATATCGTCATACGTGAATTATTCCGCAATTAGACGCACGCGTTCCGAATCAGTGACAGGTTGCGGTTGGTGCTAAGGGTTGTTGAGGGTTTTTGGGAACCCGAAGGTTTTTCTTAAGGTGTCTGTTTGTGGTTATTCATACGGTGGCAGTCAAGTTAATAAAATTTCAATTAGGCTATTTTTATGAAGTGGAAAATGAAACGCTGACCTTCGATTGTTTACGTCTCACATTGGGGGCGGTTTTATTGACTCTTTATTAAAAGGAGCAGTTGAATTGTTCGTCAGTGATTCCAATTGCTTCCCAAAATATCCAAAAATTCTATATTTCCAAATGAATATTTGAATATACTTGTCTAAATCGTTTACAGACTATTCACTAACATTTGTTTTTTGCTGAATCTTAAATAAATCGACTCTTAATTTTTGCGATATTTTGCTCAATGTTTGAAAAATGCTATTTTTACAAAAATAAGAGGGTAGAGATCTTGTAATCAACTGAACATTAGAGGCTAGCATTTTCCCAATTTAGAGTATAATATTGTTGCATAAAAAGGGGTTCTGTTGTGAATGTTGATTTAATTCGAATTGAACTTTTTTTATGGTATGAATGAATATCAGTTCCAATTTTGTTTTTATCACCATTTGGTTATAAATTTACGTGATAATTCTAACGAATTATGCTTGTTTTCGACGGGAGCTTTTTGCTCTGAGTTAGCTCTAGGGTAAAATTAATATGTGGACAATTCATTGCGAAAGTTTTAAGAAAATTTTAGGCTTAGTTATACATTTTTCCTTTACATAACTTTTTTGAGAAAAAATATAAAACTCCTTTAACAAAAATTTGCAATATGTTGAAGTTATTTCATACATTTTAGAGCTTTAGTTTTTAAGTGGGTCTAATTATTTCATGAAAAGGCGCAACATCGAAGCCGTTCATGCCTCAATAACTGTAAAATTACACACTGTCCATGATTTAGCGCGCTTAATTTGAATTCCGTGAAAAGCATGTTAATTGCAATACTAAGCCTACTCTGTATTCCCCTCATTACGGAAATATAATGCAGTGTGTCGCGGGGTGGCAGCACCGGTGTTTACCCATCACACAAACTGCGGTTAACTTTCACCCAAACAATTCATTCATATTCTTTTCTTTATTCATTTTAAAATTGCAAATTTCGCCCCGAGTGTTTGTCTGTCTGTCTGTCGGGTGCACTAATTCTGGAAATCGCGCTGTGAACTCTTTAATATCTTTCCGGTCTATTCAGAGTGCACTCGTGGGGCCCTGAATATGCCTCTGGCAAGAAAAAAAGCGCGCCCGTTTTGAATTTGAAATGAGCTCGAACGAGCGCGTAAAGCTAGGTAACGTTTGTGGCGTTGGTTACTTGTGTGTGAGCCACGGAGCAGCGACTCCTCGGATAGACAAAGCGATAAAAGTTAATGAACTGACACAGTTGCTTAAGCAAAGCAAAGCGGCGAATTATTGGGCCTCGACTGTAACCGCCGGAGTCGGAGTCAAAGAAGCCAATCATCAGCGTAGCCCGGCTGCAATCAAGGCCACACATAGTCGTAATTATCGCATTGAAAATAGACCGCAGATGCCGAACTTTCTGGCCGCTTCCAGTGCACAAACGGAATTACAGTTAAACCAGTAGCGGTTGCGGCGGAAAGATAGGTAAAAAATATTAAGAAAAAAAAAAAAAAGTCGAAAAGAAGGTCGATGCGAGTGACGCCAGCTCCTAAGAATGCGAAAAAATGAATCACCCACCTGAAGAGCTTTGCACACCTCTGGTGACGACGAACGAGGCTTCAGGTGTCGCCGCCAAACCGCCGAAGTCGAGTTTCACCAACTTTGCAAATGTCACCTGGTCTAGTCATGGGTTAACTCACTATGGTCGAGCGCTGCGCCGAGCCTGCATAGAATTTTGTGATGCATGAAGACCTTACAAGAGGTAGAATTTCAGAACAGGATGCCAAACACCAAAAAATCTTTGAGGTGACCACGATCGTTAAAGTTGTACCTATTACGGAATTCGAGACGAATTGAATCCAAGAAAGGGCATCTGTTTTTAGGAAGGTGTTACACTGTTCTCCTTATTTAAGTGCCTGATATCATTCAAATTCATCATATTAGCATTCAAATGCAGCCAAATTCCTAATACAACTAACTATATAATTTTTTAGCAATGGTCAAAGGGGATAAGCATGTATTACCCTTTTTAGTTATACTTACTCTCGAATATTTAGAAAGTATAAGCAAGATAAAGACTAAACTAAAACTTTTGAAAATTGTAACTGTAGAATTAATTAAAAGCTTTGGTATTGTGAACAAAGTATTACACTTTTCAGCTTAAGTTCTACTTCCAGCAATGCACTTTTAATTTTTTTAATAGGTAACAATTCCTTGGCTATTTTTTTCGTTTCGGAAAGGCGGTAAAGTAATATACTTGAAAATTCTTTTAACCGAATTTGTTGCGCAGTACACTAATTACATTTTTAATTGCTGCTTAGGAATTTAGCATTCCTTCTATGAGTAAGAATAAGAAATTGAGTAATCGAAGAGTCAGAATGCAAATATTTTGATATCAAATTAAATGCCAAACTTTTTAAAACTTTAGTAACATTTACCAAAAGCATGCCGTACAATATCACAAATCGGAAAATGTTGTAATAGACTTCAGGGTTTGCAGGTGAAGACGATTTAAATGTGAAATACGTGGATGGGTGCTTAGGTAATGTTGAAAATAGATAGATGACTTTTATTAGGCAAGAGGATATTTGTAAAACTTCAACGGTAGCAGTCTCGCGACTCGATAGTGTTGTGGCAGGGCGTATCGAATGAACGTGAAAAGTGCTGCTGCTGCGAAACTACCTAAATTTAGAACGACACCAAAACCACATAACACGAGAATGCGCTGGCGAGGTGAGGTGGGGTCGTGAGCAAGCAGACTATCAGGTGTTGCAACTCAATAGCCAGGCCGCTCAAGGAAACAGGTGCATTCGACACACACGGTCTCCTTGCATTTTCGTCTGTTCGTCGCCGTCGTCGTCGTGCCGCGCTGTGCATACCTGGCCTACCTGGCGTACCTGTCGTGATTGCCAGCTGACATAGGTGCCGGGTCTCTCCTTTTTTAATAAAATCTGATAAAACTTTTGTTCGCGCTCGTGGCGTCTTGGACATTGTTTTTGCAATTCGAAGATGTTAAAATACCTGCTCTACCCTTGGGTCGGTTCGCGAGGCGTCGGAGCAGGCACGCCAGGGAAATCGTCAAGAAGGTGATTGAGTCGCATGAATGCACTCACGTTTGGTTCGTTAAAAAGTTAAAGACGTCCTTGACAACGGCTGAATTTGTTAAAGACACGTTGACACCAGCCTGCACCGCGAGCTCTGCTCTTATGCAGTTGCAAAACAATTTCAGTAGCGCGAGCAATCTCGAGAAAGATCGCGGTATTCGCGATGATCGCGCGCCACATACCAGCGCAGGTGGGTTTACTCTGCAGGAGATGCCATAATGGGCAGGGACGGAAACTCCTAACAACCTCCACCTATTTCTGATGCAAAATTTTGTCATTTAAATGACTTTTTTGCCTTTAGCCGGTGCTCCGCTGCCAGTCTTAAAAGAATTGCGCAAATCACACTTCCTCTCCATCGCGATAGCAACAATTTTCCTGTCATTTTCCAATTAAAGCCGCGAAACCGCGCACCGCACCCGTGTGCCAACGGTGCCGTGGTTGTGGGAGTTTCCTCCATTCCGCGGCCCAGGTCGCGATGCTGATTAAGACGCCGCTGGATGTGGCGATGATTGTCACCTATAGCGATCTTGAACCGGTCACCCGGCCTAAGAACCGTGAAGGTAACTTCTTTCCATAATTTTGAGTTTTTTTTTAGGGTTTTCAATACGAAATCGATAAGTTGTCGGGCAGGGGCAACCAAGGCAGGTGGAACCGAGGTCGGCCGGACGGTTGACAAATTGCTTCCTTCTTAAGTGGGTAATTGAATTGCACGCGCAGCCTTCGACAAGCCCTTTCGTGATTGATTTGTGCGTCTCTGCGGCAATTGTGTTACTAATTATCTATAAGCCGAAGCAGGAGGAGGAGTAGGTGTCGTTGCATTTATTATGGGAAAATTTCTGTAGCAGAATTAAAAGGGGCTACGACGGAAAAGCGGGGCAAGGATTTTTGTTTTCAAACAAAAACACGCCAGCCGATGATTGATTTTTACTTCTCATGAAATCCAAGCCTTCTATAAGAACGTAGGAGAACAAGAGTTTAAAATACGTTGCAAATATGAAGCTGACATCATTATCTTAAAAGGTATCGTCACATTTTTATCAATCTCTCGGATTATATTTTCCTGTAATGGTCAGATATGCAATTTATTATAAAAGGAAATGCTTATTATAGTACTTAAACCGAAGATTCTTCTTGTAATGTTATAACTCTGTTATTTCTGCGAATTTGAACATGAAATCCATGAAATTATCTATTTTAAGAACACTTTAAAAAATCAATTTTTTCAACCTTTCAAAGTTTAAGTGCTTAAAAACTTTACACAATTTTATAACTATAGTTTTAGTGCTTCCACTGTAAAATATATTGAATTTTTACCTTTCTCTGTGGCTGGGTTTAAAATTAAGCATATTAAAATACTGAAAATAGTCATGAAGTCAAAGCCAGATAGTCAATTGTAAATAATTTTCCATTATCGTCTGCCATACTTTCCTTCGTATGTGACCCACTTCCGTGACAACGGAAAACACAATTCTTCCCAACGTAATATTCTCATAAATTTCACTCGATCTGTGAATGCAAATATGAAAATTCCAGCATTGCGGGCTAATTAGAGTTCTGATTTCCTGCATCAATTTCCACCTTCATTAAGAGGCAAAATGGGGGGGAATAAAAAATAGTATAATAAAGCATCAGCATCAATTCAGTCGCCGCGGCCACGTCTCGCTATATTATTTATGCCAGGAAAATCACACAGTGACTTAGTTTACATGATTTTCTACATCGCTCGATATTTAGCCTCATCAGCGGCTGTCGGGCGATAAGAAAAATTTCCATTGTTATCCAAGAAAATTGCTATCACGCAAATCAACAAGTGCAGGCTCGTCGCACATTCGCCGGTTGACGTGATAGAGGTGGGTGATTTGGTGACGAGATGCCGTCATTGCCACTCGTCAACTTTCTTGTTTCTCAGCGAATTAGCGCGATCTTCAAAGGTGCGGGATGCAATTGTTACATGTTACATCAGTTAGAAAAAAAGAAAAGCCAAAAGAAGCAGAGAAGGGTAATTCAAATGTCTTGGTCGGTCGATGGGTCGATTGGTCGGTGCGCCAGGGTCGCTGTTATGCTGAAATGATTTCTTTCCTCTGTGGTTGCAGCAGTGGCAGTCGTACGCATGTTTCTGTTACGCTTTTAATCCGGTGCAACACCTTTCGCCTTATTTCAAGGGAAAAATGGCAAACAGAAAAGTCTCGCGCTTTTGTGCGAACCAGGTATTTCTGTAGTTCGCGTGGATTATTGATTCAGGTGGAGACATTGAGTCTTACTGCGATACGCGGCATACTTACCAGACATTTTTCTGAAATTCTCGTTATGAGATTTGTGTATGGGAGAACGCATGTTTGGTGCTGTACGGTTCTGCAACGCGTTCCCATTAATCATTGGAATAAAAATTAAGCTGTAGTAAAAAATAAAATGTTCTGTGAATGAAAATGTAAACACGAAACAATATGACTTGTAAATAATACTTTTATTTATATTTAACACAATAAAATAATATTGTACATAAGACAACAACTGGATTGATTTTTTTATTTCTTTGTCTAAATTTTGTAATTACGCTCAATTTTTTAACAAAATTCTACCTTTCAAATAAAGAATATAGATTTTTTAAGGATCTGGAGTTACAAACAAACAGACACTTTTTGTATAAAAAAAAGCAAAGTGATACTTTTGTTTTGTCTAACGTGATGCAAGTTCATTTTAGCCCTAACTAATTTGAGTTTAGATATATAAAAATTAGAGAAAACTTTGAGGCAGAATGTGGTACTCGGACATGCCTTTAGTGTAGCAACGATGATCAAGAGTGTTTTAGACGTGACGAACTCTTTATTATTGACAAGTGGTTTACATCAATTGCTCCACCACTATCAGGAGAGTCTCCTTGATTCATGTCTAAACAAGTCCAATTGACATCAATAATAATTTTCACTATGCGGCCCAATGCCGGACAATAAACGATCGAGGCTGTTTCGAATCTGACCTGAGCCAAGTTGAATTTTCACTCTATGAATTCGACCCGTCCAATGAACCAAAGAACAAGAATATCTCACGATGTCTCCTCCCGTTCCCTCTGCGCGGCCGCCGGATGATGTTGCAAAAAGAAAGTGAAAATGTTTGTTCCACTCGTCGCCGTAGTGCAAGCAGACAGACAAAACAGACACAGACCGATTTGATCCGGCGAAGTATTCGCTTCCTTCATGCCTTTCAAATAGTGGGCTAACACGCAGCACTATTTTCAGACAATTGTGCGTGTCGTCTATTCTGTTGCTCATTTCTTATTTCATTTCTGCAGCCTCTTGAATGGATGCCAGATTCTCTTATGGTTATGGCAGGATAGAATTCTTGGTGGCCTTCAGTTGCTACGTAGTCAGGCAGATAAGTGGATGACGAGATCTGATGGCCTGGGATGCTTATAGAACGGTGAAAATTGAGAGATTCTTAAGAGGAAATCAATTTTTCCATCTTATTGCGTGCTTCAAACTATTTTTAAAACTTGCGAATGTCTTTTTAGTTTGGTGACGGGCCTTGATATAAGATTTCTATTTATTACTTTAAATATGTACTTCTTGGTTGGACTTTATGAATGAATAGCTTTTTCTATATACTTAACAAAAATTTCACACATATTGTTGAACTGAAGGATTTTAATCGTTCTGAGTTCTGCTATTGCTTGGGATTCTATGAATACAACTTCTTAGTTTATTTGTGTCGTCGACACCCATGGCTTAAGTGTACTAATAAATGAATACATCACGTAGAAAAAATAAAATAATGTACAAATCTTGAAAAAATTAAATTTAATATTTGTTCTTTTAAAATAGAAATCTTCTAAAAATGGTAATTAATATTTGAACAATAAATATGAAAACAAATTTAAACATATAAAGATTTTGTAGAATTGAAGAAGTGCGCTTTTATTTAATGACGTCCCAACGCAGCGTAAGGCATGATTTATAAAATGATGTAATACAAACCTTTTTAACTTTTTGTTGTATAAATATCAACATAGATTGAAAAAAAACTATATTTGTATATGTAACAAGAAAATGGGAAAAAGGGTTTCTACAAATGAAAGTATAGCAGCTAAAAGTAAAATTATTCGATGGATTGCTATTGCAGAGAAGTGCAACAATTAGAAAGTGTAAAATCGCCAACTTATAGAAAAGTAAAATTACCACAAAACGATTCTTTTTACGAGCTGGTCGCTCATAAACTCCTGGCAAAAATCGCATTAAACCCGCGAAGGCATTATAAAACGTTCCTCGTCCTCATCCCAAAAAACCAATTAAACCAAAAGCTTTTAAGCAGTTTTTGAACATGGGGTCTCTACGGCGTTGTTTCTCAATTTCTTTTTTTTCACTGGTAGTTTTTTTTTGCCATAGGTCCAGAGGTGATAAACCTTCTAGTCAATAGAAATCCGTCACTAGACTCTTGCCGAAGGTGTGGAAAACTGTATGATATCTCCGAAACTCTTTGGAGTTTCATGCACGTCTAATTGACTAATTTTCACCAATTTAACGCTCCGGTATTTTTTCGTAAGCGCTTTCGGTGCACACCTTCGGCCGGACACCTTAAACACAAAAGCACCGAGGGTAATCTGTGGCCGCGGTGAAGGTGTTCTTCCCAATTTGAATTCAAATCCAGCGAGCCAATAGTTCAATAGGAAGAAAAGAAGAAGAAATCCGTAGAGGAAAAAGGGAAATTTTTTCTTTTCTGCACATTGATCGTAACAAAACAAAATCATCTTACGCAATGCTTTCTAAAGGGAAAAGTATTAGCAATTAGCGCCAGATCAGCTGGGTTTCTTCGCGATTAGCGCATCTCCGTAATCATCATAATCTGCCTGATGTGGCTAACTTCCGCCATCTGGCTTTAATGTATCGCACAAGTGCGTCGAATTCGTTGAATAACATGCGGAGTGATTTTTGCAATTTCCAAGCTAGTCGAAACGTATTTGGCTCTAATTGTGGCAGCGCTGACCCGCATCGGGCCGCCCCGCACCTCTCCAACTATCGGCGGCTTTTTATCAAAATAAGACTTTTTGGAAACTAATGGATTGTTGGATAAGGGCAATTTCGAAGCGTTGAGAAATTGCTCGGTAACGACACATGTGTGGGTTCGAGAGAAATCAAGGGGATCTGTCCAATTGGGTCACGGTTTCAAGGTACCCCAGGCGTAAATAGTTCTTATTTGTCCATCTAGCGAAGGAATTGCGTTGGTAATTCGACAAATGTGAAAATCGTAAGAATTAAATAATTTTCCTGATAGAATTAACAACATAATTGTCGAAATTAAGAATCCATTAGTCTTATTTTGGGTTTTAAAAGAAATTTTTGTTACAGTGCCTCTAATTTGCTTAGAAACAGAAGTCGTTAGTGTAATTATTTAATTTGAAATATTACTAAACTAATTTTGAATATTACTAAACTATTACTTTGAAATGTTAATCAGATAAAAATTGAATTTTAAAAGTCCGAGATTACCGAAGTAATTTGAACGACATTAAATTTTAGTTAATTCAACTGTAAGATTTTTATATAAAGCTTTATGATTTCAAATATTTCCGGGCTCTAATTTATTAATTTAAACTTACCGACTTTTTAGTTGCAATATAAAAAAGCAATGCAAATATTTAAAAGTTTGAAGTATTGTAGAAATCACTTACTGCTTTTGGTTATTATAGCTTAAAAGTGTATGTTGCAGATATTTTTATTATTATTATTAAAAGTGAAGATTTATGTTAGCAAACTGTGCTAAGCAAGTTAAGTCTATCGAATGCGTTTGTCATTAAAAGGTCCCAGGTTCGATTTCCAATCCATAAGAATCATTTTTACATCTCATGCTTAGCTAAATTTTCGAATGTTGGCCCAGTCTTTTGTCCTAGTTAGTGCGTGACCGGTGTGCCGGTAGTGCAACGTATTTAACTGGATCGGAGGCTTTAAATGGCCAAATCCGATCATTCTCACAATTCGAAATCCAATTATCGAAAAGGGAAAGTCTGGCGCATATAATCGCTGATAGGTTTCACGTTTTGTGAGCTAAATTAAAAGTGTCGTTACATGCTCTAATTCTGGGCCTATTAGGTGCGACAGTTATTGACACATCATCGATATGCGATTCGCTATGAATCGGTTTTATCGGTTTTTTGCGGTGAAATGCCTGTGTGCGCACCCATCAAGAAACCGACAGACGGCTGCGGCCAGATTGCCGGATCGCCAGCCCGTAGCTCGTTGGGACCGTGGGCTGGGACCGTACCTGGGCACATGCCAAAGCGTTACAATTTTATCTGGGAGATAAATCAAAAAGTTCATGAAACGACTACGACGACGTCTCTATCCGATTCTTTGATCGAGCAATTTGCAATAAACGAGTTTCACTACAGTGTCTTCCTGTTTGGACGCAACTCTTGAAATAAGGGTTCATCGCTCCCGCGCCACCATGTTGGACGCGGCTCTGCTCTAGCCCGATTTTTCGACGGGAGGCCATTCTGATTGATTATTCTTTTCTGGTCGCAATGTATGGGGGAATAATTAAAAATGGCGGCAGACGCATGCTGGCTCGTTTCCGGGTATATGGAGCAAAACCCAGCGATATTTTTTCCCTGGATCACCATTGCTGCGCATACTCGGACGGTTACCGTGGTCCGTCGATCAGTCGACCCGGGGCTGTACTCGTCTTGGGCCTGCTCCGCGGCCGATTCAAATGAGTCTATTGAAAATTCGTAACGATGTCAAATACTTTACATAATTAAATCCATTTTAGTTCCGCTCGCCGGATATCACGTTCGCTGCCGTTTCTTTATTATTTTTTTAAATCGCGTCTGCCGGGCCACGCGTTTTTTCCGTGGTCCCATGCTCCAACTATGTGGAGAGTCTAATCGACGTTTTAGATGGGCTGACGAAAAGGGGTCGATCGTTATACTTGAGGTAACACCGGGTATTGGGATAGTACGTGTGCTCTAATATATTTTTTTAAAAGAAAGAAATGATTTCTTGAATGATTCCCTTCTAAAAATTTAGGTCGCCTTGGAAAGTATGTAAAATTTTGAGGGTAGTTGTGGCAAAGTTTTTATGTTAGTTTCCAACATTATACAAAGTGCTAAGCCATTAAAAAGCCTTTAATTCTTTTGTAAATGAACGCTATAATTCCTTCATACATAGTTTTAATGTAGCTACGGCCGTTTAAACATTGTAAAGAGTTAATACTTTTAAGAAAACAAGAGATGTCCACAAAACTACTTAAAAGGTTTTAATTGGTTACAAAATAGCCCCTTTTTGTTTGTGATAATGTTCAGAATCTTAGACTCGAGCAAAGCAAGCCAAAACCTAAACGTTTCTACCATTTGACAATAAATCCATCCCCTTTTGGTTTACGAAATGTCGATTCAGATTGTGTTTAAAATGAAATTCCGTCGTTGCATCGGAATCTACCCTTCGCAGAGGAATGTGAATCAATTAAATTGCTGGAATAACAAAACAAGTACCAACTTTCACAACAAATTTTCGTGCCACTGCCCATCAACCGCCCGGCAAACCGCCATAGGGTTTTAATTAAAAATCAATCAGACGGCACGACAAAAGGTTCGATTCGATCTCATCAATCGCCTTTGTCCCAGCAGCGTCATATGAAAACCGGAAAAGGAAATTGTTTCGAAATGAAAGGGAAATTGCTTTGGATTGTGTGGGGACAAAGGCGCCAATCTACGACTGACTAAACACAATTATTCAACTCTAATTCGCGCCCATCTCGCCGGTAAGGCTCAACTATCTGGCGGAGCAGGTGATAGTAGAACTAAAGCAAGATTTCGATTGTTCACCTTCCTCTGGATCATTTGGTTTTAGAATGTCACGACACAGAATAGCAATTTACGGGCAAATTTCGAGGGCTTTCATGGGGTCGCGTAAGGTACAAAATAGTGCCGATGCAAGACGCCTCAAATAGCAACAGGAGTTTTTACAAAATGCAGGAAAATTGACGGTTTTTTGATGGTGTTTACCCAATATCGTTGGCTCTGGTACAATGAAGGGAAAAACATTTGTTTGTAGGTCAGATTAGCACGGCTTAATGAAAGTCGTTTGTTTTTCTTAGTAAGAGAAGTTGAGGACAAGGTTGAGCCAGGTGAGAATGAGGTGAAAACTTTTTTCTGTTTGTTAAACGTAATTTTCGTTGCACCATGCAATTAATTAAAAAAAAAATAAGCCTTTCGATGTACTTAAAACGTAGGTTTCAGCTTAAAAGTGGTTTTATTCTATTTTTACTTTAGTTACTATTTAGTATATTTATTTTAAAATAAGGAAGAAAATAACATAAAACATTATTTGAAAACTAAAGGCATTTACATAAAAATCTTTGAACGTAACTAATTAATGGAATATCTAATTAATGGACAGTTAATAGTCTCTTTCTTTTTTGGAATATATCTTTTAGTATGGGAATTTAGTGGTTCATTGGTCGCGCAATCTGCGTATCATGGGTTACGCCTATTCTCACATCGACCGTGGTCCCGTATACCAACTACAAATTCTTTCAAAGTAACAAAAATGTGTTTCTAAAGCAACATCTGAAAAGATGGAGTGCCGTGGGACCATTTGTCCAAGAGAAATCAAAAAAGACCTTGAACATGATACCATATATCAAGTAGTGACACTTTTCAGAGTATTCATACAACGGCAGCAGATGTATTTTTCTCGCAATCCAATTTTCCTGACCTCGTTACCATTAGTGCACCATCTAGTGCTGCATTCTCCGTACAGACCACACACAACGTGGACCATCGCACCAGCAGAACTCTCCTCGTTTCATTTCTGCGGAGCTGGCTTCGATTGCTTTGCTAGTGCGGCGCTGTTATTTCATCTCTGAACATAAATTCCCAGGAAATGTCCAAAATTAGCGCAATGCAAAACACCGACATTTCTAGTGAAGTAAATATAAGCAGACTTCCTGAAATTTCTGCTTTTCCTCTTACGTGGCGAGGCGCAACGCTTCGTGCGCGAGATTCAAATGATTCATTACGAGACGCCTTGAGTCTTGGGCAATAGCCTTAAAGAAATTCGATTAGCTCGGTGGACCGCATTCCACTCTAACGTCGCAAGTCATATCCGCATGCGTGCAATAAGGCTGTTTGGCCATTTGGGCTGGATAGAGCCGCCCTAAGCCGCTTTGAGCTCGGCGTGGTTTTTGTTATTTGAAGAGGAGGTCATGAGAAACGGAATTCGTCAAAGGATCCCGAATAAGGTGCTTACGATCTTACGAAATGGAAAGTGATGAGCTATCAATCCAAGCCAACAGAAATCTGAGAAATTTGTATATTACAATCATGTGGAGCTCCGGTGTAAAGCATGCTAATGATTCAGGTGCTACAGGTGTACTCAGGGCATGAGAAAACCTTCTTGGCGCCACGACAACGACTCGGGGAAAACATTATTTTCACGTGCAGGACCTGCCAATCACTTGCAGCGCTCACTCTGTTCGCGAAATATTTGGTAATCAATCAAAATTTCCTAAATAATGTGAAATTTTCGCAAGTTTGGTTCGATCTGCTCGTGAGCATTTAAAGTGGAAGCGCAAACAAGGCGCGGGCCCGGGATACCCTGGGAATTTGAACGTTTTGACGTGACTTCGTATAGTTGCTTCTGTAGCTCGCGGCTGGTCGATCACGATTTTGGCTCCTTCTTCTTGTCCGGCATGGGCTTCATCTAAGACGACAGTAGCTAAGACTAGGTCTTCCGTTGGAAGGAGCACTGTCGCTCGTGTCGACTTAAAGAGTTTTCCATTTCGAAATTTTCGCTTGAACATTTACAACTCGCTAGGTCTGTCAATCAATTGTGGAAAATTAATGGAAAATTAACCAAATGGAAATATATTCGAGGACTATAAAACTTTCCAGTTGTGAAACAGGCAAAACGTGATATTATGGGCTGACGGATGAATAAGCACGGTGACAATCTGTCAGTATGAATAGGGTTTCTAGAGAAATTTAGCCACAAGTCATAAATATTATGGAAAAAAACGGATCTAACAAACAAATGGTCAAGACAATAAAATATTTTATTTATTTTGTTTAACTAATACTTCGCTTCGGAAAATATTTCTGTGTTTACAATTTGTCCGAATATTCTGGTCTGCTATAACAAATATTTAATATTTGGAGCATTTTCTTTACAAGAATTTTGTAAATGTGTTTTTTAACTGGTAATTATGTTCTCAATTTCTTGGTAATTAATAGACTTGAAACATTTCTTAACTCCATTACAAGGTAATTAAGAAATAGGGATAATCAATAACTTCAAAAGACTTGGACAAATTGAGTATTAAGGGAATTGTTCCTTTGAAGTAATTAATTAAACGTCACCAATTAAAATTCTTTCGATAGAAATTAGGGAACGCTTTAAGTTTATTACTAAAAAAATAAAAATAAAAATGTTTTCAATTACAATTTAATAAATTCGAATTGAGTAAGAACTGAATAGCCCCTTTGGAACTTATGGGATCGAATTTTCAGTATTTCTGCAAACAATTGAAATAATATATCTAATTTGAAATTTTCAAGTGTCTATTTCATTTCATTTATGAATTAGAGACCTCCCATAAACATGCAAATAAAAAAGCCTGAAACGTTGGCCAAAAATTTCGAATTGTATTAAACAATTTTTCATGAATTATATTACATATTAATTACAATATTTAAATCGCAATATATCTAAATAACATCTTCCTTTTTATATTTTTGAAAGTCTAGAGTAGACGTCGTAGGTGTAGGTCCGAAAATAAAATAAATTTTAACGCAAATGATGTAACTTTGATAAAATCTTACAAAGATATTTAAATGCATCAATTAATTACAACTAACTCGAGGACTTTCTAAAAATTAAAATAAAATATATTTGGGGTTCACTCTTTGTCTGTTGTCTAATTCCCAACTCCATTTCTAGGAGGAAATGAAATGCTCGAAAATTAATTCACCCGTCTAGGCGACTTCCTCTTCCATTGCAAAATATCTCAAAGGTGCCTGTGTCGTCGTCGTCGACCCTCTGTAGGTGAACATCTATCGTTTGAAGAAAATCTGCCCATAAATGGCAATGGGACATTTAGACGACTCAATCCAGCCACAATTGGACATTGGAAACATGCGGCCCAGTCGCAAAATTTATTGAAATTATCCAGCATCCATGTTCGGTGCTAATGACTCAATGTAAGTTCCATACATGGAGATCCATCTGAATTCAATAAAAATTAACGTCGTTACACACTCCTATCTATTCCTCCAACTAACCACAGGAGTCTGGGGCATGTCGACACGGCCATCGGTGTCGCCGAGGCGTCGTCTCCAATTGATGCTGAATACGTCCCTGAAAGACGGGCACAGCTGACGAAGTGGCGATCGATCAGATCGGTCAGGTTCGATTAAAGAAAGTCAAAGTGGAGAAAAGTGAAAAATGCAGAAATTTGCGGTCATCGAGTTATCCAACCGAAGAGGGCTACTACTCATCGCGGTCAATGGCTTTCGCAATGCGCTAAGGCGGACAAATTTGTAATGGAGATCGCGAGATTAGCGTTAGCTGATTTCCCTAAGACGATGAAGTTGATATCTGCACAATGGCAGTGCGTGCGCTGATTGCCACGTCGCTGTGCTTCACCTGGCTTATCTGGATTGCATTACTTTGCCTTGCCTTGCCTTGCCTTGCCCAGTCCCGATGGAATGACGCGTCGGTCGCGCCACATTAGATCTTCTCCTTCAACTTGAGATTAAAAGAGGTCCCTCTACTATCCGCGATATCGAGTCGCGATCTTCACGATCTTCTGAATCAACCGTCCGCCGGCGCAAGGTAGAGGAGCCGCGAAGTATATCCGCATACCCTGGACGCGTCCACCGATTAATCCGCGAAAGCGAAGAACAATTTCATTTCTTCTACTTTGTGATGATACGCTTAAGAGACTTATCACTTCTGGGTGAGTTTGCTGAAAGCGGGTGCGGGTGGTGCACGGCTGCGTCTCACCTTGGATGGATGTAATATAAGCGAACACCTTCCTTTTTCTTGAAGAAACTTTTCCTTCACTGGGTTCTATCACCACCGCAACAGCTTCAGCAACAGCAGCAGCTACATCATCTTATCTACCTACCGCAATGGGTGAAATTCAAGATTGGTGAGCGCGTATCAAGTATTCACACAGCTCTTTCTGTAAACCCATATGGGGGCGGCCTTCAAGCCCATTTACCTTCTTTTCCTCTAAAGATTTTTTCTTCTTATTTCTGAAATTCTTCTCACCTTGCAACTAGCGGCTGTTTTTACTAAACTTCGCCGCCTAGGTAAACATGGCTAATTTAATTTAATTCCATCATTCGTGGTCAGTTCTCCTCCCCAGATGGGGTTTTGAGAAGGCAAATAGACGAAAGTGCCCGGGGGGAAAAGGTAGAAAAGGTAAATAGCAGGTTTGCGATGGAATGCCAAGGAGAGCGGCGCACAGGTTAATTGAATGCGCGAAGAAGGAAATTTTGTATTTGGCTGGTTCGGCGGCGGAATCGTTAGGCATACGTTTATCGACATCTTGTTACTTTCCATTGTGCCATGGGATCATGGGAATCAATTGAACGATTTCAATGGGTGCCTTTGGAACCTTTTGAGGTGCTATTAAGTGCCGCCGAAAGGTCAAATTTTGTGTTATTCATTTCAGGGCAAGTAAGAGGAGTTTCTTTCTTAAAGGAATGTAATCACAAACTGAGACTCTAAGATGATCGTGAAGAAAAGATTTACCGAAGTTAATAACAGTTTCAAAAGTTGGATCAAGCCAAACCTAGTACTATAAAATTATATAAAAAATTGAACAATAATGTAGTAGGTTATGAAATATAATATTTTTCTGAACTATGTGTTACCATTTTCCATGTGTCTTTCAGTTCAAAAAATGAATTATACATTTTCAAGAGTTAGATACACTTAAGATGATAATATGTACGATATGCCATATAGTGAAATCACAAAGTTTTCTATAGGCAATATTTTAAAGACTTGGGATTACCGCAATCTTATCAAGAAAAACAGGTCAACTAAGAATCACTATTCATTGCACCTATGCGCTTTTGTTTCGAGGCGGGCATAGAAACAAAGAAGTAGTTCAATGTCTTATTTCTCCATGGGAAGAACATAATACAAAAACACGATCACCGCAATTATCACCTTGTTGCAATTAAACAAATTGACGCAGGCGATGGAGAAAAAGTCAACGAAGACAGACAGCGTCCATCAGGTGCTAAAAAGGTTTTTTGTTCTAGTTAGTCGATTTAATCTCCTTCTAGTTATTTATCTATTGCGTCGCTGAGGTCTAGGTATTTTCTTCTTCTAACTGTTTAACAGCGTCTTGGTGAGGGTTTCACACGGGAGACCGACAAAAAATATGACAAAAAGGTGAATGCAAGCGACTGCACGGTCATCGTCGCCTCATCGCTACCTTCTGGTTGAATTGCTAGCTCTTAATTAAGTTTTTGCACTTTTGTGGCACAAGCGGTGAGAAGGTATTTAGAAAGATTAATCAGAGTTAAGGGATAAGAATAAATAGTTCGAAAGGTTCGTGGAAACAAGAATTTTGAATGAAATTTCGGTACTTATGTGTGACAATAAGAAAATTTAATTATTTGGGGTTAAATTTATTATTTAAAAAACCTATTCATTCAATGCTCTATTACAAATCGGAGGGAAAGGACCAAAATATTTGCATTTCTTATAAAAATAAAATTAAAGATACTTTAGAAACATATAACTGTATGGAAAATTTAATAACTGCCATAAATTCAGAAATCTGAATATATGAATTTCCATTGAAAATACTTAGCTACGGAGCTGTGCAGAAAATCGCTCATCAAACGAGTGTTTTGGGACTTCCACAAAATATTTATTCAGATTAAACAAAAGTCTCATCCGTTCATATCAAGTTTTAATCGGCGAAACTCTATGACAAAGAAGATGGCTTTGTCTGTTGCCCCCTGCCCCAAAGGATGAATAAAGAAGGCGTGGAGCAGATTAGCTAACTGACTAAACACGATCCTTATCTCCTGAGCAAATGTAAGAAAGCATAAAACACTCGGCGCGGCCGTCTCTAGCGGCTGGCTAACAACGCTGGAATCTTATCAGGACGGTAATCGTGGTGATAGTGGCTCGACGGCCATACTAATCCAAAAATAGACAATCGAAAGATTTGCATCCCCGCGCCCGACTCTCTTGGTTGGCTGAATTTAATTTTGTGCCCCGCTTGGCCCTCACTGCAATTAGAACCTCACTAGACTTACGAGTAGACTATCTGATCCTGTTGCCGGCTAAGAAAAACGCAAACAAAAATTGGCCCCAATTGGGTTATCAAGCTGACTGAATAACGACGGCTTTGTAAGCGAACCCCAATGCGTCTCTGATACGGTGGTACTCGTGGCGGAGACGCGATGACTATATTAGATCTGGCAGTTTTTGCCTGAATGAGAGGCTACATTTCAGTCCAACATTTGGTGATTACAGCGAGGACAAACATGTTTGTTCCAAATATTTGCGCAAACCCATCCAGTCGGCAGACTGAGCTGCGGACGGACGAGCGCGGTCCGGAAAGAGCCGCAAATATTAAGTCGGACAACAAATTGGACGTGCTCCATAGTGCCACCACACGCCGCGTTAATAGCCATCTTTCACTTCTTTCAAAACATATTTATGCAAATGGCATGCTTTCATCTTTCCACCCTTTTAAGGTTGCAAAATTAGCTGATATATAAAAGAATTGTTTTTTGAATTGAAAAATAATGCAACAAGAATTTTATGCGAATGCTGTAATTAAAATATTGGAAAAGATTTACAGATTTCGAAAGAAGTCTTTTTCCATTCTCACAAATTTTCGCAAAGAAAACATTTGAATAGCTTTTACTGTTCAATAATATGATAATGTGATTTTATCATCTCTTCATCGATTATTTAAAAAAACTGAATAGGAATAAACTTTTTTGTATACCAGTTTTAAAAATTCATTTCGCAATTCGATTCAGTTTCTTGTATTCGAGTTTTGGAATGTCAACAAGTTTAATTTACGTAACTAATTAAGTGGAATTATTGCAGAAGTTCAGTTTTATTTCAACAAGTAATTTCAGCAAATTATCTTTAATGTTTGATAATGAAGTCATTTTTTATTGCAGTAAAATACAATTTGAGAAGAAAACTTAACTATCGGAGTATATAGTCATTAATTTATATGTTCTAGAAATAAAAATAACTAGCGTAAAAGTAAAAACGTGTATGTGTAGTTGCTTTTTGTTATTTGTACCATCAAAAAATAACAAGATTATCCGATGTTCCTCCAGGTAATTCTAGAAAAAGTTAGTGGAGCATCTTCCAGATATCTTTTTGTGCGGTTATAACAGCGTCGTGTGGCGAAATTGCATGAATTTAAGATCCACCCTTTCCCGAAAAAGTGGCATCCATTTTCCCATCATTCAATTACCTGTGTGCAGTTATTTGCCCATTTTAGCCGGACTTGCGACACGCCATTGTTACGTACCTAAGACCTTGCGAACGGCCAGCTCTTGGTACTTTTTACGGATTTTTGCTCTAAGCCCAATAAAAATCACGAACAGCGCAAGCGGCGAACGTTAACCAGCCCCCCGCGAACCGCGAACACCAGGGGCTTCTTATTAAATCAGCATCACTTAAAAGTAACCGTTAAAGACGAAAGAATACAAACACGCATTGTATCTTAAAATATCTCGAAAACCAGTCTCGGCTCCGCTTCCTCAAAGTGCCTCTTCGGGAAGAAGAAGTAGCGGCGGTCGCGGCACTCACCTGGTCCGTTGGTCCGACGTGGAGCGGAGGTGAGTAGGAGGTGGTCGCGAATCGCGAGGTAAGTAACTACCTAAAGTCACTGAGGTCCCAGGGTAACTGTGACTCAGCCAACGAGATGACGAATGGAGATGGCGGTGGACAAGCGATTTTATTATATTTTCAAGAAAGAAGTGATAAACACTTAAGTGGTCTTCATTACATGGACGCCGTCAAAGACGCCTAAAATCAAGGGAGCTATCTCGGTGCGGATTCATACGATCTGGCGGGCTGCTTGCTTTTTTCCCTGCAGGTTAGCAAGTTTAATTTTGAGGCCAGAAAAAAGTTTCGAAGGGAGCCTTGAAGTCTCACAGTGGTTGGTCCAACTGCGAATAATGCAACTCATGTCCGAACCCGGGTCCGGACGGCAGCGCGGCATTTTTCCCTATCTAAATTTCCCTTCGAGATCACGACTCGAGAATTACATCATGTCTTATTTCCACAATTATTTCACCAAGAAAACGCCGATTACGTCACATGCAATTATGTTCTGACGGCGATGGAAGACGGGAAGTACGTGGTTCCCAAGACGCTAGATGAACGCCTAAGAACTGACGGAGCTAGAGTAAATAGGAAAAAACTTTAATTCTCTGAACTGAAATTAAAGATGGAAAATGCTACAGAAAGATAACGGTCAGAATTAATCGGTAATAGCAATGGTGTCGCTTGACAAAGCCATACCTGGTGTGTGACGGCGGTATCGGCGGAGTGAAAGTGAAATAAGTGGGCCACAGTAACTGTAGGAGCTGCTGCCACAAGTCTAGAGTCGCAAGACTAAGGAAAAGACAGACTGTGAGGGCAAAGAGAGAAGCATTGTAAGAAAACGAAGGGTATGGAAAAAGCCAGGGTCGCCCTCGGTTCTGGTATTAAGCTGTTCTCAGAGTATTGTGGCCGCTGCTGATTCATTCGATATGGTCTCTTATTAGACCTTACTAGTTTTGCTGTTTTTCCTTTAGTGCGTTCGTCTTTAGCTCTAGATTTTAGATGGCCCTGAAAATGAAAAATGTCTTCAGTACTACGAGTATAACTTGAAAATTGATTTTATTAGGTGTTTGTATTTTGAATTTAAAGTAGTGTGTCAAGTTCATTCTAACATAAGCAATAAACGAATTTTTTTTCATAATCAGATAGATGTATTCGATCTTGTCCACAATATACAAATATACAAAGATCTAAAGCTTATATTGGAAGTTGATCTAAGGGCTATATTTACATGAAAGTTGTATGAAAGTCCACCTGATAATTTTGGCATTGTACACTAACAAGCAGGCAAAAGAATAAACAAAACAGACCAGTAGATATTTTATAATTTTGCCAATGATTTGTTTAACAACAAAAATAACAAAAGGGCAAAATAAAAGCAAAATAAGAATTTTCAACGAAGAAAAGCTATCTTTACTTACCTTCGAAGAACTCCGTCCCACTTTGTTCAACTTCTTCATAACCCTGTAGCACTGCCTTCTAAAAAAGTAGTCTGCTTTGCTTGTATATGTATAATTAGTAGCTAATAGTTTTAACATTGTTTAAAAGATTTTGTGCATTTTTAATTATTGAAGATTTAAGAAAACTCTGTCTGTGATTTTTATTGTATTGTAGGCACATTTATTTTGATTCTGTTAACAATATTTTTCTGAATAAAGCAACCACTTGGGCATGCGAATTTTTTTAGTGCAGAAGATCTAACCAAAATAACTTTTACCTTTTTTGGTCTTTCGATATCCACTTCCAGACTTTGGAAAATGAGTAGTGATTTGACACACTAACTTCTTTTGTAAGCACTGTTTTGTACTTTCATCTACTTTTCTTTAAATATTTACAAAATCTTAATGCCACTCATTTTGTAGCCTACATTGTGTCAGGAAATAGGTAAGCAGCCATTTATGCCGAATTGGAAATAATCGGTCGGTTATAAAAAACGTAACTTCCCGCAACTTTTCCTTAAGTAAATGCAAGCATTTTTCCTTTGCCATAAACTACGAGATAAAGTTCCATCCACAATGATTTACGGTAGAATCTATTTCACGGTTAAAATTAAAAATTATCTCTTAGGAATTATGGCGTTGTCGCCAGGAATCCGTCGAGGTTACCATCGCGGTGTGCTACCAGATCTTAGCCTCACCCGTGCCAGATCGAGGCTAACGAAGAAAGTAGCCCGGTGATATGTGAACGCCCACTTCTACAGGCAGTACCAGTAACTTCCTGGTATTAAGTGGGCTCACAATTACAAGAACTACTATTACATTTTCGAATTTATTAAATAGTATGTTTTTTTGAATTGAATAAAGCATAAAAATATCGTGGTGTTGATTAAGGGATTACATTCCCAGTGGAAAGATGAAATATTTGTATCAAACACGTGTAGTTCCTGATTTTTTAAAATGATATTGAAGATAATATATTTATATGATTATTAAGAGTTTTTAGGAATATTCTAAACTACCCACACCTGAAGTTTCTGAAGTGCATTTTGTGCAAGTGTATCCTGCTCAGCTAATTTTATTATATCTTGTTTTATAGTCGCATAATTTCTCGGAGTCATTGGAGTTAAGCGAAACAAATTTCAACAGAGATTTCGAAATAGCGAGTGATTCGTTCTATTTTCACTAAGTCGGTTATCCATGGTTTACAGTCTAACAACTGTAACCATATAATGTCACTCGGACACTATCCGTGACTTAGTCCACTACATCCTGTACACTCGTTGTATGGCGTGACTAGTCCCCTCAATGATAATAAAAACTAAATAAAAGCTAACGAAAATGTTACGTATAAGGTAGATGATATTACATCAATGTGTACAAGCAAATCCCCGAAGTGATTCATTTATTCTATAACAAGAAAAAATGTTCATAGTTGCTCATTCACTCCTCATAAAAATATGAAGAAAATCCCTGGGGCCTCAAATGAACCACATGAGAAAATCCGTCACCATCAGTGGCACTCTAGCGCGTCATGGACGTTCACCTTACGTGCAAATATTTCGGGGTTTCAAACAAAGCGCGACTTCCATCGCACTCATAACACACAAGCCACAACCAGGTGGAATTTTATATCGTGATGCGGTGCCGCGATAGCGAATCTAATTATACCTGGCCAAATGCTCGCTTCGTACCTGTGGTACGTGGAACACTGCCTCTCCCACCTGCGCTTCATCTAAACCTGTTGGAGAGTTTCTATTTATCGAAATTAATTTCTTGCTATGTCGCAATCGATTTGATACAATTTATAGGCTTCTCCGCGCGTTACCTGACGAAGTGGATTATCGAATTTGTAGAACGTGTGCCACACAGCTCCGTGATCGGTTAGCTGGTCTGTCCGACCACCTATCGAACTTTTGGACATGATATCTTATTGATATTAAAGACCATGTGTGGGCTGGGAAGTCATTGACATTTTTTGCGGTTTGTTTGTTTTGAGAGACTTTATCGATCCAGATTTTGACCTGTAAGACTGCTGTACTGCTGGTGCTCTTTCCACCGTGAACAAGTATTTTGGTGGACCTGCCGATTCCAGGAAATTTGTTTACTTAAAGAAAGTGGAAATTTTCCGGGATATTGGAGTAAATCGAATTTCTGCCTATTTTTGTCGAGTTGTTTACCCACTCTTATCAGGGGATTTTCTGGGGTAAATTAAAAGCAGAACAGACGGGAAGTGGTTCCAACAAATCGCCTAAGTTTGATCAACTTTGTTTGGATGTTGAAAAAATATATCCATCTATTTCTTATGTTTTCAAAAATAGTCTGAAAAAATATGGAGAATAAATTTAGACAGCAATTTTCCCGTCTTCCTTTATATTTCTGGAGGATTGCTGGATTGCTGGCCATAGCCACAAACACTTTATAAATATTTTTTATAAGATTCTTATTGAAAAATAGCGACTTTTTAAAAAATTTGTTGAAGTATCCTTAGAAGAGAAAGAACTTATAGCTTTAAAGACTTATAAATTCATTAGAATTGAGAATAATTACAGTTGAAGAATTTGTAAAACGTTTATCTGATTAGGTCGAAATTTTGTAAGGATTTAGCTTCCAACATTCCAAAAATAAAAGTCATTATTTTAGAAAAAATAGCGCTTTGATTGAATTGCGCTTTGATCACCTTATGTAAAAAAATTAAACTTAATATTTGAAAGAAAAAATTTTACATGGCAAACATGAGGTCACAGAACACTCTGTGTGCGAGTCACGCTCGCACTTGACCAGTTTTATTAACTTTGAAAATTCATAATGGCATAAGGCTAATGAATTTTTGAGGCGTCGTCGCTTATAGAAGCAGAAAAGAAAAAGAATTTCTTATCCGAAAACATCTTGAAATTCTTTTGGAATACTTGTAAAAAATTTCTGAGATTTATATCATATTTAGACCTTGTTTCTAACAGTGAGAGAACAAAGAATGAATTTCTTAGTACGAAGGATGCAAATGGTGCAGTTCGTAGTATATCGTAAAACTAAGCATTGATGCAAGTAATATTCTTTTAACTTATAAAGTTAAAAAGGGGTAATAAAACTTCTTGGATTGTTCAGAAATTTGTGGGTAAGTTGCCTGTAAAATGTTGTGTAATTCATCCAAAGAATTAAATTTAAATGAAATGCTTGTAGTATTGTTCTTTTATAATGTCCAGGAAAACGTTCACTGCTCCGTCCCCACGTGATATTTCGAGACTTTAGTCATACTCTCATCAAATTACTCAGTTGTGAGCTAAAAGCGTCCCTTTGAGTCACACTCCCACAGAAAATTCGCTCATAATTTGTTAATTTAAATTAAAAATAGCCCCTCGCCGATGTGGCCAAGTCCCGTGGCTCTATGAGCTTTTTATTATGTCTTTCTCAATTTTCATTTTTTCTAACTTCATCAGCGTGTCAGGCCTGGTGGTCATGCGGTCACATGAGCAGCCCGGCACGAAACGTGGTCACTGACTGTAGTCAGGCCATCCGGGCACGGGAGCGGCGCTGGGTAATATTTTATAAGTTTGGATGGCAGGCAACAGAGGCAACATTTACATAAACATCCCCCTGGTGGATCATAATGTCGTCAGCGGAGGCTGAAGCATAATAAATTTCGAAACCTTCTGGCTGGCGGATTCTCTAGCCGACTTAGAACAATAATTGTCCGTACCGCGCTGTCCGTGGCGAACGTCGTCTTTTGCTTGCCTCGTCTTCCTAGATCTTTGTATATGCTTTTTGTTCTCCCTAAGGGAAATCTGTAAAATCAATAGTTGACAAAACGAAAATTTGAAAATGATGTTTCCAAGTCCGAGCGTATCGCCGGGAACGAACAGATGAGCGAATTATTTGAAATTTCCGAGGAATTTTAATATCGGGTGATGTCACAACCAAAAGACGCGGCTCTATGAGTTTATTTTTATCGTAAGGGCAGAAGGCCATAATTCTTGGAGGTAATTAGCGAATTAATTTCCATTATCGTCGTAATTTTTAATTCATTCGCTATTTTGAAATTTTATAACCAATTGAAGGTCTGAAAAGTACACATTTTTTCGTTATGGACCAACAATTATGCTTTTGCTCTTAATATAATACTCTAATTTTTATTTATGTGTGATATTTTCTTTACTTTCAAAGTGCTTTATCTACGCCGTTCATCAATCATTACATTTAAAAATTTCTATAATATAAATTGAAAACAATAGTGCTCCGTTTCACAATATCACCATGTACAAATTACAGCAACTCAAATGCCTTTATGGAAAAAGAAACAGAAACAACACAAATTGATTAGTCAATAACGCTGCAATATCTCAATTCAACCATTGTACAATTCCAAAAGCACTATATAATTCAAGCAAGAGGCGGACGGAAAAAAATAATTAATTTTCTTCAAGCATTGCCCGGAGAGCACTTTTAATCAAATTGTGAAACTACAGAGCACTATAACGGCCACGGTACCAGCGGATGTCTACAGCCTGATCTAAGCAATTCATACTGACTCTCTGCTGACCACTTAATTTCCCGGACTCGGACTCAAGCGTGTACTGTTGAAAGACACAAAAGAGATCCGAATCTCGGCGAGTGATTGAGGAAACCCCCAAACCCTCGAATCATAGTCCGTTGAGTAAAGTTGAAAAATTGATCGAAGCAATAAATTCGGTTGAAAAATCCACCTTACTGCCAGGAGGGTACCTCTGATCCCCGAATGGCAACTTATTGATCAAAAACAAGAGAAAATTTTAAAGGAAATGAAAAGTGATCTTGATGAGCGTTTTTTTCCCCTCGAAAGTGATCATGGACGCGATAATGTTAATAATAGAGCTGCCTATGTTATTGAAATCGAAATTTGTTGTAAAATTCAGTCTGTGTGTGCATAGGTAGGCAAATGAGTGTGCATGCTGTAACGAGACATGTATCGCAATCGCAATAAAATGGTCTCAAGGCTGTTTTAAGCTGGACATTATGTCGTCCACAAAGGGGTATGATTCAAAAACTTGAAAAGATTGTATAAAAGTGAAAGACATTGTTGCTGGCTAATCAAAATAATTAAATGAATTTTATTGTTCAAATCCTGTGTATAATTTTGAATACAGTGTGTTCCGCAATTTAATGCAATGAATTAAGTCTACCTATTACTTTACACCTTTATGACGAATGCAACAAAATCAGTACACAAATTGCTTTAAAAAATATATAATTCTGGTTTTTCCTTTCATTAATCATAAAAATCTGCGTTTTTTCGAAAAGTTTTCTGTAATGTAAATAAATGAACGCGAAAGTCTCAAATTTTTAAAATTACCTTGAGAGAAAACGCGTTCAAAAATTTTTACCATTTTCTATTTTTATTTGATTGAACATGAGAAGTTTGATTTGATCTCGCGGTTTCCGGAATATAAATAGACTTAGTGGAACGTCAACGGTAGCCAAATGGAGCTTCTCTTACTTACCAGTTCACTTTTATTTTAAATAGTAATTTAAATAGAAAGTTACGCTAAAGTAAACACTAGCAGTTAACTTTGCTCCAGTGTGGTTTTCATTTTATCCAGCCTATTTTTGTAAATTTTAAATTCATTCATGAAAATAATATAATAATATATAACATATTAGCTCTCTAAGATTACTCATATGCTAATAGCATATAATAGGAGCGATGGAAGTCTCATAATATTATTTATGTGTTTATCAATAATTTTCAGTCGCAAAACTCCGCAAAAATAAATTTGCTTCGTGACAAAAATTTGAACAGTTTTAGCAATTGCAAGGAAGGCCTGTAAAGAATTCATCTAGAACCAGTAGAAAGTTAAAAAGCCAAGATAGATAAATCAATTCTATTCAAGAAAAAAAATTTGAATAGTTCAATTAGCCCGAAAATCAAATTATAAAACCCATTCGCTGTCCATCCTTTCGATTTCAATTGCCACATCCATTGCTCCGTCGAATTCATTAGTTCGGTTGCTTAATTCGAAGGTCGATCGATCTCTTGTGCACCCACTTTCGTGGTCATCTTCTTCGATCCACATGAGCTCAGATAAACTCCAGCATATGTTTAAAAAGCTGCTGGTACCGGCATAGAGCATAAGTTTAACAAATCCTATCAAACCGCGTCTAATTCAATTACTCCTAACAAACAGACAGACCAGACAGACAGAACAAGATCCACACAACAGGAGCGAATGAAGAAGGAACTGGCTGGCCGGCTGAGAAAAAGATGAACGTGCGGGCGAATTATTCTGCTGAAAAAGAAGCGCGTTCTTTTTGAGTCGTCTCCAAAATTTACCCTCTGGCCTTCAGGAGAAATTTATTCAACTTCTTCGCGGTGCACGCGAAAATCTCTTTTTTGCTCACCACTTTCGACGACGGTCGCTGCTTTTCTTTTACTAGCCAAAACAGTCGAAGGCTGACCGACAGCCACAAAGACTGAGTATGTGAGCTGTATTTTTAATTAGACAATTTCTATCCGTGGTGATGTCATATCAACAATGTTTTCTTTAAAAACAATTTTTCATATCTGACGAGAAAGAAATTTCTTATGATGCGCCACAATCCCGCGACGGCAGTTAAAATTCTTCCGCAGTGAAAATTAAAAACGAAAGTTATACGAAAGAACTCTAACCTCGGCTCCGGCAACCTTTGGCCCTAGAGACATTAATTAACACACTAACCTGGAAAAGATGGGTTGCTTTCATTAAGCCGGTCCCATGCCATTGCCGAACCCGGCTTTTTTTAATGCGGGTTTTTATTGGCGCTCTGTTTTTGTGCGATGGGTACAGTCGCTCACGTAGGACGTTATTTTGGAGGTTTATGAATGGACCACGGCTATTTTACAAATAATTTATGAATGCCGAGTGACCTGTTTAGCACGATTTGAAAACAAATGACTTTTTGCGGCCTTTCGCAGCGGGAAAGTAAAGAATCAGTCGATCGGGTGAAAATCGCTAATATTTGATAGTTTTTTAACCCTCTTCCATTTTTATTTCCGCCTGAGAATTGCGAAAGTTAAAGTTCCGGCGTTGATTTTATTTGACACTATAATGTTTTTCTTTATTCGAAAGCGAATTGAAATGTTCATTTAATTTTAAAATTTGTATTGATTTTTACTCTTAATTTCTTTCCTTTTAAATTGTCATTAGTGCGACAGGTGCGGTCCAACGTCTTAAAATTTAATACACGAACGGCACATTCAGGCTGTTTGCAACTAAAACAGGCTGAAGTGGTGCACAATGAGAATTGGGATTGAGTTTCAAAAAAGCCGTCTGATGTCTTCATCTCCGTAACCCACTTTTCGGGCTGTCCAACGAGTGCTCCTTGAAGCAGTCAGCAGTAGTTGACCAACAAAAAGGCGATTTTCATCTCCTAAGGAACCAATACAATTGCCCCTTCGTCTCCGGTGTAAATCTTGGGTACCATCTTGGTCCGCATAAGAAACATAAAACGACCCCGCCGAAATCAATTCGCCATTTATTAAACCGCAACGATATTCCACTCACGGTCCGAACGTCCTACAACGCTCTGTCCAGTCCGGGTGCTGCCGTTCACGGTCTGCGGTCCGTCCGCCAAATGATCGTGAAATGATATTAATTTGTCTTTTTTGTCGATCGATCGGTCCGCTGTATTTCGTCGTTTAATTAATTTTCTTGCGGCGCGGTGCTCTCTCCGGTGGCAGCGGACAGGCCTTTGTACACGACTGTCGCAATCTTGTCTTTGGTTTAACAAGCGCCAATCCGAGGGACACTGGTCACCACTACCTGGCGTGCTCGGGATCTGGATTGAGGGGACACTGGTGATAATAGCCGCCTCCGCGTTTGCACCGTTTGCTCGGCATTCAATTATTCCGGGCAGTGCGCCTATTTGTCCGTGTTATGTAACCCGAGTAGTGCCTTAAATTACCCCAATCAAACTCAAACAGCAAGTCTTAAGTAGAAAACTTTGTGAAAGGGGTCGAGTGCATTATTGTTTTTATCTAGGGCAGGGAGGACATTAACGCGCCCAGCAAGGGGCATTAAAAGACACTGTACAATCTTGAAGAAGTCTTATCTTTTGTTTCGGTCCAACGTTACTTGCAAATGAGCTTCTTTGGAGGGAATCCAGAGATTAAACGACTCAAATCCATGACGACGCCGAAATGGAGTTCTGTTTAAGATATCTTAAAGGAGTCGTAAACTTTAGTTGCTGGGAACACATATGGTTGCTTCCGCTTTACGATTTCTAGGCTCATTTTTGTGATGCACTTGATACCCTGTTCAGACGAGGTCCAAGAACGCGTTCACGCTCAAGTGGCTTCTCCAGAGGATTTCTCCGTCAGCACAAAATTTGAAGAAACCTCTGATGGGGTGCCATCGAGATGGAATCGAGCGGTTTTCCACGAAAGTTGATAAAAATTAAATGAGTGAGGATTTTTATTGCATTCGAAGCTGAAAAAATATGAAGAGCTACAAGAGCGTGTTTTTATTAACTGAAGAATGGCTAATTTGATTTTTATGAAGCCCCACATTGTTTTGATTAGATTAGATTGATTTCTCATTGAAGCAAGCTTTTATTTAAAGCAATAAAAATATTTACCTTTTCAAAAGCCATTGTGATATTTTGCAAGGAAATAAAGGAATTTTTCGCGTAGTCTCAAAGGTTATGTCTTGAAAGTATTTAAGTAGCGAGATAAGAAATAGTCTAGGAATTAGCTTAAAATATAGAACGTTAGTTTTTAACAATTTTCTTTTTTATTTAAAAGATTTTCGAAAATAAGAAACTCGAAAATAAAAAAAAATTTAATGGATTTAATGAGAAGTAAATTAAAATTTTTCTTTTCAAATAATAAACGTCTCTACAAATTTGCATTTTAGAATTTTTTCTTTTAAATCTCAAATTTTCTTTCATAAAATTTATTTTCGTATAATTCATCAAGATTTTACTTAAAAAACACTTAAAAACAGACTTATGTTTAAAGAATTTTAATAGTTTTAGGTCATTTGAACTTAGATTATGAAAAATATCTACGTAAAACAAAATCATTGTATTTCTAGTTCGCGCGATATAGACACTAGTTACGAAAAATATGAGCCTTGAATCTAAACTTCTATAACTTCTTCTCGAGGTTTTGGGAAAATTTCTACAGAATATTTATTAAGCGTACCGATATGAATTGAAAGAATACAATAGTATAATATTTGTTCAATAAAGTGCTCGACATATTGTACATTGACTCATTTGGTATTTCTTTTTCTATTTCCAGGAAAATGTAAGTTGACAAATGTGAAAATCGCCGCAATGAGTAAGTATGGCCCGACTTGTTGTCCGAGTGTATCGTTGCGACCTTAGCGCTAGCAACGCTCGAGCCATGAAAAGTGAAATTCTCCAGAAATATTATCCGAAACATCACGCCACATTTGCACTACCCGCCTACAACACGTACGCCTTATAGAAAAATTGTTTTGTTATTATTATTTTTGCTATGGTCAACAAAGTCGCTCGAAGGCAGTTTGGCTGTCTGTTGGATCTGAACCACTCCCCCTATCGCCTGGGTATCGCCGTTTGCGAAATAAAAATTTCTGTTTGCACAAATAATCGCGAATTGTCCAAGATACCTGGCGAATTGCTTTGCGGTACGGCTGCCACGTGAAGTATTAATAATCGCGGCGCGGCACGGCGTGCGCTTTCCTTGGCGGAGAAACACCGCTCCCGGCCACCTGACCTTTGGCTAATCCCCTATCTGCATAAATTGCAGTGATTTTCACTTTCATGAGGAATAATTGGTGATCGCGATCCGCGAGAGTCCCGGTAGACAAACACGTTCATTGTGGCGGGAATCTCATTATCGGCGTGATTCGCTCATAGACAACAGACCAGCATGCGAGATGCCCATACCCTGCATGTGCTGGTGGCTAGTTGCATTCAGAGGGTGTGGATTGTGGAGCACCAAGCGCGGCTGGGAAACGGCAGAGTTCGAATTTTCGTGATTTTCTATTGTTTCGCTGGCCGGCCAGTAGTTTGCGGCTGATGAAAATCGATAGGGGCTCTGGCACCGCTTTCTATTGCTCAATTTTCGTGCCATGACTTCTATCTTTTCTCTAGATACACACCATTGACGCGCCACCTCCTCCTGGCCAGCTCGCGATCCTGAGGCTCATTTTCGCGATCAATAATAATAAGAGTATAAGAGTAAACAGCAAGGAACGCAAAACGTGCCGGTTTGCGTGTCAAATGACGACCACCGTGAGTCCGGCTGCCGTCACGGGCGCACTTTACTCCTGTCCCGAGAAATGGCGAGACGTGAAGTGGTAGCAGCGAGCAGCGATATCGAGGGCTCTTTGTTTATTTGTTCGCTGCCAGCATGCAATTTAATTGATTGATTGGCAAAATAATTAGATAATCCATCTAATATCCTTTGTAATTTCACATTAATCGACGCCATTCTCGTCGCCGCCACTGTGCACTTGCCATTGTAAGTGCAGTGGCGTGCGTGGTCTCGTGAAAGTTGCGGAAATTCAAATTGAATTGGTCGGGGTGTGGACGGACCCCATTATCGGGAATTTCGAGAGTTTAAGAAAAGATTTACCACTGGTAGCAGATAAAGTGCCTTTTCGATGATTAATATATGTGTGCTCGCGATAGGAGTCGAATAGGTGAATTTCACATCGTCGCGCCGCAGAATTGATTGACTTTCTACCGCGCGGATGCTGCGCTGCTGCTGTATCTGCTTCTGATGGCGAAATGAAAAAGGTTCGCAACCCCAAATTTATCATCGAAGCAATTAAGATGGCGAAAATTGATGGGGCTTTTATCCGCGGAAGGAGTTCGGATGGTTTCTCTTCCGTTTAAAGATTTCTTGAAGTTTATTCAATTAAAATTCCGGATACTACACCTTGGATAGCATAGAATAATCCAGGCAGTGAAAATTTCCTTTACAATTCGAATAATTGCTAATATTACAAAAAAGTTGAGATATGGCTTAAAATTTACGTACTGCTATCACTTTTCACACTCTTTGTTCCGGCCTAGGGTATTTTAAGCTTTCAATGGAACACGTAGTTCACTCAGGAGAATTAAATATTTTTTAATATAAAGTTATTCAGTTCATATAAATTTCATATAATTCCGCGGATCAGCTGGTAAAAACCCTTGAACATCAATTGGTCCTTTTGCTGAACTGCAAAAGCAAGGGCTTATGAAAAATATGTCTAAGGTCAGCATCGATTATAATTTCATGCGAGAACAAATTCTTTAACTACTTTTTTAATTATTTGTCTAGTTCATAAAATATTTTCCAGATTTCAATGAATTCAATATTTTTAAAATGCTGAAATATAAAAGTTAAGTTATATTCAGGATTATGAAAACTTGTTGGTAATATTAAGAAAGAAATCAGTTAAAAAGTTTATTTAGTTGCTAAATTTTGGAGCTTACTATTTAAAATTTGAATCAGGTTTTTGGAGGGTGTAAATCTAGGTCTTTATGGGCTCATAGGATTATATAACAGAAGGTCAAACATTAAAAATCGTTTAACATGCATATGAAATTTATTAAAGTTGAGTTTTACGTAGGAATTTGTTCGCTCAATTTTAGGTCACTAATGTGCTTATGGAAACAACTCCTCCCGTCCCTACTGTCGGAAGCAGATAATAAAATCCATCCCCGTGAAATTGATTTAACCTTTTTACCTGCGGGAAATAGCTCCACACCACCTCCCTCTGCTCACCTTGGGATCCGCCAATCCGGGTCGTATCGCGCGATAACAGAAGCTGTCTTCGCCATCGGTGCGTTCTTTTTACGTTTATTTTATAGCAGTTCAGATATCGATCAAACAGGTGTAGCGACAGCGAATTTTCTGCAAGTTTTATTTAAATTTTATTGCGATTTCCCTGTATCGTGCGCCGGGGGTCCCGGAGCAAGGAGATCTGAAGCATAGAGTCAACCCAGTGCACAAATCCGGGACAGCCCGGTACACAGTCAAATGATATGCTAACTCCACGGCCGCAGTTATTTCCGCGGAACACGAACTCCTCGTCATTTTTACCTGATATAACGAAGTATTTTGGTCCGATAAATTCGGCGAAGGTGGTCGCGGCGGGGACTGATTTGATATTCGGGGAGTGTTTCTGAGTGGCACTGGATATCGATCTCCGGGACGATGGCATTTTTCCAGTGCGCTGCGTCAAGGAAGGGCTCCTACGACGACGGAGACTATGACGCTGCAGGCGAAATTGTGATTAAGTTTTAATTACATTCGAATGCCAAAATGATGATGATAATGATAACGATGGCGTAATTATCTTGCTTGGGGTGAATTTCTTAGGGCAAAACCGTGAAGATGCCTGTCTTGTGGACTTCTTGGACTTCTCTATCAGTTCCCGAGATAGAATGTCAATTTCCGAGGGAAAGACACACTGACAAACTCTTCCTTTATTTCTGATAGCATAATCGCAAGGGCCCTTACAGTATTAAAGTAAAAAAGTATTAAAGAGGGAGGAATGATTTAAGAACTTCTGAAGGAACTGCTTTTGACCTTATTTATGGCTATTTAAATTTACACGACTCACTCTATAAAAATTGAGAATCACATTCTACGAAATTGCGTATTTAAATATTTTATATAATTCTAAATGGAATAAGCCGAGGCTTTTCTTAATCAATCAGTTGAGTTTAAAAAATGAACAAAATTTCATGTTAACAAGAGTCATTTTTAATTCCTTTTTCCGTGTTTTTGTTATTAGTATAACATACAAAATATCATTTAATTGACACTAGAACTGCCGAAGAAAAACATGCATTTTTTTCTATCAAGTTTGGATTATACAAATAGAAAGACGTTCCATAAAGTCGTTATTTTCTTTATATAATGAAATCTTTATAATAAATTCATAACAAAAATACTCATCAGTATTAACAATATGGCTTTCAGTTAAGAGACAAATTGTCTTACCAGTCATTCTGACTGACTCACAAGATATACGATTTTTTATGTTATCGAGCATATCTTTCAATCAACCGAAGATGTGGAATTTATGTGCTTTAAAGGAGTTGTTTAACTTATTTTTAAATGTTTTGCAATACGAGAATGTTTCCCCTTTTATGTTAAATAACAATCGAAAATTATCTTTAATTTTATGAATATTGTAAAACACAACATGAAGTACCTCGTTCTTTTATGTACTGACTTAAATAACCACAGAGCCTGAGCAGTAGCAGTTGGGCTTAATTAGGTGTCTAAAATTACTGTCATTAAAAAATTAACGAGTGACTAACCGCAATCTGAATTCCGCCATGACTGGCACTAAATCCCAGATGTGTAAAATTCCAGGAACAGAATTCTCAACCCGAGGTAGAATATAATTGTGGTGTTTGGGTGCCCTTAACGTAGTGGAGGCAGTGAGCGATTCAAATGCGTTCGACTCGTCTTGTAATTGCCGGAAGATTCACCCTGTAAATCGTCAATTAAACTGCAATACGCAATACGGTGCTGCAGTGATGTTTGCATTTATGCAATTTTACCTGTGAGCATCTGCGATCGCGGGAAATTCGCGATTTGAACCCACTTGCTGCAGCCGCTACTGATTTTAATTAAATTTTGCAACAGTAGCGTATTTGTCAATCAGTCAGTTCGCGGATCACGGCACGGCGTCGCGGCATGCATGTAACGATGCCTCGCATCCGGGGTATTTCGGCGGGCGCAGACAGGTGCTCCGCGATCAGGTTAATGGCATGCTGCAAACCGCTGCTTGTTACTGATATGGTCGCGGCCATTATCTCTGCCCGCATCAAGCTTTCCTTAAACAGCCAGCTACAGGTCTATTAAACTCTGTAATTAGGTGCAATTAAGAAAAAGGAAGTGAAAAACGAAACTGACCGTCTATTGGCGTCGGTAAGCAACAAGTTGCCGCTTACCTGCATGACGTGAACAAAATGACCTGAATGGCTGGAATCGCCTGAATGGAACTTCAGGAGCCGCCCCTGCATGTAAGTAATGCATATGAAACTACTTCTGGGATCAAAAATTAAAGAACTGGTCCGAGGAAAATTTATTTCCATAAAACTATTTGCAAGATTATGAAATTCCTGCTAAAGTTATTGCTAGTGAATAAAGGAATTTCTTCATTCTTCTATTTATGATCGTACTTAAAATCAGTCTAAAACTATGTGTCATTTCTCGTGGAAATTAAAGCAATCAACATTTCTCTTATTTAATAAAAACAATTTAAAAGTACAGGCAAACTAAAATTTCGTTTAAAATAAAGTGTTTCGTATCATTTGAAAAAAGAACCACGTACTTTTATTCTGAGAACATCTAAATAGGGAAAAGGCGTTGATGTCGAAGCAATAATAAAGACCAAATTTGCTCAAAGAGAAAAAACAATCTATGTCATAGTATTGTATGTAAAAACAGTATGAACTTTTCTTTTCATCCAATAGAAACTTTTTGCCTCTTACCTTCAATTGTTATAAGTAGAATAAAGTGGTAAAATGGGTAAAATGGATTCAGTAAATCTTTTAAAAACTTGTTTGGTGGTAGCTTCACATAATTCCAAAAAAACAAATTTATTGGATTCACCAAAACAAGAGTCAAAGTTGTCATTCATATTAATCAATTTTCCAGTTCTTGTAAATTCAGAAGACAAAATTTTCAGATTTGAAAAACACAAGTTTGTATCTAAAAGCCAATAAATCTTGTGAGTGTAATCATTATCCCTTCTAAATTTGTTAAATAATTTCAGATTTATCAGATACTTAACACTTTTAACAAATTTATGCAAAATATAACCACAAACCAACATCCAAAAACAACTGCAGCTCTGTCCATCGCTCGGCTAATTTCAGAAAGAGAGAAATTCATTTTGACTCGAGTATCATCGCTATAGTCATTAAAATGGACATTAAAAACCTCCAACAACGCGACAGCTATAAAAATTCCCCTTCCGTGGTAGCCTGTTGTTGTAAAATCCCCAATTGCTTGCAACTATCTCGCCTGTCAGCATAAATTTTCGTCTAATTAAGTCAAGATGAGAATAATAATGGACCGAGCAACTCCATCGTAGCCAGATGGCACCTTAATTAAAATTTCAAATCCCCAGCGAAGATGGAAACTATCCCATCAGTCAGAACACCTCATCCCGACTAATTAGAGGCAAAATAAAAATTGTCGATTGCCCGATTATTGTCTAATATATGGCTATGAGTTCGTCGCCGTCGCCACCATCTCTTTTGACTCTGAAAGAAATTTCGCACGCATCTTTTGCCGTGTTTGTCGTGGCAGTGCGCTGTGGGTTTTCTGAACTGGGAACGTACCGCTGGCAGGTAATAGAAAATTGCCCTCCGGAGCACTCAAATGAAATGATATAGCATAATTTCCCAAACAGCACCGCCCTCGTCATTCATAACTGAGGTCAGAATTCGTAGGTCTCCGTCCAGGGTACTAGAGTGGGTCCGGCATTTCATTTCGGGGGAAGCGCACAAACAACTGATGCGCTACAATGATCCATGGTGGGTTCAAGACCTACAATTTCACGACAATTAATATTGCGCAATAGTAATGCTAATTAATGAGCAACACTGTCCGTCGCGCTCCTCGAAATGAACGTGTGTTGACCTATGGACATCGCTTTACACACATGACTCACTAGCTGCAATTAAATCGTATGAGTGGATTTAGAGAATTGGGACGAAGGCAAATTGAGAAAGCAACATATGAATGTTCAGAGGTTTAACATTTTCAATTGTAATAAAAATTGGATTGTGTTTAAATTTTTTCTTAAAGTGTACATTTTCAGTATCGGGTTGCACATGAAATCGTGATTATTAAATAAGCCCGGAACAGATCATTAAAGTTCTGAGTTCAATTCTGCTCTGTAAGTGCATGACGATTTTTTCTCCAGTTTGGTTAATTAGTCTTATTCCAGGCTTAGAATGTAGAAAAAAATATTTGTGGTCAATTTGTTTGTAAAATAGAAATAGAATGGGAAGTACGCTTTGAATTTAAATCGAATAAGTAATTTCAGATAAACCCAATTTCTATTATGTAAGCAGGCATCCTGCAGACCACGTTTTGCAGAATTGGTTTCTGCCGAGCGTGTCCCAAGCAAACAAAATAAAATGAAGATATCCGCACGAGTTCTCCCCTGAAATTGCTCATAGGTCGGAAGACGTGCGTATTCGGGTCAATAAATTCATTACAACGCCTTGCGGGCTTATTATCCAACTTATCGATTGATCAAATTAAGCCCCACCTGTCTCGTGTGACATGGTGTTCTCGTCTTGGGTCCGATTTTTAATTGGTTGAGTGATGACCGGTCCTAAGACTTCCTCAAGTCGATTTGTCGGCCTGAATTGTCTAAATAGAGCAGGGTAATTGAATTATTCAGGGAGCGACTCACGCCTAAGAAAGAGCCAAGGCGCCGAAAGTGAACAGCACTTGAGCAGAAACTGTGGCACGGGCGTAACTAGTGCGAATGCAATTCATTTAATTCGTGTCGCTCGACATTGGCGACCATCAGCTCGTCAGCCGCCCTTTTGCCTCTCGTTGGTCTTACCTGTAATTGCCCCATCACCGTGAGATAGAAACTAAGGCAGGTGATTATTTTTGAGAAGTATAGGCAATGTGGTCCCCGGGCGGGTCAGCCCAGATAATTTCCTTGCGTCTTGCAGCTTAAATGGTTACACGATGCGCCAGTCAATTCCACTCGCTGTCGTTTTTCCACAGGCATGCAAAATAATTTTGTGAAATGATATAAAATTGCCGAAATGAGAAAATTAAGTCGAAATGGCAACAAAGCGAGTGCAACAAAGAAAAGCGAAATCATGGTCACATTAAGCAAAAATTGAATTCTCTCTTCTGTAAAATCGCACATAAAACCGCCAATAAACAAAAGAATTGCCGTTGCCGCGCCGAGCAAAAAAGCATTTTCTATGATGAAATTGAAAATAAAAACGAAATCACATCGTCAGCAGGTTGTACAATAAAAAGATCACCTGCAGTTCGCGTCAATTACATTTTCTCTTTTGTGCTTTTTGAAAAAAAATAAGTAGTAAAAATGTAAGTTGCCGGCCTTAGAGCGCGCAGCTTTTTAAACCGTTTACATGATTTCATTGCAATTTACTGAGACAAAAATCGCAAAGACAAAAGTAATTTCTTTATTTGCCACTCGCTGGAATCGCTTTGAAAGAGAAATTGCCGTAAAATGCAGGCCCTGCTTCGGATCTTTCTTAAATTTAATTTTATGGTGGAATTGATTAGTCCCACCGGAAGTTGTAGAAGTTCCTATTTTTGTTTCAAATGCTCCTCCGAGCCGGAGACACTCGTTTCGGCTAGAAGCGAAAGTTGATCAACTTTTATTGCCCTTTGGACATTTTCAAACACTCCCCGTAACGAGCCAATTAACCCGTGTCCAGTAGTCGAATGTCGGTGAATGCTCGAAATTATAATTGTTGGCAATCTTATCTAGAAAAATGTTATACGGTTAACTATATCCAAAGTCTAGGAAGGGTGTTTGGAGAAAGAATATATCAAGACAATATTAAAATTTATACTCACTCGACAAGGATTCAAATCTTTCGAGATAAGTAGTGAACGCACGAGTATATCTAAAAGTACGAAAATTCCCAATTATTAACAAGTGTAGTGTTCCATACACAGTCAAAAAAAAAAAAAAACATAATACTTATTTAATCAAAAATTAATGAGAGGACTTTGCATAATCACAACAAACGCTTTCTGTTGTTGTTTTACTTTCGGATTAAATTTTCTAAAAATAAAAGTATTAAATATTCTGTGGTCAAATCCTTTAGCACGTTTTATATCCCTTTAAAGGGTTACATACGTTCCTGTTGATGAAACTTTAGATATTTATTCTATAAAAAGGAAAGGCGAAATTTTTATATGATTATTTTCAAGGTTTTCTATTTCAAAAGATGTTGAAAATTATTTCTCCCTTTATTGCTAAAAATTTTTTTATTGGAAAAATTTTCTTTAAGAAGTTAGTTTAATTTTTATGTCTGTGTTGATGCATTAATGGTACAACTACATAATTACCATTACACAGTGTGTTAAAAGCAGATAGAATGGTTTATGCTATAGAACACTCGACGCGCGGTTTAAATCAAACTCGTACTTGAGTTAAAAAAAACACAAAAAATTAGAATTGATAAGACATTTGTAAATACAACATTGTTTATTTAAAAAGCGAAAAATCTTTCAACTAATATTTTTCCCCTACGGAAAATAATTTAAATTTTTTCATTACTTTGTTTAGTTGTTTATGTGTCTTTAAAAAAAATGAAACGTATAAATTCATATTTCATGCACCTTTCGAATAATTTTATTGGCGATTGGTATGTCCACCCAGTCGAACGTAGAGCAACTTAAACTTGCCGTAAAAGTGCCTTGGAGTAATTGTCACCACAAACAAGTCACAACTAAAGCGCTCAGCAATGAGTCACTTATAATTTTCTGATCAATAAACAATGAGGCCTAATTTGGGGATCCGGCACGCACATCTACGAGCGTTCTTCGACGGAGCCTCTTTTCGGCTTATAAGCGGTACCACCAACAACAAGACGCCTATGGGGAACACCTACCTATTCAATGCAATGGTGGAAATGAACAGACCCGACCTTGACTTTGTCAACGCACATAAACATAGAGATTAAGATAAAAACAATCAACCAAAAAAGTTGTATAAAATTAGATGGCCATGGTGAAGACCACGTCCTAAGAAATAGAGATAAAAAAATTTCCCACTTTCTGGATTTCCCACGACAATACGTCGAGGTATATTGCTAGAAAAATAACGTCGAACTAGATTGTGGCTACCGCCATGGGATTCTCCAAGTCCTCTAGCTGCCGGCTGCCACACTGGAAGAACAAAGGTTTATTATTTCTTCTCCTGTTTTGGCTGCAAATAAATTTAAACCACAGCACACAATTTTTCCAGTCATTGATGCAAATAATTGGGGAAGTAGGTTGATGCTGATGATGGTAATGATGGTGATGCTGCTGGCTACCGCCAGTGTCCATGTCGACGTCGTTTTTCTGCGTTTCTCAGAATTCTGTTGCAGGTGATAAACTTCCAGAATTGAGTTCTTCGGCCGTTTTAATCGACATATTTTTGAATCTCTCATTGAGGCTTAATGATGAGACCATTCGACGGTTGGCTGGTCAGCCATGCAGAGTAATTGTCTGAAATGCGTGGTTAAATTGAAGACTGTGAATTCACAATAAATAATACAATTACTTTGTATTCTTAGTTCCTGTGTTCACTAAACTAAAAACAAAACACTCTCATTTTATATTTTAAGGTCGAAGCAACCATAAGCAACAACTTATGGTTGAAATGTATCTTGAGAGATAACGATTAAACTAATTAAGAAAGTATAAATCCATATAGACGACGATTTTGTGCAATATCCGGTAAGATTGCATTTAGTATATTTTTAAATATCATCGCCTTGAACACTTAAAATGCTACTCATTATCATACTTTCAAAAATTCTTTATAGTGCTAAGGAATATTAAAAAAGACAATTAATTAAACACATCACACATAGTACTTAACATAGACGTTATGAAATTCTTTCTTACTTCAGTAGTGGTTAGCATATGTGAAAATATATGTTCGATTACTAGTTTTTGTAATTTTTCTTGTTTATTTATTGGTTTTTATAATCTCCGAGAACATTATCTAATTATACTATAATGAGGATGGAATTTGTTATTATCCTTTGGTCATTGAAATGTTTTCCAAAAACTGGGTATAACAGGTTAAAAAAAAAAAAACTTATTAATTAATTTAAAAGTGTGAATACAGAAGAATTTTTCATAACTCTTTAATTTAAAAATGATGTACAAAATTACATGTTTAATTATTTAACTCTAACCTTTTCCTACCTGTTTTTAGTAACTTGACTGCCCAATGCCAGATGTATTGCAATTTAAATTGCAATAAATAAATTAGGTTCGTCATTTTTTGTGTGTTTTTAGTAGGGTTAGTAGTAGTAGTTAAAATGTTGCATAAACGTGCCTTGACCGGCTTTCACATCTTTCTGTATGCGGATCTTCTAGTACGCGATACCAATCGAGTAGAAGAAACTAGTTACCTGACGGCTAATTAGAAGTATCACAGAATCTTTGCCTTGTTAAAAATGAACATCTGAAGGAAAAAAGGACACCCTCGTGCTGGAGATTGAACGTTGATATAAAACCACCGACGAAAATGCATATCCTGTAGAACCACCTGCTTCGCGCATTAGAATCTGGCATCGACGGCCAGTCATAATTTTTATCAGTTGAAGGTATCTAGCGCACGGTGCCGCGAAATTTATTAATATCAATTATCGCATAATTGAGTGCAATTTTGTGTGGTAACCTACTCGATACACAGCTTTACACCTTCATGTATGTCTGGCCGGATTATGGGACATGGACATTTCCTCTCATGAAGTGTTTATTACCGCGGCGTGGTGTGTTCACACCTTAAAACATGCACGTATCCCGCTGCGTGTGTTCCCAGCACTGCGTTTTCTAACCGAAGACATGTCGAAATGTTATGAAGGTAAAAATCATAAATAAAAAAGGCTTGACCACAATGTGGCGATCACCGCGCTCGTTTTCCCGACTAAATTGCGTTTTCGGCGTTCAATTTATTTAATTGTGTGACATGACGGCAATAAACCTTTTTTTCTGGAGCAGTCTTGCTTTTCAACCCTTTTGTCGCCACGTCCGCCCCAGCTCGCCTATCACGTTTGAGAACGCTTGACTGGCGCGCGATGTACTTCGGGACTGTTGCACAATACACGGCGGGCGCATTTTCAGTCGCGAAATAAGCAATGGAAATCAGAAATCACGTAATTTACGTGAACTCTGAACCGCGTAATGAGACGTTCCAATCCCGCGGCGGCTGATACCTTACACAAAAGGCCAATTCCACAATTCTCAAGACGCGGCTGAGGCTCCTCAGCTGGGGACTTCCTTCTCGGACAATTGACAAAAAAGCAACGAGAGTGTGGCGCTTGCAGACAAAGCCCCAATCGGGGTTTTGTAAAGGGTTCTTGGTGCGGAGCCAGTGGGTCTCCGCTGTCGACCTAGTTGATGGATGGGTCATGGTTGTGGCAGTCACAGAATGATGTATTTTAACAGGATTGTTTCGCTTTTGTAACATTCTTTTTGGGCTTTCCGATAAAAAGAAAGTGAAGTGATTTGTTAGGAGTTTGAAGACTATGTCAGCTCTTACGCAACGGAACATCTGCTTGGAAACAAGCCTACAAGTCTTACGAATTGAAAGAAATGAAATCCCTTCAGTAAGAAATCCTATCACTTAAAACGGAAAGCGAACAAAAGGTGTAGCAAATTGTTTTTTTTTTTTAGCAGTCTTTAGTGGGATATACATCTCAAAAACATGTTCGTATTTCTTCCCATAAAAGTAGTAGAAATAAATTTTGGTTAAACACTTTCACAATCTGATTAAGGTAATGAAAAAGAAAGAGGCTATGTTTGATAGGAGATGGTTGACATTTAGCTGTTCATATCATTCCAAAAGGGGAAGTAGAAGACCTATTTTAGTCTAGCCGAATGTCCCTGTTGTTTTATAGAAATGGCAACAAGTCATACAAGATGGCAATTTTTTAAAAATATTTTCAGCGCTATTTCCTTTTAAGCGCAAGAGAAAATAAATTAAGGAATCAGGATAAATTTTTGTCAGAGGACAGCCATAGGAAATAAATGAATCAATTACACGAATTGATATTCGAGTTAGTAGTATTCTCCACGAGCCTCAAAAATCTGGATATAAAAAATAAAGCATTTCAACTGATACTCCCAAGTAACTCTAGAAAAAATGACATCAGCGGCGGTTAATTTTGTGTCCGTAGGCACCGGTTTGGGCTTATTGTGAATAGCCAGTTATGCTGGCTCCGACTGCAAGCCCCTAATTGCACCTTTAACCTTTGGTTGGATTTTATGGCTTTCGGGTTTCTGCATAATTTATACCTTTCATTTGCTACTTGCAAGAACTGAAAATGAAGCACATATGCGAAGAGCGCCATTAAAGTCGGTTAAATCTTTGCGACATGCTTGAGTCGTAATGTTTGGACTTTCGAGTAACATATCCACCACAGCATATACGTACATTAAAACACATTCAGATTTAGTACCATTATTTTCCGAAGAATAATTTCTTAAAGAGAAGTTAATTTGTTCTCGTACGACTTTAAAATGACTACGAGCACTGCAGAAATGAATTTAGACAGGTTTTTAATGGTTTTTCAATAGGGCTGCTTTCTTGGCTTAACTATTGCGACTGGATGAAGCAAACGACAGAGCCGAAATCTAATCGAAAGCCACTCCTTGGCCGAAAATAATTACAAAATCGCGAGCAATCATACAGTAATAATTCTAGCCGCTATAAATAACCTCTAAAACCCGTTTCCAATTGAATTTCCTGATGATATCGCTTTTCTAACTGACTCACAATCAGCCACACAAGAGAGCTCTAAGTAGTCTAGGTCTGCGCCTACTTTTTCCTATTTCCGGATAATCGCGGTGTTACCGCTCACCGACATCCGATGACTCGGCCGTAAACCAGTTACCAGTTACCTCTGAGCACGGATTGTGAGTAATCCACAAAAGGTTCCCTGGTCTATCGGAGGTTATTAAATAAATCAAAGCCGGGCTCCGCGGGGAGGAGGAGAACCCACAGCGAATTGGTGCGATGCTGACGGGATGATAGCGTAATGAGCGGTTCACCGGCTCGCTATGTTACTTAAGAAGTGCAGACGAATCCGCAACTCTCGTTAAGAGTTTTCCTAGTCTTCAAGACGAAACAGAATTTGCATTATTTGCGGTCGCGGAACAGAGGTCCCATTGCATTTAGCCTAGAAAACATAATCACGGGTGGCGATTGAAGTCCCCTGCACCGCCCATGCTTCGCATACCTTCCGATAATAAAAGGCGAATTAAATCATTCCTTTTCTTCGAATGCGTTAAATTTTTCTTATCGACGGAACGTGTGAAGAAAGCATGAAAGAGCCAGAGCATAGTAGTGGTCGTTTAAGCCCAGAGAAGTCGATGGCCTTTAATTAGATGCGCAATTGTAGCGGAGATAGTCTTCTGTTGCAAAACTAGTAGGAAGGAAGATGCCTTACGGGGTGTTAATAGGGTCACATTTACAGAAAACAAGGTTTTCTTATGTAACACACCGGAAAATCAAGAAAATACGATTCGTTGAAAATTTGATTTAGCACCGCTTTCCCGGTTTTTGTAGCGCAGTAGAAAGGGAATTTCGCTAATTAGAAGAAACATTTGAATGGCCCCCATTTGAAAGAACCTCGTTCATTAAAGAAACACCATGAGGTGCATCCCCGGGGTAGTTAAAGTTCTTAAGTGGAGTAGTTTTTAGTTACATCATAATCTCTTATGTCTTTTTGCGGTCACATTTTCATTAAATGAAAGGGCAAAGTTGTATGCAACACAAGTAGAAATAAACACAACACGAAGATGTCGAGGTATCCTCCCATCCAAGCGTTGAAGAAATGCAAGTTCTTTTGGTGTTTTTGTAGTTTCGTCTATTAAAGTGGATTTCTTAACTTTGTATTGGTTTAACACTTTTGTTAAACATTATGACCATAGAAAAAATTCTGTTTATTTTTTTAACGAAATTTTATGAAAGGGAAACGTTTTTTTTCATTCTGTTAAAATGTCAATGTCTTACAAATATTACAAACTTACTTTTAGCAATTTCCCTCTAACAAAACTTCCAAATATTTGTCAACGACAAATACAAATTTAGGCAAAATGGCAGTAATTAATAATTAATAAAGACAGAGTTAGATTTATCAATTTGTCTATAGGTTTTTGTAAAACTTAAAGGCGAATAAATCACCTCTTATGATTTTTTTTATTTCTAGTTTCTCGTAAGTAGTCAAATGATAAATTAACAAAGGGACCTCTAAAGAGCAGCAACTACTTTTTGGGAATTCTTCGGAATTTTATTTGCGTCGTGCACGTAGCTAAATTTGCTTCGAATATGCTGATTTATGTAACTTGATATCAAACTATAGCTTTAATTATTTTTTTATTATCTTAATTTGATTTTTTTATTTTATTTTATTTTATTTTTTGTGCTCTTTGCCATTAGGAATTAGCAATGCCTCCAGAGAAAAACAACAGTTTCGACCCGAGAGACGATTTGTCTTATTAACGAGAGTCACCTTTTTGACCGCCTTTCAAAAGATTTCTACAGGAAATTAGTGAAAATCATCAAAAAGCGCCTTCGAGCTCTGCTGACATTTTGTCTAGAAGTGATCCACGGCGTCGGTCAATACCTCTTGAGCCCGTCCATTAATTTTACTCGAGGAAAGGAAAAAAAATCTGGCCCATGTAATGGTCAGCAATCAACAAGTCAAGGTCTAATAAGGTAAAGTGATATGCGGTCAAATCGGAACCTGTGTATACACGCGCTCCACCTGTGGGCACCCTTTCAATTAACATCTAGCCATGCTTGCAGGCTGACCATTCGAACGTCCATCAGACTGAAGAGGGGAACAGTATGGAGCAGTACGACTCGATTCAGTCTAGCCTGGCCTTCAAGGTGACCTTCCTTCCTTTGAAATAGTTCGATCAGAGGTGTGACGACGTATGCGCCTTCTTGTTCTCGGCGCGCCAAAATTAAATCGTGTTTTTTCCCCCTTTTCGAATTTCAGAGGTTCATTAAATGGTTCGCTGGTGGATAAATAGCCAAGATACGGTTTGCACAGGCCTTTCATTGGATCGCACCATAATTATGCTGTCATTTGAGCAGAGCACCTATGGCGGTAAGCGCTGTGCGTTTCGGTTTGTGCCACCTCATGCGTAACAGGCGAGCTCTGTAAAAAATGAAACCTGTTCGGGCTATTGAATGGCCTGTACAATGGACGTGCCATACACTGCAGCCATATTCGAGAAGAATCTCGTTTTGTGGATTAATCGTGCGACGTGAGCAAATCTTTAGAAATTTTTTAAATCAATTTGTTATGGAATTCGAGCTTGCTGCAAATTCCCAGGGTAAAATCAAATCGCACGATAAGTATTTAATTAATTTGGCGAGGTGGAGTAGGGTTTCTTTGGCCAAGGTGAATTGTAGAATTAGAACTGTGATGTTGTCTAGTACTTGCACGCTTTTTAGAACTTTACTTTTTCGAAATATCGATCTTCTAGAAGACCCATGTTTTCTCCAACGAATATGACACTCTTGCGTGCCGCTCCACTATGAATTACGTTTCGTTTCGCATTCTTCCTTTTCTTTATCAATTCTTTCGCGAAAGAAATCCAAGGAGGCAGTATTTATATCTACCGACTTTATAATCCAAGAACAGGTAGTCTTATTACGGGGGATAAGTCAGACGGCCAAGTTTTGTGGTAGAATCGCTAAATTGAAAATGTTTTTTAGTAATCTAGTACGAAAGGCGCTAAATAATTTTAATTGTGAACTCAAAAAAAAAAATAAAAATGCTTAACTGGACAAAAAGGACTATTAAGTTTTTTTCGAATTATAAGGACCAATTAATTCAGGTTTAAATTTTCAAGTGGTTGTAGTAAAATTTTATAATTTTTATGAATATAGAAAATCTCTAATGACTTCTGAGTTTTAAAGGAATAATTGAGTTTTAGTCTCGTTATTTAGCCTCTGTGTCATTTTTTTTATCTTAAATATGTTAGTAAATGAGAGAGGATTTTTATTTAATTTTTCGATTCTTTACTAAATCTAGAATTACTTAGATTTCTTTTTGAGTTTTCATTATACACAAGCAGCACAAGTGCCTTTTATGTTTTTATTTTAAGAACCAAGAAAATAAAGTTTTTTTAAAGAAAATCCATAAACGTAATTCCTAAGAATTTAGTACTTTTAGAAAATACTTTCTGTTACCATTGCAATTGGTTTTAAGTATTTCTAGAAGACTTAAAATTATTACCCAAAAATTAAATAGTACAAATTTTTTCACATTCACAAAGCGGGGTTCACCAAATGTTATTCTTATTTTTTATGTATTACTGTATTTAGTTTGTCACTCAAAAAGTTTCAAAAAAACAATAGTAGGTAGAAAAATTGAAAATAGAAGAACTTGATTTAATTTAATTATTTATCTGATTAATTTCGCTATTTAGCCTTTAATCACAATTTAGCGAAAATAATAAAATTGAGAAATTAGAAAACTATGGAAGGATGTTAAAAACTGCTGTCGTGGGGCTTTTGTTTGTTTGAGTGATTTCTCTATCACGTATAGAGATGCAGTGTTCTGGTTTGTTATAGCGTTAAATCATATTTCACTAACCTTTAGTGACTAAAAACTTGGTTTTTAAGTCAAGGTCAAGGTTTTTACTGATATAGATTTGTATAGGTTTTGTCACTTTTTGTTTTTCGAGTTTCCCTACCCAAAAACTTGCTTGCTTGACTCCTAGCCAACGTAGGGTCATGCTAAATTTTGTTCTCCAGGGTTCGCGAAATCCATGTGATGTGCGATTTCTGTGCCTTTTATAGGTACGAAGTCGTGTGTGACTGCAATTGCTGCACCTCGGCGGATTGCCTAAAACGCATTCAATTGACAATTAACCATGTGGGCAGGTGCACTCGGACATGCAATGGGCAGCGGTGAGCACATGTGAGTCGACTATTTGTATTTACGCAATTGCCTAATTGTCACGCAGTTGCACCGAACTGCGGTGCAATTCAGCGGCGGATAGCCGCGTTGCTCGTGCGGCATGTTGGATTGAGCTCGCGGTCAGTGGCCGCGCGGAGCTCGCGACCATTACGCGATTACCTTTGGTTTGTGCGCTGTGGCGCGGCGGTGCTCTTAACGCATTCCACGCTCTCATTGCACAATAATTGCAACTTGCACATTTTTTGCCATTTCGGTCTTCCCAACAGAAGAACATTTCTTCCTAAGACACGCGGATCCAACCATAAGATGAACGATTGCATGCCCAAGGAACCTGCACTTTATCTCCGCTTGGCCGGCTGTTCACTAACCGTCTGCGATGACGACGCCGCGCCGATGACCAATGGTCGCTAGTGGTCGCAACCGCGGGAGGTGAAAATCGCGAAAAATGTCTTCAAAAATAGTGAAAACCAAAGCAACATCGGTGTCAATGTACCCGGCTAATTAGAGCGCGACGGACAGCGGCGGACCGCTGAATGTCACCGATTCAGGCAATATCCATCCCACGGAGCCCACAAGAGAAGATTCTACGCAACGCATAGAAGTTTTTAAGACCTCTCCGAAAAAGTACTACCATCCTTGGACAGCTGAAGAAGGCGATGCCGCGGGCAGTAAAAAGTCGGTCTTGATGCGCGCGTGGGACAGAGCGGGCTACGCCGGTTCGCAGTGCAATTAATAGCGAACCGCTATGCCGCCAAATTGGGCCTATATTTTGGCTCACTGCAACAATTCATCATTTTTCTTGTCTCAGACATAAGAAGAAGTAAACGACTGTGCACAATGGTCTCACAATGGACCAAAGAAAGCACTGTTATGGCCCGCCGTCGTAGCCGTCTTTTCGGCCTCCTTAGCATACGCGAGTCACCCACCCACAGTTCATAGTGTTCCCTTGTTAGCTAGTGCACCCAGAGCACACCTCTGCCGGCTTCCATTGTTAGGATTTTAATTAATTGCCCGCTGCTTTGTCAACGGGCCAACGAACGCGGACGGCCACGCGGCCGAGTGTCGTAACACACGGAAGATAAATCCTAAGAAGTGCGGGTGGCTGAATTGAGTTACGACTTGCCAACCGAGCAAAAAGAAAAGGAGCCATCTGGCCAACGTTTGTGTCCACTGCCACTGTCAATTAACGCATAATTAAAACCCGGATTAATAATGAATTCTTCACAGACGATGGTGGCAGTGGTCATTGAGAGCAACTGTCTTAGGAAATAGTTCAAGGAGATATGACGGCGATCTTGCGAAAAGCCTTTTCGTCAGTGATGCAATGAAACGCTGCAGGTCATAATCTCGCTCGTTTGCAAGTACTTGCGCTACGTTGAGTAATAATTAGTAAAATATTTGAAGAAGTATTGCCGCTCAGGTGCGTAGGCCGCGCAAGGTGTTTGGTTCGGCGGTACGTTCGATTTCAAATGCGTGGCCCACGGCGTGCGGATATTGAGCAATTTGTGCAGTAATTTGTAATTTTATGATTTTATCGCCTTTTCATCTGTATGAAGCCTACGGTGGGCTTCCAGGTCTCCGCCTCTTGAAATTAAGTCTTTTACGGACGCATTTAGTGCCAGAAGCAATCACTCGTAAAGTGTTCGTCGGGTGACGGTTGTAATTACACTTTTAAGGCAATCAATATTTAACTAATTTGGTCTGACATTTAGTGCGGTTTTCTTACGTAACGTACTTTCCGTAAGGCAAATACTTTCGTCCTATCTCGACTTATAATAAAATTCTAATTGAGGTCTTACTGCGCGATGAATGTCGTGGAAAATAAAAATAAAGTAAAGAAACATATGAAACTCAGTAGTGTTGAAGTAAGGAAGGATCATCTCGTATTCAAAATGAAACACAAACTTATTACAATCAAAAAGAATTTATGTGTATATTATTGTTTATGTAGTCAGAAATAAAAGTAATAACAAAAATATAGACAATTGTATAGAACAGCGGAACTATTACTTGTCTTAAGATCCATTAGGTGGGCTTGCAAGAAAAGTATTTCGTATTAATTAAAGTGTTGACATACTCTACCAGATGCTCTACCTCTATTAATTATTTACACAACCATTACTTTCGTCATTGTTTTATTCTTTAACTTGAAAAATTTACAATTAATTCTAAAAGAGAAGCGACGCAAATTCGGGAGGAAGAATATTTAATTAATACAAGTTTTTAAAAAGAGTGAGGTACTTTAATTTTTTCTCTGTTTTAAAAAGAAAAGTTCCCCAGGCCTACAAACCTCGAGAATATTTGTTCTAATGGCTTCTTATAGGTTTTGAATTATTGATGTTCCCGCTATTCATAAAAAAATTATGAGCTGTGAGTCCTAAAAAAAGACCCATGGAGTAAACACATGTTGCTCTGTCGGGTTTATTTGTCCGACCATGATCTTATTAGGATTTCACATCGAGCAGCAACAGTGGGTGGTAAAGGTCAGTTCAAAGATAGCCCACAAGTGCCAATAATACCCGCGAGCTCGAGTGGTCACGAGAGAAAACGGAATTGCGTGCGCTTTTCCAATTAAATGGATAAGGGTGTCGGCACACGGTCAGAGAAGAAGACACACGGTTTGCGTGCCGATTATATTTTTCAAGGTATCGAAGTATCAAAGGTATTAAAAAGCATCAGAGGTGTCATCGAAAGACAGACGAGGGAGTGTTTCTCCAAACACTGGAGCTCCCTCCAGACTGAACTATTGCTAATAATTCTAATATTGCTTATCAAGGTCTACATAAGTCTGAGCTGTCGTGTGGCGACTCCACCCTTCCAAAACCTTGGATCTAAGGCTTGTCCGCAGTAGATCTTTGAACCCAACAGAAAAAAGGTTGGGCGGTCGTCGTCGTCAGTAACCGAGCCTTTAGGCGTAAAAATGTCATCCTCGCGAATAAAAGTGTTTGCCACACACGGAGACAAAAACAAAGTACCAACCTGGTGTAATTTATGGAATATCGCGAGAATACCGTTAACAGGCTGTAACAGCTTTCCCATTATCGCGCAGAAGTCATGTCGGGTGAAGGCAGAGCAATTTACGCGTATTTCCTGGTACTTTAGCAGCCACAGCATCGTCTCGTGAGCATCGTCCGGAGAAATACGCAAAGCAATTTGCGTCTCCTTATCAAAAAGTAAAGAGAGATGAAGACAGCTCCGAGGAACGTGAAATAGTTCGAAGTCTGCCACTGCTCCGTCGTGCCCCAGACAACTCAGAAATTGCAGAAATTCTGCAGAAGTCTGCGAAGACGACTGCCTTGACCTTCCTTAGCGGTCTCCGTAGTTTACCAGCGACTGCCTATGCCTATTTGCCCGTTCGACTAAATTGCCCTGGAAAATGTCTTCACCTGGGGCTCCACCGCTGTCACTATCCAGATGAGATGTGAGGCTCAGCAAATAAGAAGATCGTAAGAAAAAGCGTATCAAGGCGCGGTGCACTCAATACCTGTTTTGGGGGACGGCCGGGGCACTTAAGTAAACTGCTCATGACCTCTTTACGCATGCACGATGTAATTAAGGTGGTAAAGGCTAGTGCTACCATTTCTGTTTTATTGCCCACCTCAAGCCAAAGGTCCGGAGCAGTTACTTGTTCGGGAGAGACCAGACAAGGGAACTTCACTTTCTGGATGTAAACCGGATGGATTTGGTGTCCGGTTGACCCAATTTCGGTACTGCTTTCGAGACTGCGGGGAAGTGAGGTATGACGCCCCATATTCCCGCAGTCTCACAATGCACCTGGGATAACTTTCACGGTTTTTATTGGCTGGATCGACTTAGGACTCCGTAGGTTTTTCATGATGATTTTTTCGTTTCTGTGAAGAATCTTTTACGAGGGAGTGTACTTGAGGAAATGTAAGAATTTTATGGCATGCAATAAACATAAATAAAACATTTGATTAATGGCAAGAAATTCATCGCGGGTTTGTCTTGACTTATTGCCTTTCCCGAAGTAAGAAGTCGCACTTCAAAACGATGCGTTGTGAACCCTTGCAAAATCGTAAATGTTCCGAATGTCTTGTTCCATTTAATTTGGTTGATTGTATGATGGATTTATGATAAAATTTCTCTGAAAACTACATGAAAAGCGTTAAATGAAAAGTATCTTTTACAACAGTGAACATATTTTTGTAAGAATCTGTTCTTAGACATGTAAAATACGTTGGCTTATGCTAGCGCCCGGATGAAAACAAATATTCAAACGTGTTTTCCAAACCACTTCAAATGTATGCTCGGTATGAACTGAACATTTATGATTACCAAAAATTGAACAAAGTTTACAAATATGCTTTATTTTAATTTTAGAAAAACTAAGGGAACCTTCTTCGAATTTTCAAATTTGATTATAAGTGACCACTACAGAAACTTTACTTCAAGTAAACTTACTTTCAAGAAAGAAAGAAACTTACTTTCAAGAAAATCTCTACATTTTTATTTCCAAGTACATGCTACATACGTTTTTACTACATAAATTTGTTTTAAAGAATGTATGTTTAATACCTAGGGAACAATTTGAAAAACCTTATCGTTGTTTTTGAGAGCTTGTTCAAAAATAACCTTTTGTGCTTCTAAAATTCTCAATTTTTTGTTCCTGCTAGTTAAAGTTGCTTTATTTTTATAATTGTCAAAAAGTCAACTTTTTTTGCATATAGTTTTGTTAGGAAATAATTTTTAAAGAATTTCAAATTTGAATGTAGATGTAACTACACATTTAAAAATGTCTGGCCGAAAGTGCATATCTAAAAATTGCAATATTTATATTTTGAATAAATCTTAAGAAAGAAAATTATGAATTGATTTAACTAAAATATGCACGGAAAACGAATATAAAAAATTCTATAGAGGAAACTTATTTCTCCGAGCAGTCGCCTCTACCCTCGAAATTGTCGTAAACCTTACTCAAACAGCACAAGTCTTATTGATATGGAAATCAATTCAGACTTCAGCCCAAAACGACTTAAAGTCTTCCGCAGAAGTCGAGTTTGTCCGACTAAAGGAGGAAGAAGCCAAACTTTCAAAATGTTCTAAAGGTGAAAAAGAAGACAGTTATTATGATATTTTTTTAAAGACTGCCGTTTTATTTTACCTGATGATGATGAACACAATTTAATTTTTTGCCTACAAATGAGCCAGTTTTTTTGGGTGATGTTTTCCTCAGTAGGTAATAATCTTGTATTTACGTAGTTATGTTATTACATTCATTCCGACAGACATTTCATCAAACGAAAAAAAAATGTTTAGTTAACACTAATCGTTAAATTTTTAATATGATAATGGTGCAAAACACAAATCAAATATTTTAAATTATGTCAAGAAGTTCTTGATCTCAATCATTAATCATCGTATTTAATTTTATATTTGCAGAGTGAACTTTGTGAGATTGGGTCAAGACCCGGAATGGATTGTATGCCATTGAGAGCACCACCCGGTCCCTATCATCACTATCACGTTACAGATCAAACAAAATCGCTTCAGGAACTGCAGAATGAGGTCGGTGCCTTGTTGGAATTTCGAGATTTGGTCATTGAAACGTTCCCAGACCTCAAACATAAGATGGCATCAATGTCAGCAACAAATACTCTCACAGGGATGGCATCATCATCGCTAGCTTCTAGGTAAGAATGCCCGGAGGTGTATATTAAAAGCTCGTCTCTTCCGCAAATAAAAGAAATTAAGTCAATCTTGTGCAGATTGTTAATGAACCATTTGTCCCGTAGCGGCAGCCGGAGCAGTAGTGGGTGGCAGGTTTCACTTTCCTTCCCCCTATTCTCCAAACTGTCAGCATCTTCATTTGTCTAGGTCTGCTCGGGTCTTTATGCTCCCTGGAGTGCCTTTCGGGGCCAGGTCATTGTCATCGAGTGATTAATTCTGTCTCTCTATCCTTTTCTGAAATTTCTAACGGGTTATGACGGCATTCGATTCATACATCACCGTAAAAAAGATTTTCATTGATTAATTGGATTTCGACAAAGCCTCCATTTTTTCTAGGGTCTTTATGGTAGATGATTAATTTTTCCCGTCTGATTTAGGCGATTTATCCCATGGACTTCTCATTTGCAGAAAGTCTCTCTGTTCCATGCCACCACTTACCTTCTGTTGTCTAGACAAATTACAACGTTTGGCTACCTCGTAAATTAACGATATCAAAGGGACTTTTGTGGACAACAGAGTCAAAACAACTATGTCTATCTAAATATTATTTATATATAAAAAAAAGTGCATTGCAGTTAATGCCCTGATCAACTCGCATTAATTCTGGACAAAAGGATTTTTCAATTTCAATCAAAAGATAGACCTTATATCATTTTTAAGAGCAAGTGAAAATGATAACGATGGTAAAATAACTCAAAGGCCTATTCTACATAATTGGGTGAACATTGAATCAACACTTTAGATTTTCATCGAAACTAATTAAATGTTATAATATTCCTTTTTTGTTAAAAATTATCAACAAGGCCTTGAACAAAATTTAGGATTTTTTTGTTTGTTTTGTTTGTTGAAAAAAGAGCTTGCATTCAAAACATTGCCAAATACGCTCAAGTCGTTGAAGTCACCTGAAATTGATAAGTTGCGTCAGTTTTAATCTGTAGTGATGGTCCAGTGGCATAGACTGCAAACAATAAATGACCCATCAGCCAAAAAGGGTGGGCAGTTAAACAAAAGTCACTGTCTCTCACTTGTATATAATTTTTTCTGAATTTTCTGTTGAGAAGGTTTTGAAACTGTCTTTGTGACATTCTCAACAATATGGCAATTTATTTAACAAATTTCGTAACAATATTTCAGAAACTCTGGGGATTGAAAACAAAACGAAATTAAAATTTTTAAGTTATATTAACTTCTTAATTTCCAAAGTTACCATAGTCGTGCTTTTTTAAAAATTTCCGGAAGTGAAAAGATTTCATCTCGCTTCTGGGTTGACAACTAATGTTCTTGAAGTTTTTGAAGTTGTGTCTGTCCTTTTACCTATTTTCGAATCTGTACTAATTAAAAAATGATGAGAAATTATATATTTTTTAAAATTCTGATTACAGAAGGGAGTGGGAGCCAGGAATACGAGTAAAACGTAAAATAACACAAAAAGAAAACGCCGAAATGTCGTCATCCTCCCTCATAAGGAGCAGAAGTAACTCGCATAGTGGTAAAAAAGAGCCAAAGAGTGGTGAGGGCAATGGCAGTGTTGTCCAGGATTCTGGTTTCTCGACGGAAACAAGTTCGTCAAAGGAGGCGCATAGCGCTTCATCGACGACTGGTGCTATGCAGGTAATTTGCAAAAATTATGTACATATGTGTATAAAATTTAAATTTTCTCATTTAAAAAAAAAAATCCAAAATAAAAAAAATTTTCTATAGGGAGCTGTAGCTACAAATCGTTTGCTATCCGATGCCAACGATGAATTGCTTAACCTTCTAGATGTGATCCATAGAAAAAGTAATCGACTTCGTGATGAAGTCGAACACTTACAAAATTTAGAAAGAAATAAACTTAGGAGAAATGTGAATAATTCTAGCAATCCTAGCGAAAGTAGTAGTTGTTTAAATAAAACATTTCAAGAACATGTGGATAGGCTTAATAAGGAGGATATACAAATACTGCGAAAGGAGCGAGATCGTTTGCTCGACAAGTTGGCTGAAATGGAGGCTGAAACTTTGGCTGGACGAATAAAGGCGACAAAAATGCAGGATCAATTTGAAGAACTATGCACGGTCAAAAAAGAATTAGAGGAACAGCTCAAATTAGCACTTAGTCAGAAATTAGAACTGAATTCTAGACTGCACGAGTTGCATAAGCAATATGCAAATAAAAGTTCATCCAGGTACGTTTAGTTGTGATTTATATTAGATACTCTTTTCCAAATATTTGTTAATTTGTTGTAGTAGTCACTCAGATTCAACAAGTCAGCGGAATTCGTCCACAACAACTGTGGTGTCTGCTTTACATGGCCAGAATGGTGGCTCCTCCGCATTGGGATTGGCGGTACAGTCTGGTCGCTTAAACCTGACGCCTGCAACATTTACTCCGGTTATTGTGGATCAATCGACTTCAGTATCGGAAGACCACAACAAAATCATTTACCCATTCCATAGTAGTGATATGAAACATGTTAGCAACGATCTAAAGAACTTAGGTCGTCTAGATGGTTTGGTGAGTTCACCGAACCGCCTTAGTAAGGTTCGTGTGACTGATTCGAAAAAAATAGCTGCCATATTACTGGAGACGAATGTTTTAGAACTACAGAGGCATTTGCTTACACTTACAGTACAAAATCAGGTGAGTAAGAATATTTAGATAATTAAATAGAGCCACCACATTACTACATAAAGGGAGACATGTGCATATGTGATAAGGATTAATTTCACAAATAACCATTTCGAAGAAAAAACAATAAATTTATTCTATGGAAATTTAGGTAGCGAAGTGTAAAACAGTTTTGAGGACATTTTCGACCTAATACCAATTTGATGATATAAAACATAGGGAATAAGGTTTTCTATTTATCCTTAATAAAAAGAGAGAGTAGCATTAGATTAAAAGCAGGAATTTAGCTAGGGCAAGGGACTCCGGCCAAGAGATGAATGAAAAATTGGAAGAGGTTTCAAGAAAAGGCTGCAGCTCAGTCGGTATCATCAATGAAATTTTCAGAAACATTTTTAAAAGGTTTACTTAAAAAAATATAAGAAAGACTACTTCTGTATAATAAAATTAATAAACGGAAGAAATATTGTTATTGTCTACCGTTCACTATTAAAAAAAGAAACTCCACGTTGCCAACTGTAATGCTATACCAATAAAATAAACCATATACTAGGAGGCAGAGATTTGCTAAAGCAGAAAGATAAAGCACCTGACTGCCCAAATCACATGCCGTAAAAAGCCATTTGGAAGAAGGCGTTCCATGTTCTTGCATCCAGGCCCCAATTAAGAGCTAGTCTAAGTCTGTCCCGTCATATCAACGTCTATCAAATAGTACACAATTTTCTAAGAATTAATAAAATGAGAGGCATGCGCATGACTTATTAGGCTATAAAATGCATGGAGCACTCAATTCACCGTCACAGTGGCTGGGTGTCCATCAAGGTGTAACAAAACGGAACCGAAAGGGAAACAGGCACACAAAACGCTTGCGCTTGCTTCTTGAAGAAGAAGCCGAAAAGAACTCGGCGGTGGCTTATCGTTTTGAGCGGCGGCAGGAATCGCTCGCCAATAATTCAAGTTGCCAGGAATGACTGCCTCTGTCCCGGTATTTGGCCCGGTTCACATCGCAGTAGCCCCAAAAGCCTATTCAGCAAGAAGAAGAAATGCCAATGGTGGATCCATTTCAATTGCTACAGTTACTTCGCGTGAAAGTGTCTTTTCTAATGCTTCGTTCCCAGTTTCTCCTGTCGAGACGAGACGCGATGGATGGAGTGCCTCTATCATTTGTCGGCTGTAAACTAATATCACCACTAATTCTCCTTCGATCAACTCACCCCGGTCCGGGCAGCTAGCGTCTTAAGACGCGGGCTGATTTCCTTTTCACTTCTCCATTCAAATCGAATGAGACGCGGCGTTCTCACAAGGCAGGTTTCTTCCTGCATCGTATTGTGTCGACGTCGGAGTGGTAGCCTGATCAAAAGTGTCGAAGTCGACCCAACTCGACGCGACGTGCCACAGGCTGGAATTATCGACATTTAAACAAATCCATCAAGACTTACTCCCCGAGCGACGCAATAATCGACACTAGAGAAGCGGAAACTGTCGATTAACTTGTTGTCCGCTCTTTTCGCTTTGTTCTGTCGACTTAGCGGCGTGATTGACTGCACCAAGAAGTTAATTTAGCGAATCTAGACGTCTTGAGGTTTCTTGAGGTTTTCTCTCCCCGAATAAAAGGAGATGGCTTAATGTTGCAAAGAGGCTAATTACACGCAGGCCGTGTGTTGCTTGACAGTACTAGGCCAGAGCGTGATATAATTTTGTATCGATTTACCTCCAAACCAAAGATGTTACGTAATTTCTTATGGTTTTCTTGGCTTTCTTGAATATCACACACAATCCAGTGTGCAAATGGGAAACGAATATCGCTCTGTACACAATCCACGTCGGTCTGCAGTTTCAACAGAAGTAAACCAGATAACCCGAGCTGTTTATCGAGAATTTTCCAGTAATACGTTGTTTTTTGTAAGAACCGAAATGCGTTCTTAAGCAGTGTATCATTAATTGCTAAACACTGTTTTCTTCTTACTGGCGAAATATTGGATTTCTTGAATGATCAGTCCAAGGGAATTAGTAGGACGATTTTTAACGAATAAATTCCCCCGAGCCAGTGGCAATGTCGACAACAAGTGGTAATTTAATACGCTCCATTGAGTTGCCACTCTTTTATTTGTCCTCAAAACACTTGTGTTGCAAAAATCACAGCCCCGCTGTATGAGAAAAGCTGGCACGGAAATCAAGATAGTAATAAAAGCAGAACTCCAGAGGAGTTCGCTTTGAATTTTCATTAAATAATAAAATCGTACTCATGGTTACGTAAAAGGTCGCACTGCCTTTGGCTGTAATGAAATGCAATTAGGCTGTCGGGATCCGCATGCAATTTTTCCTATTTAATAGTATATGTTGCGAATAATAATAAATCTTTGGTGAGATTCATCCTTGATTCATTATGAAGTATGGTTCCTGATGGATGGAGCGCACTTGAACAGGGATACTAAAGTAATTCATAGAGTCAAGTGAAATCATAGTACTTTATAAGCAAATTAGTAGTAAGCAAAAGCAATGCGGACAATGTTAAGTCTCATTCTTTTAATCATCTGGCATCTGGCATAATTGGGGATAGGGTGAAGTATCGAAAGAAAGCCAATTTTATTAACCTATGAATTGAATTGAGTTTCAGCACGTTGTTGTTGTAAAATTTACTTACATTCAGTTCATTTCAAAGGTTAAAAACACAATTTTGATATAAAAAGTTATTTGAGCTTCGAATTTTACTGTCGTATAGATATCTAAAGATAGACTACAATACAGAAATAAGGGTTTTTAGAAACAACAGGATACTTATTTTTTAGAATTTTCAAATTTCAAACTCAATTACAATACATTACGCAATTTTGCCCCATTGCCTTTTTTTAATCTCATCGAAGTGTTACTAAATCTACAAATGTGTTTTTCTAAATCTTTTTATTTTATGGCTTGAGATTTTTGTTTACCATTTTTTAGGTTCTTACACAGAGACTGGAGCAGGCAACAAAAACAAAAATTAATCTCATGAAAAAGTTGGATAAGTCCAAGGAAGATATTGACGATCTTCGATTTCAAGTGAGTCTGATTTTAAAACATATATTTAAAAATCATCTGCTAAATACTTTCGCCTTCGTGTCTTTATAGCTTGAAGAGAAAGACATTGAATTGGAAGGAACGAAGGCTCAATTGCGAGTGCTTGAATCGAAAAATCAAATTCCATCAAAACTAGACTTAAGTACAGAAACGAATCGTTCCTCATCAACAATAATCCTTTCTTCGAGGGACTCACCAATGACCCCGACACAAATCTCGACTCCAAGCATGAAGGCGATGACGCCATTAGCCATGGACGAAATACAACAGCACAGCAGTAGCACAGAATCAGCTCAAGACCATACAGAACGAGAGTCAAGACTTGCAGGTGGCAATGAGACACCGAAACGACGACCCAGCAAGATTCCATTACCTGGTAGCAAGGGTTACTTGGCGCCAAAACCTCCGACTGGACGTGCGACACAGAAAAGTCCCGGTTCCGGACCAGGATCGAATAAGAGCTTAAGTCGGAGTACAGGGAATCTGTACGGCAAATCAGGACCTCCGTCTGTCCGGCGGGATACGACCACGCAATCCTCAAGTTTGAACAGGCCAGACTCAGCTCAAAGTATACGAAAGGACAGCTCACTGGGAACTAACAGCCGAAGTTCGTCGTCTTCGATACCGATTTCATCGAAATCCACTCCGTCCCCACACAAAGTAATCAGCAGTAGTCCGCTCCCGAAACCAAAGCGGGACTCGCTGACGTCACGTGTTCGACACCTAGACTCGCTATCGCGTGTGTACAATTCGCCAGCATCGCCTACATCGCCCACGGGCGCCAGCAATAGTAGTAACAATAGTAGCACTAGCACTAGTAACCACAGTAGTCAATTAGTGACAGGTTCCGTGACAAATTTGCATAGACTCACCTCGAATTCTAAGAAGGACTTAAGTTCGAGTTTCACGCAAGGACAATCTCGCGATCGCAATAAGTCGTCCGTCTCCGTAAGACGGGTCAGTAGTGCCTCGGTCGGACGAAGTGCTACCGCTGAGTTACAGCAAAATGAAACGGACAATGGAAAGGTACGAAATTTGCGATCAACCCTCTTGGGTTGGCTCAAAATTTAAAAAGAAATATAATGAAAAATTGCAAAAGTATTTTCAAGAGCGAAAATTTGAAAACGAAACGATGGGGAAATGACAAACATTTATATGGACACTGTTCTAATTTCCCCAGAAACTCATTTCAAGTTTCAGAAATTCTAGACCACAACACCAAACTTTACACGTCTAAGTTTGTTTCGAGTACTTTGAGTAGGTTTTTGGCCGATTTGTTGCCAGAAATAATTTTTTTCTATTGATTGCCACGAATAGTTCCTTTTTACAGCTTTTTGATTTTATTTTTTAATTTAAAAGTGTTTTGAGCTCGTTTTGTCCACGTCCACATCTCGACCACACCCAGTTGTCTCTACTGATATATTTTTTTTACTAAATCCACTCATACACAATTTATAAAGTAAACATTCAAATTATGGTTTATCACAAAGTATAAGATTCTGAGATATCAAGACCGTGCTGTGTGTACATAACACGAGAAATTTGTTTAGCGTATTTACTGTGATTTGCCTAGTTTCGTTCGCGTTAGAGATGAACACTTACCAGGTAGGTCGCATATTTTGTTTGTGTCTTTTACATTTTCTATTACTGTAGAGTTTTGACCTCACCACGAATTTTTCACGATTTTCCATATTGCACTAATCTATAGGTTTACTTCGGCTTATATTCTAGTTTCTTTTTATCGAAAAATATTCGAAGAAAATATGCCTATTTGCAAAATTCGCATGGTTGAGGTATCTATTAAATAAATATTTATACCATTAAATGAATGTGAACTTATTTCTATAAAATAACGTAGCTATCCAAGTAGAAGTTTGGAATATAACACCAGTCTCTAATAGAGTTTCGTTAAACACTTTCTGTATAATGTAGTTTGTAGTAAATACTTTTGAAAATTGCGCAAAGAATTAAACTGATAAATAAAATCAAATAAGGTTCTTTCTAACATTATTAAAACTTGCAGTTGGGACTCTAAACTTGCATAAAGACATTTTGGCTGCAAATAAAACATATCAAAAATAAAATTGTAGAAAAATTTGTAGATTCATAAAATAATTTTCAGCAGGCAAGATGACTTAGGTTGTATCTGATTTTAGGGAGATTCAACTCTCATATTTATGCCATGGCAGTTACATTACACACTGTCTATAAGCCAAAGTAAAGCCATTTGAAAAACACCTTTTGCCACAACAATAAGATTCTTTATATGTTCCCACAAATATGCGACCTATTTGAACTATATGAAAGCTTTAAAATTATTTAGTACACAATAATTAGAATGTATTTTGTCCTATATTAAAAAGCAACGAAATTTACTTGTGATTAAAAAATTAATCATTCATATTTCATCAAAATAACCAGTGAACCAAAAACACACCACTAATCTAACCATCAAAAATGTCTTTAACCTTATTTTTATTTCATTTATTTCTTATCGTTTTTCCATTGTCTCAATAACAATAAACAAACAAAACAAAAAGATATGAATTAATTTTTGTCTGAATAACACAAGAGCACATTGTTATTTATTTTTCAAACAAAACTACTAAGTTAAAATAACTGACTAACTTAAAATATAAACACATAGAATTGACCCCTGGTGAAATATTTAGTTATATTTAAGTTCTTTTTCTTAAATTAATTGTTTAAATTTACAACAGCAGAAAGAGAGAAGAAAAGAAGAAATTCAAAGACTAGTCGCTAAATTTAGTTATAATGTTTTGTATAGAAAAGATCACAAGAAATCGTGAAAATTCGCTTTATTAATAATTTCTTTTATATAAAATTATTTCAAAAAAACAAAAGCTTCTACAGCAGCTCCATCATCAAAACCAGTTTCTTGAAAGCTATGAAGAGAATTTTAAATGGATTTGTTAAGCACAAAGGCAGGCTGAACTTCATCAGATGGTGCTGTGTTGTTGCCATTGTGAAACACACCCAATTGGATTTATTTTATTAAAGTAGCAAAGAAATAGTGACTAAATTCAAAATTTTCCGGAAAATCAAAAATAACCGAAAAATGAAGCACGCACAAGATAGCAGTCATCTAGACGAACATTCAGTCGCCGAATAGAAAGTAGTACGAAAGTCCAGGGCACTTATTTGATAATAATTGAGAGATCCGATGCAAAGAAAATAGAGATTGTCGTGCTACATGTGGTGTGATTGAATAATGCGATTCGGTATCAGTCAGTAGTGCCTCTGTTTTGTGACCAGGAGCGAAGTCAAGATCGCCGTCGGGATACTTGTTGTTGTTCTGCATCCACCACAACTACCACCATCACCACTACTCACATTTTGCTCCCATTTCTCGTAAGTCCTTTCCCCTTTATATGTATGTTCTTTTCTTTTAAGTTACCTCTAATTTTTTATCTTTTCGTAGACTTAAAATCTTAGAGTTCTAGATTTTCCTTAGTTTACACTTTTGCTTGTTTGTTCTTACGTTCTTCATAAAATTCGGTTGTGTTTAATTACAAATCAAACCATAGGCAATTATTTTTAGTACTTTAACAGTAGCAAAACCCGTAGTCGTAGCAATGCTTTGTAGTGTACATTTATTTTCTAATCTAGTTTTATTTGCCACTTTTCACATTTACCACCTTCCTTTTATTTTGTTTTCTCACTTTTTCGCGGTTATTTTGATTGGAATCGATTTAGAATCAATAAAATTATATACGCTGTTTTTTGGCTTTAAATGTCTGCTAAATTCTGAATTGGTTTGCTTCTACAGGTCTTTTGATTAGATTTTGTGTATTACGTCTACAAGTGTGGCGTTGAGTTTCCTCATCAGTCGTGAATGCCTTACAAAAGAACTATCGCAGGAGTAACTGGGGCGTTTTTGTATATTGCTCCATTATTCATTTTTAGTTTGGAATTAATTGTTGATTTTTTGTTTAAAGAATATGAATTTAAAAAAAAATTTATCAATCAATTATTTCCTACACTGGCTTAATGTTCATTTCAAAAGAAACTAGCAATATTCAAAATACCAAAAAGTCTAGTAACTAGCTCTTACAGACAAACTGCGGTGGCCTGTAACATACAATTTATAAATTTTGACTGTTTTTCGAGTTCATATCATAGGTTTTCAAAATTAATTAATAACAATTTGTCTGTTCTTGTAGCGTGATTGTTGATGAATGCAGTTAGTGTTGTTGAACTGTTTAACAAGTACAAGTACGCAGATACATCGCTATTATTTATAAACGCTTTGTAGATATTTATTTTAAAATAATGATCTTATTCGGTTTTTTTCTAAAAAACGTTTTTAAGTATTGCAATGTCTTGTAGATGATTTGTCGTTACATTTGCAACTGTTCTCCTGCTATGGAGCATTTGCAATTAAGACTTGTAAGCCTCGTTCACGACCAGGCCAAGAATAAGAAGATATTTACAAATTTTGTGTCAAAGCCAGATCTTATCAAATTCTCCAAATATATTAAGGCAAAAAAGGCAAAATATATCTCAGACGTAATTATTTAAAATTTTTGGGAAGTCTTGAGAATGATATCAGAAAAATTTTAAAAGTTAGATAATATCAGAGAGTTGAATTTAACTCATAAAACAACTTCTGTTTTGCCTTTCCAGCCACAAAATAATCTAATCTCTGTCCACTTTCAAACAATTTATCTTTTATTTATACAGAAAAAAAACATTTTCCACTAATACTAGATTAGATTTTAAACAAATGAATAGCTTCCCTTTTTCCGTTTTCATTTCAGATCATTTCAAACTTGAAAAGGCGTTTTATGAAATGGTTTCAAAGCAATACAATCAGCCTCAGAAATCCAAGACGGGCACCGAATAACACTCAATAATTCTATTGCAAACGATAATTCTAATAATAAACAAAAATAAAATAAAATAAATAACAACAGAACTATACTGATTTACACTTTGTAAGCAAAATTAAAATTGATGTAAATTGTGCTTCAAAATATTAAAAATGAGGTCAATAACAGCTGGAAAGATCGCCATTACTATAAAATTAATTTAAAAAAGTATGAAAGTGCAGACGGAATTGAAATTAAATTCCAAATATTCACTGTGGAGTTAATTATGATAAATTAAAATAAAATTTTAGTGTACTGTGAAATTAATTTAAAATGATAAACCAAGTTTCTATTGATTCACATTAAGTAACTTTAGGTAGTCAGGTGAATAAAATTTAATCTTGGCAGAATTCTTTAAATGAGATTTTATATTTACTAGAAAAACATTTTGTCCTGAATAATCCCAAAATGTCATGAAAAGAAATACGATTGTGAAATGTCGGCCATGAATTGTACTTAAACGCTGCAAGACAAACGAACAATTTTTCAGAAAATTCGGAAAATTTTAAAATTAACTTTTCTGAAAAGCATAGAGTGAAGATTTATTTATTTTGCACTGTGAAATCGCAGACAGGCTGATTTTTGAAGTTGTAATTTAACTACTAAAGAACTCCGCAATTTTGAAATCTCGGCAATGTCGGCCTTGATTTATACAGGGTTGATTCTTACAGTGATGTGCTACATTTTTTGCTTATAACAACCCAATGCCTTGCCTTCCAACCAAATTATTTTATAAAGAAATAATAATTTCTTTAAATCGGCACTAAACAATGAAGCGTTTTGTCCTCCCAGTTTATCGATTAACCTTTCAGAAATTTTAAATATAAAATATAGTATTAGAGTAATCGACGAAATTTAATATTTTTTTTCAAGATGAATCAAAGATCAATAATTAAAGATGTAAATGAGTAATTAAAATTATATATTTTGGTTTGATTTTGTTTGAATACAAAGCCTATATTGGACAATTAATTGAAAAATAAAAAAGAACAAGTTTAGAAATTTCTAAATTCACTTTTTATCAGTGTTATTTGCGCTTGTTCCAGTCCGCCTCAATCACTGATCTCTTTATAGGCACAACATTTTCAGTGGGTACTACAATGTCAGACAGAGTAGACTCAGTAGACTCAGTAGACTCAGGGATGTTGCAAATAGTACGCTTGAGTCCTCTTAATTTGATTAAATGACCCATGAATGGGGTTGCACAGTCATTTCGTCTTTATAGCGCTACATATATTTATCGTTGTATTTATTCGCTATTAAAAAAATTATAATTATCTAAATTAGAGGTCTTGACATTATTCGAGATCGATTACTTGTCCAAAGTCAATTATATTATTTGTATTGCATGTTTAGATATCTGAATCGCGGTCAAGACTACTAATCTGATAATTTGATATCATCTGAACTGTGTGCAACAGATTTAAAAAAATACATTTTGTTTTGAAATAAATATTCCATAAAATGCAGTACTGGAACGTGATCCAGTGATAAAATGATTAACGATGCCTATCAAGTCTTCGTTTTGAGTAGAATTCATTCGTACGACATTAACAATTCCTTGTCATTTCAAATGTTTACCTTAAAATTCCTTTCAGTTCCAAAGGGAAATTATTTTTTGTGCTGATTGTGTTTGTTAATTTTAGTGCTTCAAATGATCAGTTGCTGCTGGTAAAAAAAAAAACTTCAGTATCAGAAATACAAGCTTTTTAAATAACACCAGTCACGTAGAAGCTACATTTACAGACCCTATAAATAATATAATTTTGCACTGCGCTGCCTTTGTGGAAGTGTACGCAGTTTCGGTTGGTGCGGAAACCTTAATTTTGTTTTGTTTTGCAATTACTTATGATCATTTTGCTCGTCGTAAAGCGAAATTCCTATTTGTAATGGAAGTTCTACAACAATTCAATGGACGATTTCTGCTTCGTTCCAAATAGCAGCGTTAAAAATTTACATATCGTCAGAATATCGAAAACACCTTATGTAATTCACCGAATGGCATAAATTTCCATTCATAATCTCAGCTTTTGGATCAAGCGAGTTCGCTTTTGTAGTCCAAAGACATGTTGATTTTTTTCACTTTGTAAATATTTTAATTTATTGTTGGAATGATAAAAAACGAAAATTTTAGACTAGTTCTAGACTATGTTCGTAAAAATTCGCTTTTGATTTATTTTTAAACAGATTCTAACCAAACGCCTTTTACTTAATGCATGAGTAGCTGTTGCTGCTGCTTTGTATGTCTCTGTTGCATGCGTCTTGTGTTCCAGCAAATAATTCTTTTGGCCCTAAATTATTTACTAATGCTGTAAATAGCTTCTCTATGTTTTTTTAAGTAAACTAAAACGAGAAATCGAGAAAAATGAGTGTTTAAAACAAAATCACCGCCCCTCTATCAAGAAGGAAATCATTTTTAAAATTGCAAGTGTTTATTTCTCTTTCTCCAAATTCTAGATGAATAAATTGCGAAAAGTGGAGAGCATGGATCCCCTTAAGATTGTGCCGAAATTCGCTGGAACTGGTCAAAATTTGATCAATTCGCGCAATTTAATCAGCGAGTATATAGCGAAGACGTGTCCACCACCAGCTATATTGACCCCGTCAAATCCAGCCTATGAGCTACCCTCTCCCGATGCACAAATGGATTTGGCCTACAAACATCCACAGCTACTGCTTACGATGATGGAGGAAGAGGTCAGTTACCAGACGGACAAGGAGGTCGAACTGAAGTTCGTCCAAAACAGCTCGCCTACCCGAAGACGACGATGGTGCTTGGACTCTGATCGTCCTAGTCAGTGTACGTTGATCGGGAAAGTGACTCCCAGTATTGCAAAGACTTGGGATCAGTTGAGCGGCAGTGCCAGAAATCTGACGCGATCGGTGTCGAATAATAGTGACGACAGCGAAAAGATTCTCTTCTATCAGCCGGTTCTGGAAAATGAGGCGAACTTCCACGTCAACAAGATCTCCTACTCGGACGATGACGACGACCATGATGATGGCGAGTCTTCGTGCAATTTCTATGACAGCATAGACGATAATAATAACAAGAGTAGTCCCAATCAAAACGATAATATCGTGTCGCTGCGTCACCAGGAGGCTGGCGAAGAAATGGCTGAAATCGACTCATATGAGCGTCGGAAAAACTATTGGTCACTAGATAGCGATTACAAGTGAGGTATTGTTACTAAAATCCTCTAGTGTGGCACTTTGTACTACTCTTTCGGTTGTTTTGTACGCAAACTGATTTTTATACACATTCCATAGCTTGTTTGTACAGTTAGGGTCAGATGAATATTATCGAGAAAGTGCTTACATTTTTATTGCCTTAATCATATTTTGTATGTTTTATAATGTGTAGCTTTTGCAAGGTTTTTAAAACAACGTAAACGAGGGAAAGATATCAACTTTTTACATACATGTATGCGAGAACTATGCGTTTATTCTAGCTGTATCGGTGTGAGTTAGATACAGCGATTTTAAACTAGTTGCAGTGATTAAATAAAGTGTACTTATCCCTGTGGTAAGTAACATAAAGTAATAATTCTGGATTTTTTCCTATTTGACAACGACAAAATAAAGAAAGCGCTAACTATTTGGAATATAAATTCTTTTTTTATGTTTTCTTTTGTCGTATTTAAATATATAGACAAGCACATTCTAAATTAAATTGAGTCTTAATACTGGATTTTTTATTTGATTTGACTCAATTGTGGGCGTAAAAGCCAAAAATAAATAGAACATACTAAAATAAAAAATTATCGTTCATCATATTTAAACGTAAAATAAAAATAAAGAATTACATAAATATTTTTGCCAGAGACATTAAAAAATGAAAATTTGTTTAAAAGACTATTTTGCAATGCTGCAGCAAAGTCAATAATCTGATAAATAAATTCAAGAAGTTTAATCAATTTCACGGCGTAAAACGGCCTTGTTTTTGATTAACAAGAAGTGATTTATTCGAGCACATGATCAAATATAAGAATAAACTAATAGACGTAGCGCCGTGTTTCTAGTTTTAAATCGCGTTAAATGTACAGAAAGTTGTTTTAATATATAACATACATTACATTTTATTTTATCAAAATATTTCAAGAGACATTTCAATCTTTATTTTAAATTTACCACCGGATTTTAATGTAGATTTTTCTTTTTAAATCAGTTAAGTGAAGTAAAACAAATTTGCTGAATCTAACTCACTGCTAAAACTGTTTTATAGAAAGAAGTGATTGTTAAAATAAAATTATAAAAATAAAGCAAAATAAACTTTCGAGAAAATTAGCATAAACCTACGTAACTATTTGATAATATAAAAAAGCAGGAAAACAACAAGAACAAAAAACTCACATATGCCTTTTCGCTATCCATTGTAATTAATTATAAAACGCTGATAATCAAACCAGCGCGATATCAAAAAGGAGAAAAGACGAAAACAGTAGTCCAGTAGATATTTAAATCGCAAATTGTAAAATCAGTAAAAAGCTGAATAAAATGCAAACATGTCTTTTGGATTTACCCTGAATAACAAAAATGATTAGTGATTAATTGTCGCTAATACTATATTTTCGTAGAAACACTTACGCCACTAGCGCAGCCCATTTGCATTTTAACGATGTATTTTAAAGTTGTAATCATAATCAAGAGAAGTAGACATTAAAACACAAAAACACACACACACACCATTTCATTAAATTAAATTATAAAAGAACTTTACAAGACGAGGAGATATTCACTACATTGTAACTTGTTAATTATTCATTAGATTTATTATTTTTATTTACTACTAAATGCTGAGCATGCGAGTGAACACAGAATGCTATGAAGACGTGCATATAGAAAAGAAAAATACGAAGTGACGCAAAAATGATATTAAATTTTAAGCAACAACTAAAACATGTACTAAGGAAAACTTTTTGTAAATGTGTTTAAGAGGAACTATTATGCCCTCCTCTGTATGCTCTTACTATTATTACCCTGTTCGGTTTTTGTATGCAAGGCGATACTTTGTAGTAGTTAAGCAAACAATCTTAGGAATATAACTTAGGAGCTGTATGAATTTTACACGCAGTCAGACGGACGCAAGGTGTTTATTTTATTTTGTGTTAACTTTATTTGTTCCCCAAAATTGATTTAGTAACTCTTTGTTTTCGTCATCATTGCGATTAAACCCTATTGTAAAATTTATACGTTTACTGTGACGGATATTTTGTATAGTTTCTTATAAAACAGTTGTAGTGCATGTAAATATTTAAAAACAAATCAAAAATGATGACAACTGAAAAAATAAATTGTTCATTTAAAAGCATCTATTGTTTTGCTTGACCATTTCCTGACTCCCTGTATAAATCTGGTTTCAAGATGAAACTTCCACCGGCTTCCTTCGAACTCAATTAGAAATTCATTTTAATATTGTTTATGGAACAATCCCTGATTTGGTAGTAAATTAATGTCGGAATTTAAAAACAGATCTCAGTGCCGCGCTTTTAAAGTCACCAACGTCATTCGTTGTATTCTGCTTGAATGTTTAAACTTCAATTTCAAAACAATTTTAATTTCAAAACAAATTTAGTGAAGAATGTCCCAAAAACCAAACTGGCAAATAAAACCTTTAAGTCAAGAGGAGGAACGGGCCTGTGCCCGCATCATGTCGGAATTACTCCTGTACATATTCTTTCTAATTACAACAACAATCGGTAATAGATAAAATTTTCATCAAGAACCAACCTTCAGCTCCATTTCGTAGTTGTTCTCATGCCCCGAACTTTTTACATGTACTACTTCTATAATACCATTGACACGATTTTCTTGGGAAGGTACTTTTACGGTAAGAACGACATCGATATCAATTTTAGCGATATTACGTGTGTGGAGGACTGGTGGGAGTTTGTGAACGCAGCTTTGTTCCGCGAGATCTACGAAAGAAATGTGCTGGGGTCGAACAATAGTATTTCCCTTCATGAGAGCATTTTCCTTGGTCCTCCTAGGCTGAGGCAACTTATTGTCAAGAATGGAACCTGTGTCATACACAATGAGTTTGCAAAACACTATCACGATTGCTTCGGGGCATACAGCACGCATAATGCCGATACTGAGGCTGATGTAGGGTAAGTTAAGAAATGAATAAAATAGGAAATCAGCCAGAAGAAGATAACTTCGTTAAACTAGAATGCATATTATATAATAATATATAGTATTCTTGAAGATTAGAGTTTTTAGTGCCCTCAATTCCTCTTATCAATTGTCCAGGTCCAAATACTTCACATTCTCGCAAGTTGATAACATTGCCACGTGGGGTAAGCTTCAGTTTTACGACGGCGGAGGTTACATTGAAGACTTAACTTTAGACAAAATGACCAACGAAGAAATACTCGCGCGTCTGAAGAAAAATAATTGGATACGACGAGGCACGAGACTGGTTGTCTTCGAATTTACCCTTTACAATGCGAATGTGAACTTGTTCTGTCTCGTAAAGTAATTGAGCACTTTAAAAGTTATTTTAACATTTTCTTTGGGATAATATGTGAAGATTTTTAGCGGAAATGCCACCAACCGGGGGAATTGTTCCCTCCTTTTTTATCAAAACCTACCGATTGATTGAGCTGTGGACGTGGCACGATTACTTCTACTATGCGTGCTACTCGCTTTTCATTGTTCTGGTAGTTTATTATACAATAGAGGAAATAAACGACATGCGACGTTACAAATTGATGTACTTGTTCCAAGCTTGGAATTTCATAGATTTACTAGTGGTAGTGGTGAGTATCTAGAATTACTAGTTGTAACAAAAGCACTATTTTAAAGCTGCAGTTTTAAAAACTGAAAGTGCCAAAAGCGCCTTAAGAATTTACCTCGTTAATTTTTCTTATTTTCAATTATAATATAAATAAATTACTAACAGAATAGAAATATAAAGATTCAAAACTTGGTTGAATATGCTGAAACATTTACGTCAGAGCTATTTTTACCACGCATTGAACAGGGTTGTAAAACTTTGTCACCAATGTAATGCTATATATTAAACAAATTTAAACCTGTCTTCTATTTACTAAATAAAGTTATATTAGTCATATGCCCCTGTTTATTTCGTTTACTATCTTTGCCGAGTTCGGTTACTGTTTCTTTTAATCATTTTTGCGTGATTAAAGTTATATTTTTTACGTCAAAGACTTCCATAAAAAGTCAAAAAAACTTTGCAAAAGTTGCTCATAATTCATCTGAATTTCGCACCAAAAACAATTTTTTGCTGTAGTCTTAGCTGAAAAATTTGTATCTGACGTGAAGATCAGTCGAATCGCGATTACTGTAAATTTTTATATAACATTTTGCTCTCCAACACAAGATCCATATGAATGTAGGAAATAGTGTTTTTGTATGATATTTTATTTATATTTTTTTTCATTTATTCCTGTTGTTATCATATTTTATTCCCAGTTTTTTTACGCTGCATTTCTTAAAAATGGTGTAAAAATTAAATAGAAATATGTTTGTATGAGTGCTTATTTATGTTCTAACACCTAAATGGAAAAAAAATTTCCAGATGGGTTATGCATCTCTGGGCTTTATAATTTTTCGCATAATTTACATGAAGAGAGTTTTGAAGCAATTCGCTGACAATCCAGAAGAGTATTTAAGCCTCGACTTAATTGGACTTGTACATATGTTCTACAACAACATGATGAGCATCTGTGCCTTTGTGGTGTGGGTAAAAATTCTAAAGTACCTCAGCTTCTGCAGAGTGATGGTGCAATTCAGTACGACGCTGCACAGGGTAATTTAAGATCACCATAAAAATTCCATTGCTGCTGTTCCAGTGACTACTTGAGGACTTTGGGTTTTACGCTTTATTAATTTCCTCTCATTTTCGCAAACCAGCAGCAATAAAAAAACTTTTTTTGGATTACTTGGGCCACTTTCAGAACAAAAAATGTCTTGCAGTGTGCAAAAGACCTTCTCGCCTTTGGGATAATGTTCTTAATCGCATTCGTAGCCTTTGCGACGCTTGGTCATCTGCTGTTTAGCAATGACGTCGAGTCCTTCAGGAACTTCGACGTAGCCCTCTTTACGATGATGCGAGCTCTTCTGGGGGAGTTCGCATACGATAAAGTGGAACAGTCTAACAGGGTTCTGGCGCCGATCTTCTTCACGATGTTCATACTGTTCGTGTTCTTCATTCTACTGGTAAGGTCCGGAACGCAGTCTCTTACTGACCTTCTTTTCAATATTTCCAATAACCTACCTGCAGAACATGTTTCTGGCCATTATCAATGACACCTACTCCGCTGTCAAGTCCGAGGTAACCGCCGATCGCGTTCACCTGGGCAACTATATCAAGTCGAAGATCGCAAAATTGTGCAAATGGTGCTGTTGCGGTCGGAATGTTTTCAAATTTCAATATGCTGAATCAAGCACTGGGGGCACTGGTAAACCCCATCAGAATCTCAATAAAGATACGAGGAAGTCACCTGCCGGAGCCCCTAAAAGACCGCAGTTCTCTAGGGAGAGAAGATATATACATAAGTAGGAAAACCCGATTTTCTGTGAAAACAGCTTTAAAAATGATTTCCTGATGTCAATAGGTATTTTGAGGTGATCGACATCGACGAAGAGAGGTCAGTAGACAACGCCCAGCTGGACAAGTAAGTAAATGAAATCGATTTGAGTCGTAATTTGCATTAATTATGCTGATTATTAATCATACTTTCTGGGGTCCTGTAGTATGAACCAAAGAATAGTCCAATTAGAAACGGTCTTGGATAATCTTGTGGGCAAAATTGATGTACTTGTTACTCATTTGGACGCTGCGAGGCAGAAGCAAAGTCGTACAATGTAGAAGAAATGATACAAGAAGCTTAAAGAAGTCTACCATTTTTGCATAAATGCAAGTGGTGGTATTAAACAAGAGAATAAAAATATCTGAAGTGATATTTTACATTAATTTTTTGCCCGGTCACTTTCCATGTTAACCGATACAAATCAGTTCCATTTGGCACTGGACTTTAAGGACACGCCGTGAAGTGAACGAACGTTCATTGAAATTTATTGTATAGGTCGAATGGGCATCACAATTCGGCAGCCTGATTCTCGATCGCCTTGTCTAGAAAATGAATCTTCTGATTTTGTCGCCTTTGTTTTTGTTTTGCGTTCTTTTGCAGTCGAGTCGGAAAAGTCGTTCGTCTTAATTCATTGGTACCGTAGCAGCGAGTTTTCGAGCGATGTTTTGTTTAGTATATGAATACAGAACCAGTTTTTGAATAAACACTTTATTAAATGGAGGATTATGAGATGTTCGACTGTTTGACGAATCGTTAAGGTGTTCTCACGCTTCCGGATAGTAAAAAAAGCAATTTCTAGACGCATAATTAAGTCGAAGAAGGTGCATTTGTCTTGGATTTTATTTATGTTGACACCATAGTATTCGATTATGAAGTGAAATAATTTTGAATATTAATAAATAAAATAATTTTATTTTATATTAATAAATAAAATAATTTTATTTTTTTTTTTAATAATTTTATTTTTATTTTTTATAAAAAAGATGAGGTTCCAAATATAAATCATAGGAATTCTCACACATTATAAGAAATGTAGATTGCAATGCTGAAACTATTAACAATTTTATTTACCTGGTTTTCAGTTTTGTTTTCCTTTATTACCTGGAAATTTACTAACAAGGTATTAGTTTTTTATAAGTTTAGATCTGGCTAGTAAGATGAGAGTGCTATAACTTTTTAAATGTTTTCAATAACTTTTAGAAGCGAAAAAGAAAGTCAGATGCAGTATAAAATAATTTATTAATTGTTTTTTAGAATTCGTTGCAACTTATTAATATTTTTAGAAAGAAAAACACGTGTTTTAATACCGGGTAAAATAAAATCAGGACACGTTTTAGATAAAATTGTATATAAATGAACATTAACTCATGACCAGAGCGCACCTAGACAACTCACGATTAGATTTTATTGCTTGTAAACACTGGACTATTGTTGGAGTTGAATAAAAACGGGCATCGAATTGTTTGATCAATTATTGTTCTGTCTCTCCAGTTTCGTGTAAGATGATGAATAATAATCCTCAAGATCAAGGTCGACAGGTCATAAAGCCGATATCGGTTGGGACATCACAAAAACAATCATTTAATAATCACTATCACTCGCCGCGGACTGCACAGTTGATTTGATTTGAATTCGGCGTTTACTGAAAAACGAGTTCTGAACCATTCTCGCGTGTTTTTTCTACAGACTATATTATTCTTTAGGGAGTTTTTTTCCAGGTTTTTTAGCAAGCCGCGGTTATAAAGTTACCGATAACAAGGTTCGCGGCAGCAGTTGGATAAAAGCGGCTGGTCGCGAAAGGTCTTTTGTTCGTGTTGCAAGTTTCATCTCGGGAGCACTTAGGCTTCATTTGGTTAAAACGTTTATATTAATATTATTTTAAAAAATGAAGGCTATTTTAGTGTGCTTAGTCGTCTTCGTTGTGGCGTGCAATGGTCAAGATTATCTAACCGAACAACGTAAGTGATAGCTACCTTTTGCCAAAGAATGTAGCATTTTTAAAATTTAAGCAAAAGTCATGTAATCGAAAATGATGTGATTAAAAATAAGCTATCGGCTATATCCACTAGCGTGAAATAACTATCTAAAAGCTCACTGGGATCTTATTAAATAATAAATTTATATTGAATAGTGTAAACTTCAAAACTTACCTGTGATTGCATTTGAAACGACTCAACGGTGTGTTCTTAAAAGCAATTTGTAATTATTTTATAGTTTTACAAAAAACAGTTAAATATTTATTTAAATGAGATTATAGGAAATTTCCTTAAATATCAGACTATTTTATTAGTATTTATACGGTTAAAGAGATTTTGAAAAAAATAGAGTATCACACGATTTTTTGTTGATCTCATCAACAAGAAATGAAAGTGTTTTAATCGTAACGTATCTAAGCATGAAGAAAACATGTAAACTTAAAAATAAAAGCCGCTTTCATTTAAACATTGTAATATAATAATTTAGAAAATAATTGAAGATAATTCTTGCATTCTGAAACTCTTATTTTGTAACATTGGATGTGTAAAGGAATGAAAGAATAAGGACTACTCACCTAATTTTTGCATAAATAATTTCGAATCTTGTATAGAAGATTAATTAGTGCTTACTTTGTTTTTGTTCTCTAATATATTTTATATTTGTTATATTTTTTGTTAATCATATACTTAAAACCATTTTAAGATAATGCGTTGTTAAAATTAAATCTTAATCAAATTCAAATGTTTTAGCGGATTTTCTCCCTCCATGCCAAATTAAAAATCCAGAATTTACCAAGTGTTCCACAAACAGTGTACAGTCGTTGTTTAATAAATTATCCAAAGGTAGTAAATAAAAAGCATTTTTATGTCTTCTTTGACTAATAATTGAATAAATAGGAATTCCTGGACTAATCCCCACGGTTGATCCATTCACCGTTAGCAAAGTTTCACTTGAACAGTCTGGAACAAGTGCTGCAAACATAAAAGTTGACCTCACTAACGTGGTGGTCAAGGGTTTCGGCGACGCTAAAGTTACAGAAAGCAGGTAAGGATGCTACTCCATTAATTAGACTGTTGTTTTTATCGTTGTGCGTTCCACTTGTACAAGTTTGACTTATTAATTTATTTTTAATTTTCAGAATAAATTCAAAAAATTTTAGCTGGACAACCAAATTCAGAATTCCTCACGTACGAGTAGATTGTAATTATGAACTTGATGGACGCATCCTCTTAGTACCCCTCCAGGGTAAAGGAGATATGTACATGGATATTGGTAGGTTTTTTACTTGTTAATTATGTGAATATGGGGAAGCAAATTTTCAATTCTTAAATTTTCCATTTTATTTCTCAGACGATTTAAAAATTATTGCTCACACCACCACTCGTTTGTACGAAAAGGAAGGTTTTACTTTCTGGAACATAACTAAAGTTCAAACGGATATAAAACCAGCAAATGTGAAGACTAGACTTAACAACTTGTTCAATGGAAATAAGGAACTGGGTAAGACTATTTATAGACCGGACAAACAAAACCTTATTAAAATAAAATTTTCCCAATCTTAGAGGAAAGTACTAATACACTCTTCAACGAAGACTGGAAATCTTTCTTTGATGCCATGAAGCCAACAGTGATAGACACGTTTGAACAGCTTATGTTACAAATTTTGACGCAAGTTTCTAACGCCATACCAGCAAATTTCTTCATCAGCGATATCCCAAAATCTACTGAAGTCGTCTACGATAATTAAGTGTAAGAGTTAAACATAACAAAATACATTGTGATACCATAAGTATTTATTGAGAGAAAAATTAAAATAAAAAAAGTGCGCTATTATTTCTCTATAATGCAAAGATATGTATGGAAGAAGGAAATTGTGTTATTTTTCAATTAACGCTACCAAAATGATCCCATTTAAAAATCCAAATCTAAGAGTATTTATTTAAGATATATATTGAAAGTGGTTGGATTAGAACTTGGTTGGGTATGATTAGAACTCCCTTAAAATATGATTCAAGAAAAAGCTCTAGTTCCACTCAAATATGTAGTAATAGAGAGGAATCCAAGAATCATAAAAGGAAAGGTATAAGTATGGCAATAAAAAAGCCTGTTTCAATTGCATGTTAAAACCTTCGAAATTTTATTAGTAACAATTTTTTTCGAATTTGTTCTTTTATAAAAACTGCAATAATAAATACTCAATAATATTTGGGCATTTAATATTTATAAGAATCACTAAATATTAGTTGGCTATCGACTACACAAAAAATATTTTTGCTTTAGCATTGGTAAATTGGCGGTATGTGCCTTCTTTTTCTTCATTTTTAAAATGGCATCCAGGACCATTCAGTTGCTTTCGGTTGACTTTTTCTTACCATAATACAAGCAGCATATACGTGTAATTAAGCAGTCCTCAGGTTCCTTCCTTTCTTTTATCTTAATCGCTCACAACTCTTGCTGTTCTATCATTGAAAAAACAATTCCGCTTACATTTTGGGCGTTAGTTTATCTTCAAAAAATGGCAACAAGTTAAACGCAATCAATATGATCTGTGCAATTTCTTAGTATTCCTTAGTTTTCTTTTTTTTGTACTAGCTGCCTACCTACGATGCTATGATTAATGTGATTTCCCTAAAACCAGGTATTAATTCTGCAATTTCTTTTTAATGTATAAAGTTTAACAAAATGGCCAATACAGAACTGAAGACGTACGAAATACACAACCTCACAGACAAACAACAATAGATAGTTGATAGAGATATGACTGACTCCGGATGAAATAAGGGATTAAAAAAAAAAAAAACATAGTGCCTAACTAAACGGAGAACGTTAGTAACTTTAGTTGGATACGATACAAACGATATGATACGAATACGACATGAGAACGAAACGCTATGTAACTTAAACCTAAACAAACTCTACGTTGCGCGATCGCATGCAATCTTAGAGTCTGACTTTGAGAGATTCCATCCGCTGGACGATTCTACGACGCATCTCGGCGTACCTGGTTTATAAGAGAATTTCATTTTATAATAAGCTGGGATCGCAGCATTTCCTTACCTCTCCTTCACTTTGGAAACTTCTCTCTCAAGCTCGTCGTTGTATCGATCCAAAATTGCACGACATTCGGGTATCGACAGATTGAGAAATTGAGCAACTTCGCTACTATGATTTTAAAGCATTGTGTCATATTTCTAATTTTTTCCATAGCGCAATGGACAACCTACCTTATTTCCTGTGTGTCTTGGGCGTCCATTAAAAATATTCGAGCGACATCTTCGTGGGGCCCCAACATCACCCGCACGACCAGCGGGTACTCGTCCTCCTTGAGTCGCCGCTGTTCGCCGTTGTCTCTGATTATGAACAAGGCGAAATTCTCTGGCCTGCTGTCCACTTTATACTTTTCAAGAAGCAGATTTATAACTTCAGTTGTACTCACGAGGGAGGTGACCCAAACGCTCATCTGTGACCCATGTGGCGGTGTGAAGAACGACGTCTCTCGATTGTAGAAGTGCCCGTTTATTGAACAACGCCTCTTCAATTTTGCGCGGGCTCTGAAAGAATTTTTGGTTTTAGAAGAGGTTATTCCAAGTTTCTAGACAATTACCTCTTATTCCCTGATCTCCGTTTGATGGCAGAAGCTCCAGTCTTTGGTGGTCTGCGCAGGACGACGCCATCCTCCGTCACATGATGATTCTCGTACAATCCCGAAGTGGTAGTAGCTGTTTCATACGTTCCAGTTGTGCTCGATAAACTTATACTATTTGAATCAGTCGCTTTGCTTATATCATCGCTTTGGTCATAGCAGTCCATTTTAATATTGATGTACTTTGGGGAAGATGCCTCATTTCTGCGCATCGTTGAAGCCTTTATGGTAGGTTCATCTTCGCTATCCGTGGTATTGTACCCAAAGCAATTGGGGCCCGATTTTGACCGATTTATGCCCTTTTCGAAGAGGCTTTTATTCTCGTGGAAAAAATTCTGTCTAGACGATGCTGAGCCAGATTTTTGAAGAGCATAGTTGCGGTGATTCTGTGCACTCTCAGCCTTAAGGGTGAGTGTGTCGTTAATAAGGAATGGATCAATCGTTCGAAGGGCTGTTTCACAATTGAAACTTTTGCTCATTATATTTTCGCTGTACAGCTTGAGGGAGTCATTGATACGTGATGGATCGATTGGTTGATTCAGTTTCAACGAATCGGCACTGGGCGATTTGAGCTCTTTTGTACCATTAAGGAATTCCTCGTGAACACTTCTCTTAAAGTCTTCAAAGTCCATCGGTTTCAGTGTGGACTCTTCGTCGGTCTCGTCTGGATTGTGCTCCTTCGCCGAACCATTCGACTTCGGTTCGCTTTCTGTACTTCCTTGAGCTGATAAATTCTGTGGTGTTCCTCCATTCGAAGAATGGGAAGGAAGTGGTGAAGGCATTGTCTGGTACAATTTTTCGGTATCATTAACTTTTCGTTCGACCTTAAAGGAGGAAATGTAGGAAATAGCAGGGTACCGCTTTTATAATGGCTACTTACTTGTAACAGGTCGTCAATCTCATCCCATTCGATGTTCTTCACATCTAGTTTGGATGGTAATGTTACAGCTCTATGTGTAGGTGAGGGTTCCTCTGAAGAGCTAGGGGCTTCTGTGGCCGCATCTTCGTTTAGACTGCACGTATCGAACGACATACTCTCAGACATTGAGATGTCCGTGGCATAATCATCAAGGATGCTGGACGCATTCTCTGCTCCCGTATTGTCGGTGTTATCGTTCTCTTTGTCGGAATAGTCTTCCATCTGGGAATCCGCAAAAATCGACTTATAAGGAATTTTAAAATGAGGGTGAGCACTTCGGTGCTTACGTTCTTGATATCAAGGGAGTTGCCGTAGCGACAAGAGTTCCGTTTTCGTACCGTAACAACGGTGCGCTGATCGTCATCCTCCTTGAGATGGATAACTCCTTGGACACCCCAATAAACCTTCAATGCACCTTCCAGGACGAGACGATTATTCACTTCTCTGCTCCTTATCTCCAAACTTTTATTGTCGTAAAATTGATTGTACAACTATAAGGCAGCCTGGTTAAGAATAGCAGCAACTATGAGGAACTGCTCACCTTAAGCTTTGATTCTAAATGATCCCTTGGCAGTGCAGGACCCCCTGATGCCCGTGGTGTTCCTTTCTGGCCGAAATTTTTGTGAGATTCCACCCTCGTCCCGTGGCCAAAGAGCTGTGGCCCGAACAGGGCTCCGTAACAGGGTACATGACAGTAAGGCACTCCTTTATGCTAGAATCGAAACGGGAAACACATTAGACTCCCGTTTGATCGTATTTTCAGGAAATTACCTCAGCATGCTGGCCCGGATTCAATCGCTTTCCGCATTCCTCGCACCGTAGGCACTCTGGGTGCCAGTCGTAGCCCAGAGATTGTTTCCTTTCAGCTGAAAAGAGATTCGACAAAACCGTTCAGTTCTTTGTGATCTTCGGGCGACTCCCCCGTCCAGGTGAACGTGCGGGGTCGCCATCAATCGGGTCTGTGGGCTCTCCGGCCGCAGAATCCCAATTCCGCGAGGAAAACGTACCGAAATACACGGGTTTTCCGCATTTATGACACTTCCACATGACTTCCCGCTTGCACTGCAGCACTTGGAGCTGTCACCAAAACTCGCCCTGCGTCCGCGGCGATGGTCGTCGTCGTCGCGAGCCTGCGACGTTTGGAGCGGCTTGCTTCTTATCAATTCACGTCAACTGGGGACATCTTTCCGTGCAATCGATGCGGCGCTGGTCTACCTCGCTTCGAGACAATGAACTTTACAGGAATACGTTTGGGTTCGTGCAAAACGACAAAAACACAGCGCCCATGACGTTTCTACCGCCGCATTGAGTGGCAATTGGCGAACGGCCTGAACAAAGCGGACGCGGATAAAACTCGCGAGGAAGAATGGAACCGAGGCGGCTGAGGGTCGTTCGCCGACACAGATTGAGTCGGTCCCCGACAATACCGAGCAATTGAGAACCACCTGGGACTGGTCGGGATTGGCCGGAGGCCGTTGTTTCCGATTGTAAACGTTGCGGTGGCGAAGGAACCGTTACATAAATAAATAAGACTGAAACGAATTGTTTGGATTTATTTAAAGGTGGAGGGCAATTTTGTTACTTGCATCTATTTTCGAAGCAAAAATAAGCCATACTTATCATTCTAAAATAAAAACTCAAATATTCTTTCACGTTTTAAAAAAAAAATGTAAGTCAGCAAACAGAGCTAAAATAGTTTGGAATTAGAAAATAACAAAACCTATAAGAAATAATATATTTGAAAATTTCATCACAAATAGCTAACAATGGCACGCAATTTCTGTATGTTATTAAAGAAGTTCCAAATACTGAGGAATTTTGTAATCCGTGTAATTGTGGAAATTTCTTATAATTTCCTCGGAGCTGGAAGAAAATAAGGTGGGGAATTATTGTTTTCAAAGTAATAATAATAAGAAAATTTAACAACCGGTTTCAAGAGAAAAATATGGTGGTAATAAAAGTAGTTTTAATTTAAATATCGGGTATCGAAAAGAATACGTCAGAGAAAATTAAAACTAGAACCGAGGCTGAAGGTCTTAATGCTTGATCATTTTAAATTTAATAACAGCAATCTATTAATTAAACACATTGGTAAATAAGTCCTATTTATTGGAGAAATCTAAAGAAGATTTCCTTTCGAGTACGGCATTAGTCTTTATTATGCACAAAGCTGAAGAATTTCCCTTAGTTTAAAAGAATCCATGTAGATAATTTTTTTTCGATCCTTTCTAAACTATAAACTTTTAGAAAATCTGCTTCTTTGTAACGCCTAATTACCTGAAAAACCTTTGAGTTTTGAAATTTATTTAAACAAATTGTTTAGAACACTTTTTTCCTTCGCACTGACTTATCCAAACATAGGGATGTGACAAAAAACTATAATTTCTAGCAACCCTTGGACATTTTGAAAGCCGTTCAATAGAGCTGCAAAATTCGCTACACGTATCTTCCGACTCTTCCGCGATGGGTCTATTCTTCTCCAGCTTTTTGACGCGGTTTTTTGACCACAAGCAGGTCCGAATCCTGATGCTGGGCTTGGATGCAGCGGGCAAGACTACAATTGTGTACAAGCTGAAGCTAGGTGAGGTGGTTAACACAATTCCCACGATTGGCTTCAATGTCGAAACCGTCGAATATAAGAACATCTGCTTCACCGTTTGGGATGTAGGGGGCCAGGACAAGATCAGACCTCTGTGGCGCCACTACTTCCAGAACACTCAAGGATTGATATTCGTGGTGGACTCTACCGACAAGTTAAGGATCGAGGAGGCGCGAAGGGAACTAAATAATTTACTATTAGAGTATGAATTGAAGGACGCTGTCCTTCTGGTGTTCGCAAATAAACAAGATCTTCCTAACGCTATGACCGCCTCCGAGCTAGTTACGAAATTGGGCTTAGATCAGTTGAAGAGGAGATGGTATATTCAGACCAGCTGTGCCACCGAGGGTTACGGTCTACACGAAGGGCTAGATTGGCTGTCTCGGGAGATTTTAAAAACCTAAAAGGAAAGCAGAATGGATGCGATGGTATGAGTGGAGGGTAAATAAAAGTATGCTGTTTTGCCGAAAAGGAGTCAGGCTTTTTTTATAATTATAAAAATATATCTCAACATTTACAGTCTTTTATTATAATGCGGTTTTAAATTACACTTTTATCACAAATTTTATTCATACTGCTCTTGCGAGCTTCTTCAGACCAGAGCTTAAGTATTATTAAATAGAAAAAATCAAAACGCATTTAAGAAAATGGGAATTACGAAACCAATCATACTACTACGGAGTATCGCAAGGTAGTGAAACATGCTGCACGTGCTCAACTTTTTCAAAGTATGGATGGAACATTGCTTTCCTGGCCGATATCCTCAAATTCGGATCATAAACCATTAAAAGCTGAAAAGTAAAAAGTTACTTAAACAATTAAAAAGAATTAAGTGTGATTTTATTCACTTTGAACAGTTCATACGATTCGTGGTTTATAATTGCATCTGGTAAATTTTGGGCTTCCCATTTTGGAAATTTTGATTTATAATCCGGGAGTTGTGATACTCCTTTCCAAACCCTCTCGTCTGGCGTGCCCAATGTCCTGAATATTCTGTAGAGTTGGTCAATTTCACTGTCTCCGGGAAAAAGTGGCCTTCTCATTATCTAAGTGAGCATTAGCTGTAAAAGGATCTAATACCGAAAATGGTGACGATTTACCATTTCTGCAAAAATGCATCCCAGACTCCAAATATCAACGCCTGTTGCGTAAAATGTTGTTCCTAGAAGAATTTCCGGCGCCCTATACCAAAGCGTTACGACCTCATGGGTGTAACCTCGCATTGGAAAATTGAATGATCTCGCTAGCCCAAAATCAGCAAGCTGCGAAATATTTTTAAAAATTTAAACGAAGACCCAAATTTAGAAATAGATTTTTTGCTTCTCTTTGTAACTATTTTTCAAACTACGATTATTTTATGCTTACTTTTATATTCCCACTGCAATCCACTAGCAAATTTTGTGGCTTTAGGTCGCGGTGGAGAACTCTGTTCATATGGCAAAAAGCAATAGCATCGAGCATTTGATGCATATAACTCTAAAACAGTCGCATTACGAATTTAATAGCGTCGTAAGATTTAGAGGAGTAATTGATACCATACCTTTACTAGTTTTGGAGTGAAAACCTCCTTTTTCTTATCCATAAGCTTCTTCAAGTCTAAATTGAGATATTCGAAAACCATGTACAGGCTAGCATCGGCTATGACCACGTCGAAAAGTTGCACGATTTTCGGATGCCGTAAATCCTTTAGGAGCGAAATTTCTCGGATTGCTGTCGATGGAACACCCTCGGTCTCACTAGAGAAGACCAACCAAATAACGTTATTAGAAAGCAAAGCCACAACAGTAAAATTAAAAACAGGTGAAGGGATTTTAACAAAAATTATACAGAGAACCAAACAGAAACTCTTAAATGATTTACCTGTTTTCCTTTCACAAAAGGCAGACCTAAATTAAAGTGAATGGTTAAATAAGCATATTTATAAAATAGTTATAGTAAATGAACGAAGTTAAAGTATACAATTGTATACTTGAAATTTGAACCCTGAAACAAAATTCGAAATTTTGTATGTTCTTAGATGAGTGCTTGAAAAGATAAGGTGTTTGTATTGAATTAATTGCAAAAAATCAAGGAACCTGACTTTATTATTTTTCTTTATTTAGCAATATTACGTTTCATTTCGATTGTGGCAAAATATATTACTATTGCTAACTTCGTTAAGCATGTCTTGCAGTTGTTGTTTCTCAGTAAACTTTCAAGTTTGTATAGAACGATATTCACTGAAAATCAAAGAACCACCACCAAAACGAACGACATTTTTTGCACAAAAGGTTTTTAAGATTCTACACTTTTAAATTTGTGAATTTCTTATTTCAGAAATCTTTATATTTGTTGGATTGTGATATTCAAAACAAAAAAAGCAAAATATTTTACTTTGCAGGGCATTAAATCGAAAAAATTCATTTTTGACCGCAGCGTGAACTTTGGAGTTGATAATTTTCATTCGATCATGTTCAATTTTTGACGCATACTTTAGAGGAATTTCCTAATTTTAATTTTAATTCTTTTTATTTTGGTTGCGTTGATTTAAGAAGATGAGTAACGTCTTATACTTTCTCGAAATTGCTGACGGCAATTGCTCACCGTTGAATGGAAAGCATTCCAAAAGCGTTACGTTAATCCTCATTACCACTTTTTTATAGCTTTAATTATTTATTTGATCCGTACAGCACTAGTTACGATATGCGGTGTAATTGTTTTAGAAATTAACCGAAAGGAAGTTGTGAGGAGCTGGTGTGGTGTTTTCTTAAATACTGGATTGCGATAGACAAGTAAAAAGTAACATAAGAATGGGGAAATCCAATTTCACTTGTCATTAGCACTAATTTGTTCATTTTTGTTTCTTAAACATATTTCTATTCTTTTCCTTACGGAATTGTGCTATTACTGCTTAAAGATTAAGGTGAAGAGTGAAGGTAAATAGTGGCATAAAAAATAGCTAATTTGTTAATTTTGCTTTACAAAAATGAGTGAGAAAGTGGCAACATAAGCATTTTTTTGGACTCTATGTACTATTGAAAATGTGGAAGTGAATTTCGGTTAGGCTTAGCTGTCCTTGAATACGAATGTATGCAAATTTTGCTGTCTGGACAGTAATAAGGAACCGGCAATGTAAATATTAAATACACATAAATTTGCCTTTTTCTAATTTATTTATTCTATTTCTTTTCAAAATGGCTAAGTTCCTTGGACAATTTGTTGTTTTGCTCCACTAAGCGCCACGTCCCGGGTAAATTGTGTTGGACCGACAGATAAGATGAAGCGCTCGTTAAATCCCAATTGCCAATCCAATCCTTGCCACTGCAAACGTCGCTTTTTCCGTGAATTGAATATAAAGTTCGCCCAGCGTAAAGATCGCGCTTTACTCGAGAATTACTTCAGAGTTCTTTTCAGGTACGAAGTAATATTTATTTGTGTCTAAAAGCTTTTGCCCCAAGGTACGGAAAGTAAGGGTTTATAGATCGTCCTTCTCTTGTCGTAGAAAACGAAAATAGCGCACAAGTCTGCCCACGCGTCCCTCGATGTGATGGCCTCGAAAGGAAGCCGAATCATGTGGTGCTACGATCCAAAGGAGCGGCGCAGCACGAACAAGATTTGGCCTCCTTCGGGGGCAGTCTCCTCAATCATGCACGTTTCAAATCGAAAATTTCCACACCAAGAACGCAATTAATGAAATCTGCACACATTATCTACCCCCGAGCGGATGAATGACATTCCTCAAGGACACCAGTGTCCTTATGGACGTAGTTACATCTTAATTGCCGGAAAAGTAGGAAATCACCCCGGCCGCGGTACTCGGCGGCCGCTTAAACCTACTTAAATAATTAAATGCAGTCACCTTTCGAGCCGGATCTTCTTCAGGGCCACATCTTTGCCCGTCTTCGTATCCTTTGCCTTGTAAACAATGCCATACGTGCCCTCGCCAATTTTCTCGATTTTCTGAAATTTTCCGACGTCGTACATTTTGGCTTGCGCTTTACTTGAACACCGCCGCCAGATTTTTCAGCGTTTAGACCGTTTTGGCACGAGCCCCTCACACAATTTCTCACCCAATCGGCGACGATTTAACACCGAGGACGAATTTATTTACTTTTCTAACCTTCTTGACAGCAATTGCCGTTTTCAGAAAAGCGCGAAAATATCGATTGGACCGCTGTCAATACACGTGAATACTGCGATTTTCCAATTTACCATTAGGTAGATTCTATATGTGCAATAGATGCTCCCTCTTTTTCGGTTCCACGCAATGGGGCTGCATTTGTCTCTTTCACTCTACCCAGCAATGTTCTACTACTCGGCGAGCTAACTTGATCTGGTAACGCTGTAAAAACCAATGGTCGGGTTTGAAGATGAACTTAGGAGAACCGTTATATTTCTGCCTGCTGAATTATTTGCATTAAGCACACAAATTTAAAAGTTTATCACGACGCGGTTAAATTCATGTACATGTTTTTTGTGGAGCCTTATCAGGATTTTATATTCAATCGACTCAACTCGAGTATATATTTCTTCTTGCAGCATTTTTTTCCGAAAAATTACGTTTTCTTTCTATAATAAGAAAACATAAATGTTCGCAAAATGAATTGTCATGCTTTGAGGCGGGACGGTAAACCGTTGGCCGTTTGTGCATTCGACCGAGTTTTTAACGCTTCTCTGCGTCTAGCCCAAAATCCAAAATTCACAAGTTTCGGGTAGTTTATTTGAACTTAGGTTTCATCGATTTTTCTAAATAATAAAAACAAGCTGTGCCCTTCACTCCACGTTTTAATAGTCTTAGGCATGTTTGTAATAGGGTGCAGGAACAAAAATAAATCTTAATACTTTCACGAGATCGTAAATAGAAAGAAAGGAGACATTTAAAGCTTATATAAAGTAGGAAAAAACTCAATACCTTCTCGACTTTTTGAGTGCATGGCCTTCTGTCCCTTAATCTTGTATACTATTTACGTGTATGTATAGATAAATCAATTTAGTGTTTTAATTTTTTTAAAAGACCTTTCTGTAGTGAATTTTATTTAATGCTACGAAAGAGATTTGTAATTGTTATGAAATAGGACAAAATTCGCAATTTTTCCATGTTCGACATTCAATTCCGAGAATTGTTGCGTTATTTGACGTCAAAAAAAGGCATGTTCAAATTTGGTGAGATTTTTGGAGTCGGAATTTTGATTGTGGTATCAAATTTCATAAAAATTAGTCCAGTAGTTTCTTTGTGATGCTTACACAGGCAGACGGACATACAAAAAGTTCAAAAATTAATTTTTGGCTTTAACTGTGTATTACTAACCTACTTTATTTGTATTATTATTTACTATGAAGCGCTCAACTAAAACACAAAATGATCTGCGTATCACCAAAATTCAATACCTTTCATACTGGCGCAAAGTTGTACCATTAAATTTTAAGTAAGAGTCTCAGAAGTTTACAAGTCCTGCGAAACTAACAAGTTCTTATAAAGTCTAATTTCTTTACATTTCGAATTTAAAAGTCAAACTTATCCTGTACCGAAGATCTTCACGCTCGTCCAAATTCAAACGTTGCCTTTATATATCTACGTCCGTAAACTTTAGTTAGAGCTAAATTATTTTCTCTATTACAGAACCTTTCATTTACGTTGCATAGCAAGCTGAACAGATCAACAATTTCTGTAGCGTCAGAGTCTCTAAATGGCCCCTTTCACCAGAGCTTAATTCGAAAATTTAACGAAAGTTAATTGAAGAAAATTAAACCTCAAGCGTCCTTTTAGCAAGTTTCCGATGAAATTTGCAGCTTTGGGAGCCATCGAACCCGTCCCGTGAATGGGGCAGCGCTAATGCTCCTCGGCAACCGCAGCGTAACGACTATCAGATTGCTCCAAAGGAGGTTACACCTGTCCAATACCTTGCCCACCCCCGCATTCTACCTCTCTTTTTGATTACTTCAAGTGATAAAAGAAAGGCAGTGGGGGTGGTGTGCGCTATCCCTTCTACGTTAGAGCGTTGGGATGCTTGGCACATCCATAATTAACAGCGCCAGGACGAACGGTCGCCTTTGGCTGCAGCTTTCACAGGTGACTAATTAAATTCAAATTTTCAATGAGTTTTCTTGGAGAACGGAAACTTTTTGCACCTTTAAAGTTTCTCCATCCGACACCCGTCCTGTCTACCTGTTTTTTTCCTATCTCTTTTTCGTTGTCCCGCCCACCTACGGGGCTTAGAATTGCATTTAAAACACGGAGAGGGAGGAAAAACTTTTTTGATTTCTGTCTGTGTTTTGATCCTATCGCTCGTCCAAACGGATTCCCGACCGGCGAAAATTCTCGACTATTTCATTTGGAGCAAATCAGGCAAGCAGCCTAATTGGCGCCTGGAATACTGTCCAACAAACAGCAATTGAAGAAAATGCATTTCCTAATTAAAAGTCCGAGGTGACACGTCTTCGCCCCACTTTCTAGCTCTCGCAGCTCGGCGGGATGGTGGTTTCTGCCCTCATCCTGGCTCATTCTTGCATCCTTGCATCCTCGCATTCCCATGGAGCACAGTCTGAAGGATTGCCATTGAGCAAGCAGCAGGGAGGCTTGCAAAAGCTTTGTCTTTGCCTTTTTCACTAGAGCTGAGGTATGGCACACCACGTAGTGGCCGACAGGCCTCCAGGAGTCTCCAGGAGTCTCCAGGAGTCTTTGGGAGTCCCATTCTCGCACTCTGAACCATGGAATAAATGTATTAGAGTGTAATTGCGGATGCTAATTCAGCAATGTCGCCCAGATAAATCAGACGCTGTGCGTCCTTTGCTATAAATTAAGTTTTAAAAATGTCACTCCGCCCGCTCCACTGTCGGCGGGGCTCCACATATATATACCCCACCGACGACACCCTGTCGGGACGTTCTTAATTTGACTGCGTTTTCTTTTGACGGTCGACTTATTTATGCCTTTCAGATAGATGAACGTCTTTCTACCTGGGATTTATGGCCACAACTTCGATCCGATTATGCACGTCGCCAAGGAAGGCTGAAGAGGAACCCTTTCGCGCGTTACAGAACGTAAACCCGTTGGCTTAGTGAACGCCTGAAATTGGGTTATCTGAGGAAAAGACTAAGCCCGACGAAATGCACTTCCGCGATATGAGATACTTTAAGGGTCCTTTTCCACGCCTTCCTTATGCCCGAAAGGGAAGCCCTCGCCCCTGGAAGATTACTTTAGCTTCGTCTATTCTCAACGCGCCCCTCCCGCACTACTGAAATTCGAATTATGTTGATGAGGACGTTTATTTCAGCATTTTGCTTAAATAAGTCTCCTTGCTGACACAGTCTGGGGGCAATTTATTTCGCAGTCCAAAAAAGTTGCCTGGCAAACTTTATGTTGACACATTTAACTGCAACCATTGCATGTGCCAAAAAAAATTAGTTAAGCCCGTCCCAGGATGACCCCAGTCCCATGGGGACCCTGGGCTGCATTCGTTCTAGCCATTAGTGACTAAACTAAAAATAAAATTGCGCGGCCGACGGTGATACCCTCCCATTTATAGCAGTGGGGAAGCCGCTGGATTTATGGGCTCGCGACCAGATATGCTAGCTCCTCCTATGGCAAGAACTATTCATGTGTAACAATAATTTTAACTAAAGCTGAAAGTTACAATAAATATGAGCTAGAAATGTGTCAAGAGAAATATAGGTATGAGGGCCAGTTTCCTTCTGGACCATCCATTTCCACTATATTACGAGACGTTAACATGATGCATAGCCTAATACATTACTACGACTAAGTTGTAGTGTCAGTACTTAAGATATTTACCTGCAAGCAATTTACAACAACCGTAGAGATTTATGAGAAATTTTCCGGGGACGCAAATCTAGAATAATCTGACTACTAGGTATTTGTATATATCATTTTCCATTCAAGAATAATATTTTAATAAAACAAAAATAGTAGTCGAGTGGACCTTTACTCAAAAGAGTAAAGAGATTTCTTGGACTTGAATACAAAAGCTGTTTAAATTTCAAAAATAAAATCGACTGCTTGCTTTAATGCAATCTATGCATGTAATAAAACTGTAAGGGGTCATTTCTGCATATTGAAAATATCTAAGACAAATATTATTTTTGAACTTTTTGCTTGTCTGTCTGTCTGTGCACGCACGCAAAAAAACTACTGGACGAATTTTGATGTAATTTCGCATAGTAGTTGCTCATTACTCCGGTCAACATCTAGGATAGTTTTAATTACAGAAACCCCAATTTTAGGAGTTAATTTGGGTCACAAAGCGGGTAGGCAAAGTGTTTTTGTTCATAAACCCATTGGGTGGGGTTTACGGCTCTTGCCTGGATATTTTTGTTCGCGATTATTGTTGTTTTCTGCGAACTGTAGAAGGTGCTCTTTAATTTGACACCACAAACATGATTTCGACTTCAAAAAATCATAGGCTCTCTTGGGATTTTTTTTCGAAAATTTGAACAAATTTGACATGACCTTTTCTTGACTCCAAATGAAAGTGGACGCAGAAAGCTTCTAACCCTTTTCTTTGCGGAAGCAATTCTGGCGCTCGAAATTGCAAATCAAACATGTGGAGATGCGAAATTTATATAATAGTTTTTATATCATTGAGTAAAATTCGCTGATTACATACACGTTTAATAATACTAGACTTCTGAACAAAATGGCGTGCATTCGAATCTCGTGAAAGTATTATTAAGCTTTTGTTTTTGTTTTTTATAGTATTTAAATGTTTCTTTTTTTCTATTTACGATCCCGTGGAAGTATTAAATTGTTTTTTGGTTTTTACTAGCAATCCTATTACACACATATCTGAGGCTATTTTGATTCCCTTTAACAAAATATGAAGACAACGTGTAAGAAGCTATTAATGGAAAATTTTATAAATACCCTAACAAACATAATAAAATTTGTAAACGGGGAAAAATTAAGTTTGTAGGCTATAGTAAATTTTATTATGATTAGAATGCTCGCAATGTTTAAAAATGATGGAAACTTTATTTTCGTTAATGTTATGAAAAATAATTCTTCTCAATATCTTTCACTATAAGAAATTATTTGCGGCTAGCAAGGAAAAGTTGAAATACTTGTGAATATAGGCATATTAGTTTTCTTAATAAATTAGTTAGTAGTTCTGATTTCGTCAGAAAAGGAAAGGGAAATTGTTGATATGTTCCAAAACAAACAGAAACAAAATATAAAAATGTGAAGCAAAAGTTATTTTTAATATCATGGTATCAACTATTATTAAAAGGTCTACTTTAATTTGTTCAACAGAAACAATGCGAAGTTGGAGTTGGTTTTTATTGACGGAATCCAGATAATTTTATTTTCCTATGCAAATCAAATTTCTTTGCTATTAGAGCCAATAATTGTTTTCTTTTAATTTGAGGAATAATTCTAAATGAATGCTCCGAAGAGGCCGCGATCAGGTGCCGTCGCCGTCGTCACCACTTAGATTGTAGCCGACACGTTTCTGCGCTTTATGAATAGACGTGCCAGGGAAATATTTGATATCAACAATTTCCTGACATCCCTGCAATTTCGGAAATGATGAAGTGTGACATTCCTAAAAGGTATTGACGCCATTTGGTCTCACCATCTTCTCGTCTATTGTACCCATTGGAACGTCGTCATCTCCCCTGGATAAAAAGGGGAGCACACTTGCCGCCTGTAGGTACCACTCCGCACGCGGTAGAACGGAGTCGATGATTGATGTAAGGTACACGTTGCTCACCTGACACACAACAACACATCTCGCAGGAAGGATTTGCGAATTTTTGAAACTTTTGTCGATGTGTGGTGGATTGAAAAATTATTATCGGTTCCCCAATAAATCCGAATGGTATATCCCACAAGGGAGGGCTGCGGGAGAACAGGCAGGGTGGGATGGCCAAGGTGAAAGTGCTTATCGGTGGCGGCAAGACAAGATCACTTGACACCCGTTTTCATATGGTTGGCGCTTCCGCTTCCATGAGACCAGGGCCAGGACCAGGATCAGAGATGCTGAGCACAGCAGATGGGACGCTTATAGGTGCGACTTAGGCCATAATCGCCCACTCAAGCTTGATGCCTTCTCCTTTTACTTGTGAAAAAATTTACGCCTTGTTCCTTGGGTAACTCGAGGACTGTGAGGGTAAGTCTTGGGGACGGGGTGCGTTTCGGGCCGCAAGTGCTGAAGGGCCCATTGCGCCCAAGGATATTGATATTCGGAAATTTGAAAAAAATTGAATTTCATTTGTGGGCGAAATTTCCTGCCATACATTGCTCCATTGTCAGTTGTTCGACATATTCCCCAAGGTGCCATATTCGCGTTATTTCAGTCATAAATCAAGGGCGGGCGAGCGCGCGGCTCCTACTACGCCATAATATGGGCATGGCACGGTGCTACTTCCTTTTGCCTGTTACATCTCCCTGAATTTCCATTTCAATTTAATTTGCGGGAACAAATCATGGCGCACCTTGTTCGCTGAATTCGAAATTTTTCAGTATGCGAATCTTCGATATAGCACAATCTGAAAACGCCGGTATTGAACAGCGTGTATTGTGCTCGAAGTTCTGGCGTTCGGGTGCGGCAAATGCGGTGCGGGTGCGGGCCTTGTAGTAGTCATCTTCATCATCGTGCCTTCGTCCGTCGGCCCCGTCTGAATATATTTCATCAATAAATGCACTGGAAAATTGTCTGGCAACATGAAGATATTATTCTGGCACAGGATAACTTTGTTACGTTCGATGGAACTCCGCGGAGGGGTCGAGAACCGGTTCCTTTTCGGTTTCTTATTGTGTTAGGCGTGTCAAAGAGAGCGGATATGATGAAGTTGTTAGCAGGCATGCAAGGTCTGAGTCTGAGTGGTTCGGTTCCCAAGTGCGCTCTATGGCAAACTTTGTGCTCTGCTGCAGATTTTGTATTTTGCGGTGTGGCAAAGTTCGTGCCCTCATTTGAATGGAAAAATGTGTTCAGCTCCGGGGTTGTTGGCTCCTGTTGTGATTTCTGCAATCTGCTCCCCGAAAGGTAAATGCATCCAAGAGAGCCTCTTGTCGCAGGCGTTAATTGCATCTGAAGGTGTGCCGTTTCGCCTTCCTTCGGTGAGGATATACAAATTATGCATAATGATAAAGCTTCGGCTTCTAACGAATAAGTTTTGGGTGCACGGAGGAACCCAAAGAGGAACCCAACAAAGCAAATAAGTAGTGTGTTGGAATCGCAAGAATATAAACGGCAAAGTTTTGCCACAATATATTTTGATTAGTAATGCAGTGAAATTACTTACGACCCATCTAAGTGCTACGGAATTAATTAATTTTACATCTAACTTGTTAGAATTTTCTTTGCTATCTTCCTGTAAATAATCAGTAGAAATTTCGGAAATTAATTGTGTGAAATCTATAATCGCATTTAACCTTAGTAACACCCTCCTCACTTCTGTGAATATTGGGCGAATTTAAAAAAAATGCTTCTTGGTAGATTTAGTGGGCGGCCTGAGTAAAAATGATGAGCGGCCGTACAACAGTCGAACAACGGTCGCTCAGCCATTACAAACGCATACAATGGTTTTACAGAGTCCAGATCATTCTTGAAAAACTTTAATGCTCGTACGCATAGGCATACGGCGACCAAACAGCCCTACATGTCATGTTGCTCTAATAAAAACTAAAAATTGTTTCAATCCATTACAGGCAATAGCCAAAGATGAATGCAAGTTCTTCGCCTTCCTACAACCTCAAGACGTAATCATAGACCGGAAACTTTTCAATACTATGATTGATCCAGTTTCCTTTGTGGCCTTTGTCGCAGAAACATCTCATTTTACGCGCTGGAGCTCATTCGGGTAACACCGATATGCCTGTGCACCTGTCGTCGTTTCCGTCTAGAGTATCTGAAAATATTCATACGTTCAGTGAACTGCATTTCTCAGGCAACACTTCATTTCGCTTGCAAGTGGGCGCCCATGCAGGAATCCCTGTAAATGTCATTTAAACTATCTGAGAGCGCATTCAACATTCTACTATCTGCGTCTCAAAAGACGTCATTTCACATTTACATACCTCCTTATGTTCTGCCGCTTACGTCCTCCTTCCTCCTCAAGGCTCGCGCTCGCTTGAACACAACAAAGGACGACTTAGTGCAACCGAAAACCTTTACACTCAGGTATTTAAACGCTAAGTGAGAATGAAATTTTCCTTAGGAAGGCCCCATTGCACAAAGGAAATCCATCCTGTCGTCTTGGTGGGTATGTGACAATTTTGTGACAACAAAAAGGTCCTTGAAAGGCTCCGCACAACCGCGCATCTCGCCGTATCCTTCTTTCCGTTTTTCAAGTAACAGAACGCAGGGGATAGGGGGAACAGGGGGCGGACAAGCTTTCTCATCCATTCCAGCACCCACCACTGCCACTGTATGTTTATTTGCTAATCTCGTTGTTTAACGAACAAATCCTTATAGTTACAGCACAAACACTGCCTTCATGTAATTAGTATTAGCAGCGTAATTTGTTTAAGTCCCCGCTGTATGCCCACACACGCCTTCGTAGCCCTACGTGCATAGAATACCCCTCTGCTCCCCGGCCCACCCCGGCCGCTAGAGTCACATACTCGACAACTGAGGGAATCTCTCAATTGATGAATACCGTCTTTTGTCGTCGTTGTAGATTTGCTCCACCACTCGAAGGTACTTCAAATTGATTACAGCTCCTCTACCCCTGCGTTGCTGCTTCAACGGAATCCTATACCATAAAGCCCCTATTTCGTCCTACCACAGCCCGAACCGAATTGGGACTATTTGCCAACACAAAACTTTTCGAGGGAACCCTTTGGGTACGGATTGTCCTGAAATATTTGCCAATTTACCTCTGCGCTAGTGTAGAATGCTCGGCGCCCCTTTTTTTGATTATTTTTATTTTTGCAGTGCCAACAACACTCCATTCTCCCCCCGGGGCGATAATTACTGCTAGTTAGTGGTGGGGCTGAGGGGTAGATGGACGGTGGGATGGAGGGGAGGGCGAAGCGGCGAGCGGGTCGCGTTAAAAGTGCTTGCACAAACATTTTTTTAATAGAACCTCGAAAGGGTTAATTCCTTACTTAGATAAACCTCGGGCCGGGAGGGGTCTGGCCAGGGCTCACCATCGAAACAAGGGCGCCTGCAGCCGGGGCGAAAAGAAATAAATTGTGATAAGGATAAGGAAAAATTAAGAGTACTTTGCAGAAAATTAAATATTAAGCGGAGGATGTTAATTAAAGTGGTACTGCCGGGGCACGGCCGGAGAGGGCAGGTTAGGTGGCAAAAAAATGTCAAACTGAACCCGTGAATTAACTGAAACCGACTTAATCACTGGATGAAGGTGATTACGTTGCTTAGCCAAGCGGGAACTGGTGCTTTTTCGGAGGGCGCTTTACAGGAACGTCTTTTGCTCACAGCAAGGGTCCTCTTTAGGAGCCCTGTATTTTTTCCTGCTGTTTCTTTTTTAATGGCAGCATTTATTCCCTGAGTGAGTCAAAGTTTGGCGGCAAGAAAAGTTAACTGTTAGCAGTTTTTAGCTATCGTCGCTACATTCATACACGGGATGGTCATAGCGATTCTAAAATTAAAGGGAATCTCGGGCAATTTGGCCATTTCTGGAGGAAAATTACCACCACTACCGGAGGGGGCCCATCCCTGTTTCAGTGTGCGGTCAGAAGAGTACAGGGCAATTTATTTTATCGGTTTGCCACCGCTTTTAAGGGGTTTTCATAGTCCATAAAAATTGCTGGTTCGCGACCAGTCATGTCCTTATCAGTGCTGGCGAGGGCAGAACTGTTTTGTTTTTCGTTTTGGTTTTGTTTTATGCTCGAATTTTTTCGAAATATATATTTTTGCCAACTTCCTGCAATTTCACCTGCCGCCGTGACATGTGTAAAAGTTGATGTTTCCGCACATTTTATCCTCCGCCGGCGGCGATGTTTATTGCTAAAATGCATGTGATAATTCGCAAGAGTGCAGCAACGGGGGAGGAGTGGGGTTTAGCCCTTGGCAGGATTTTCACCCGGGTTCGAGCTGGCGGCAGAAACAAAGGGCCTGAGTAAGGACAATTTGCGACTCCATCGCCCTCTATTGTTCGATACTTTGTTTGTTTTCAGTTTTGCTGATGGGTCGGTTGACGGGAGCTGGGTCCTGGGTGCGTCTGTGAGCAATTTCCCATCCTTTTTGGCCCTACGTGCGTTACCAGGAACGCACTCATACCCCTTTTTTGGGGTTATAGTAGTTCTCTGGGACAAAAAAAATGGATAAAAGTTCCGGCGGAGATAATTTTTTCCCTGTGACGATCATCCATACCGCTCGACACCCCTGGGCACAATACCCGCAGACCGGACTGTGCGGGCATTGTTGGTGGCTTCGAGGTTTTTTGTTCCCTGCACCAAGCCAACTTCGTTCGTTGTTGGCGCCATTTTTGTTAAAATATATATTTACCTTTTCCAGTTGCAACATTTTGCATAATATAGCAGCAGCGAACCAGGCCGATTCGATTCAGAATGGGGCATTGTACCGGGTCGCCGAGATCGAGTTTGGACCGCTCTGAGGGCACCCACTTGAACGTGTGCGCCTCGGCAGCCGTGGAGTCCTGGAGATCCTTTTTGTTGTGAAAATGTTAGCTGAACCGGAAGATTTAATTTGATAAAAGCGGAAAAAACATGGAACTACACCCATGAAAACCGGGATAAGAGTGAAGCTACGGCGATATAACCTTTGCATGAAAGGAATTTCAATGTTGACTGAAATTGGTAAAAGCCGTCTATTGGCTGTTATGGGCCGCTATTTCACGCTATTGATGTCTCCCCGCGACAAGCCCCGCCCCTCCGCCCCGCCGCTGTAGAACTGACATAGTAGTCCACTTGAACTGTTCGACGGGATGTTATTTTGTTTGTTTTCGCTTTCGCTTCGTCGCTCGATTTTCGGGCGAAATATTGAGTCAGACGGGAAGTTTTACATGAATTTTTTGATAAACAGATTAGTCGATAGCGCACGGGAGAGAGTGGGAACATGCACCGAACAGGACCCGGACGCTTTTGAATTTGTAATGTTGTACCGCAAAATATAAATAGCCGCTTGGGATCCTAATCGTGGGTATGTGGTTGCTTCTAAAGTGGAAAATGATTTAGTGGATTTGTTTATGATCAAAGGTTCTAGTTTTTGATCGATCAATTAATTTACGGCTGCTATTCTCCAAAAATATATTTACTATCCTAGCAAATTGTGTAGCAACTTACACTAATTTTAGCGTAAATCTTTTCAATCCTGTGTTTAGTTTAAGCACAAAATTTTGTAAAACGTTTTTTCAGTGTATTCAAGGTTATGAAACTTGTGGCAGAATAACACATAAAAAAATTTTTTGCAAGACAAAAGTGAGTAGTTTTGAAGTAATTGAAAAATGCTGTTTATGCTTAAAATATATATACAAAAAATTTGTCAGAAAACTGGTGTTTTTGTTAAAATCCGACGCGATCTTGTCTTATTAATACCTACATTGATACCTATAGAACAGCTACTGAAAGAACCGTATCTATATTAATTGTTTTTTTTCCGAAAATATAAAAGTTACAATATTAAATGGTACTGACATGAAAATGTTAAGATCCTTTAAGCCACCTTTAGTTTGCTGGTTTTTAAGCTTATTTAATGAAAAATAATAATTGAATATCTATAGAACTTTTATTAACACACAATTAAATGCTTTGAGGTTAGCTATTGAAAACTTCAGGATTTCTAATAGTTACTCACCTTTCAAAGTTTGTGTTATCGATGTACGCTTCGTGTATAGGGGAAATTTTATGAAAACTATCGATGAGAGAGAATGTTGCCTTGCATTATCTGCAAATAAGCTGCTTCGGAATTTATCACGCTTTCAAACAAGGTATCGAGCGATCAATTATGGGTTTATGGCTTTATCAATAATCTCCTTGGACGCTGTTATATTCCCCGAACATGAAACCATGTTCGTGCGGGGCGGTGGTTAAATGGTTCGGTGTCGAATATTCTCCAGGAAAACATGATAAATAAATATTAGCCCCACGGCGGAAAGAGAAGCGCGAGCTTCATTGATAATTAATGCCGCGACCGCGATTATTATCTGTGAAAAAGGACAATGTTTCCAAATGATTTCACAAATTAGACAGAAACATCTAATAATTTTAGGGGAGAGCAAAATAACCAATAGCCATCCCGAGGGATAATAATGTCCGTGCTGATGGTATTTTCGGCAGAAGCCTGTAGCGCAAAGTCCCATAACCGCCGACGGGTCTGCTGCTGGGAAGCCTGGTAAATTTTACATGCAGTAAGCGTACCCGGCCGCAGAGGCGCTCCCGAATCCACTGCCGCCGCTACGCTACCAGAGTCCAGATCCCGCCAGATCCAGCCAGTCCCCTCAATAAAATCTATTTCCGAATTTAGTCTAAAAGCAGCCATGAATCATGAGCCCAATTAGAGCTTAATTTGTTTATGGATGGAATCAATTCGAGATAATCGCATTAGCACTTTCGGTTCACTTTATTTGGCGCGGCGCGGGCGCTCCGCACCGCCAAATTTCCCGACTCTCGTCTGGCACGCCAATCTGCATGAAAATCTGGAGGTGCTCCTGTATGCATTACGGGGCCACCGGCGGCGCTTATCCCCTTTAATACAGCCCTCGAACGGAACAAGCGCCTAACTGAAAAACATAAAGCGGGTGGATAACGGGGATGCTGGGCTACTGTACTAATTCGCTAGTTTTCCCAGATGCCTTTACGCCCCCTCCTGGAGTTCCAGCTTCACTGTATTACGGGAACTGCGGAGGGGCAAGGGGAAGTTCCCGTCATGTATTTTTCGTTAGATTGGTGTCATTATGGTGAATAATTGCGTCGTGTGTGCTTAATTAACTTCATTAATTAATGACCCATAAAGTACAGGCAGCAGTGCCGGAGGGTGCTTCGCTCTTCTGGTGACACTCGTGTCTCCAGTCGCACAGCTAATAGCGACCTGTCACCTGATGAAATCTCACCTGATTTTATGGGCCAGATGCTTGCTTTTATTTTTAACGTTTCACGCTTACCTTTGCGTTTACATTTAAACTTTACTTTCAACATTTGCGCCCGGCCCTTTACACCTTTTACTTTTTCCTCTCGCACACCTGTGTGTAAAAATTCATTCGTCGTTTTCAGGACTTTTCGACGACTTTAGCTCACTCACTCAGATGAGCGAGTGACTGAGTGGGTGAGTGATGCGAAAATTGTTAGAAATTTTTCATTGATGGTAATGAAAAGCGCTATTTATTTCAGCCGCTTTCCTTCGCTTTTCCAAAGTGGTTAGAGCAATTCATCTGGCGCTCCTTTTCCTTTGAGCTAACGTTCTGAGCAAAAACTTTTAACGAATGTCAACGCTTAAAAGGATGCGTTTAATGAATTGTACCAAAGGTGCGAATGAAGCAGGATGTATGGCCTACGGTCTATCAGAATGAATAAAACTTATGGCAATTTCCCTAGAAACATTAGAAACACTTCTTCCAAGTGTGTACGTAGATATTATTTTAACACCTGAAATGTAGTTCTTCCTTTAGCATCGCATACAGTTTTGTATTTTTGCAATAAGTCCTTGGGGAGTGAACAAGTTTTTGTTGAATGTTATGTAGACGGGTCTACTTTCACAACCTTGGAATGGCACATTTTATGAACACATGAATAGCCGAATATATCATCATTATATATTTACTTATTTCAGACTGTCTACAATGTCTAAGATACAATAGCGGAAAGATTACGTTCAAGAAAGGGGTAGACTGCATATCATCTTTATCTATAAAGTTTTACGTTTAAGGGAAGTAATTTTAGTTTTTTACGGATTTTATAAAGTTATAATGAATTACTTTTCTGACAGGGAAATTATGAGTGGTTTGAATTTGAAAAAAAAAAAACGGTTAGTGTTTTAAAAAAAATGTAAGACTAGACAAGGAGTAAGATTTAAATGCAAATTAATTTCTGTGATTTCATAAGAAATCAGCCGACAATTTTGAAAAGCAGTTTGAAAATGGGGTGGAGATATTGGTGAATACTGTCGAGGATGATGAAATATAATTTTCCCTTAAGAGCCTGGAATTCTGAAATCTGTACACAATAATTTGTATTAAAAGATGGCTCTAAAATGTACATGTAAATTTTCTCGCATTGGTGTTTACGTGATGAAGCCTCACTAAAGTCCTTTGAACCTTTGAATCTTTTCTCAAATAAACCGATGGTCCTGTTACGTTCTGGCAAATTATCGTACAAAGGAAGGACTATCTTCGTGTCGAAAGAAATGAGGAGTAAATAAGCAGAAAGGACCACGCGGGCACACGTAGGCAATGCAGTAAGTAGGGCCGGAACTAATTATCCTGAGCTGAAATTGAAGAACTCACCAAACAAGAGGCTCCTCAAAAGGTCCAACAATTCTTCAAATAAGAAGGCAAGTGTGTACGTCATTAAATCAGCTTGAGGAAGACGGGTCCATTGCTTCTGAAGGAGTAGTAGATAGCGGCCAGACAGAGCCCTTTTTCGTTTTCCGCTCCGGTGTGCGTCTGGGTCCCAGTCCCAACCCTTTCCTCATCAATCATCAGTCTCTTTTTCCACTCCACCTAATGGCGTTCCTTCGGAATGGATGAAGGAGCACTGCCATTTTTATACACTTGAGCTAATTTTCTATAAATACTTCTCTGAGACGGGACACAGGACAGGACCCATAAATCAAATTCTCAATGAGGTGAAATAAAGTAAGATTGCACCAGGAATACGAAGAGGACGATGGAGGAGACACACCTAGACCCAAACCCTTTTTACTAACTTCTGAGTCAATTGGATCCGCCCGTAGGAGAGTTCTCCCGGTGCGCGGGGTGTGGGAATCACTCATCTTTAAGGGCTCATCGAAAGGAGTTGGAGCAACAAAACACTTAACACTTTCGCCGCACATGACACGTGTACAAGTGTACAAGTGCTAAATATGTTTGCTTTACCGGGATAAGTGTCGTGGGTAATATTCACGATTTGTGCAAAGGACACACGCCCATGGAGCTCTGACTCCGGGGTCTCATATATATCCAGAAGAGATGTTCTGGAGGGGTGGAAGGGGCACTCCGGGAGCTCCCGGGCTTCACAGCCGCTCCCACATATGAATTCCCCCGGCTAGAGTAGCTAGTGCAGAATGGCGTGAAATTACTAGCACGTTCTGTCAGGCGCCTTTTGTGTCTCTCTCATGCACTTAAACTCGTTAACAGATCTGAAAGCCCTTGAGCGTGTTATCACTATTTCTGTGGCATGGCAGGGTTCCTCATTCCTTACCCCGTTCACATATGTTCAAACACTCTTCTCACTCTCTAACTAAAGTGTTTTTGGCATTGATTTTGTGGAAAATTATAGCGTTCACGGGGTATTTATGATTGATATAAAGACGCCTTTGAATTTGAGACAGTCAGGATTCAGGATAACATCTGGAAACTGGGAATTTATTAGAGCTATCGTTTAGCCATGTCGCCTCTCCAATCTATCGTCTTCGGGCGGGTGATTTTATTGTTTGGTTGGTATGGGTTCCAAGTTGAGGATGTAAGGAAATCTTGTAAAGGACATGTTATGGCAATATTTGTGCAGAGAGGTTCAGTTTATATTTAGGAATCGGAGCAGTAGATGCTATTTTGACTAAATATATGGTAAAGAATTTTGGGCTATTTTCAATAGACTTGGGGTTGGATGTTACAGGAGCAAAAATAGATCAAGTTGTAATTCAATTTAGTATTAGAAAATGTAAACTCATTTTCTTAGCTCACAAAATTAGACAAAATAAGGAACGTTTTATTTCGTTTTAAACAACATTTTCTTTAGTTTCATTGGAATTTCAATCCTACAATCAGGTAGACAATTTATTACAATATAACCCATGTATCGAAAATTTCTGCGCTAGGAAGTAGGTCTACACTAAATGCGTTAATAAGTGCAGCGGGATATGTTTGAATTGGTTCAGCTGTATTTTCTCAGTAGAAAGTTTCCGCATAAAAAATGACTAATTTGTCCATGCATCATGTGCGAAACAATTACTCACACAAAAATAAACTCGAAACTCACTTTAAGCGCTGTTGCCGTCGTCCTTGCGTGCTCGCGTTCGAGAAAATTTGCAGAAAGTCCTTCCAGGGAAACGATTCCAATAAAAGTTTTTACGAACAACTATAACTCAAAACTGCAGCGGAACAGAAATTTTTATGACAAGAACGGGAGGGATTCGCTTCAGTGCACTTTTAATATTTTTTGATAATTCCCCCACATCCGAGACTAAAGGCTATGCTGGGGGTCCGCCAGGCACCCGGCTAGGGCCCAAACTCGATCAGTGGAAATTAATTTCCGACGAAATTGTACTTCAAAGAGTTGTAAAACAAGGGGATGGCCCGTGCTAAATCACTTTGGCTAGTTCAGAGCTCGTCAAGGAGTCATCAATTTGGAGACCGTGGTGGTGCGCGGCTGGGGGATCCGTCGGGGCGGCGAAATAATGGCAAATGGGAAATATACACACAGGACGGTGATTTTTTCAACTTTTGCTAAAAGTTTGCTTGTGAGAAACTTTCGGCATAGGAAAGGAGTCGCGAAAAAAAACGAGAGCGCGCGAAAAAAGTATCTGGGAAACTTTCAACACTTGAAAGTTATTTTCTGCTGGTTGAGTCCCAACAAAACTCCAATTTCTTGTACAAATTCCTTCTTCCTCAGCCTCTGACGTCCCCTTTGTGCCGTCCAGGGATTTAAAAACGGAAGGCGAAGTTAAAGTGTGAAGTCGCTAGCTTACGGATGCAACGCGCGGCGAGTGCGCGACGACAGGGGTCGGAAATAGTGACGACAAGGACAGCCAAGACGACGGCAAGGGGTATCTTTGATTTTTCCAAACTTTATTGGCTCCGATTTTTTGCCACGCCGCACGTTGCCGCTGTTGTTGATATTATTCCTGCTCGTACTTGTGGCCTTCTTTTTCGCTGTTGAAACTGTTGTTGATTTGTTTCTTGCGCTACAAATAACTGCCAAAGTTGTCGAATGAATTTCACCCGGAGGAGTTTAGGCCGCGTGATTGATACAGGTGAAATACTTCTTTAACTCTGTCCTGGTGTATTTATTTAAACCGAGTTCGCGGTGTTTCAAAATGGTTTGGAACTTCTTCACTTCCAAGTCACATCAACTTCAAATAGAAGAGGAGATCAACAAATGAAACCATTTTTTTAGTTTTCAGTCTTAATTCATTTCAAAAAGAACTAAGTCAAATTCTAAGTGTTATTCAATTTTATTATAAATTAAAAACTTTCAAAATTAGTTTTTAAGTCGCTAATTTCACCGGAGAAGAAGTCCTCTTGAATGTTTTTTCTCGTCCGTTTATTTATGAAATTAAGTGGAGTGCTTGCCAGATCCAAGTCTGTCCTATTGGTGACTTTTACCAAAGTATTCGCATTTTTTGTAACAACAAATTTAAAAAAGAATATTTTTCACTTTTTCTTTATTTTTTCCAAAAGACGATTTATTTTTTCTTTTATGAATCGTGTTATTGACTTGTAGCATTTAAAGAAATCGACATGATTCCGCCTGACCATTCAGCTCTGAATGCATAGTTTATAAAAATTGATGTCTTTCCGGTCAAGTACGGAAGATCAAATTCCCTTTTTTTGTATGAAGTTTGTGTTAACCCTTAAAGTATAACTAAGAGACTAGACAAATTTAGGACTCAATTTCCTTTCTATAAATTTTGAATTTTGGGGATTTCTTCGATACGGAAATCACACAATTTTTTGAAAGAATCGATGAATTTTGAAATTCGAAGGTTTAAATTATCGCACAATTTTTTCAAAAAGGAAAAGAAGCGATTCATTTTGGAGCAGTATGTGTGCGTTAAAATATGCAGGCAGTTGCAAATGTCTTTCTTCAAGAATCGTTCCCTTTGAATGCAGTGAACAGCGAATAGAGTATAATAGGAGATGGCTGTGCCACTGTTAGAAATACAATGGGATGTTTGAGGAAAGGCCCGGTTCGCGAATATCGAAGGATGTCAAAACTCCGTCAATCAGCGGAGTCGTTAGCGGAGCGTGGCAAAACAGCTCTTTCTGCTGCCATTGATTTAGTTAGCGAGATTTACGGCCGCGGCCAGCCAGAATGACACCGCTGCAGGCACAGCAGAACATTGGTGCCGGACAGACAGCCGGACAAGAAAAAATCCAGGTCCCGGTCCTGGTCACGGGCGCCCGCTCCAAACGAATGCTAGCAGAACTTATGATGTGGTGGTGCATTTGATTTGATTTAGTCGAAATTTATCAACATGACATGCCTAACGATGTATGAAGTAATAAATTTGGGTGTGCGATTGCTGGCACAACTCTGCATTCAGCGTGCACAGACAACCATAAACAAGTGCAATTATACATGATGTGTGCAACGAGTGGCGAGCCCGGGGTCCAGGCATGCCCCCCGGCCGTAAGCCCTGGAATGAATGCACTATGATTGGTCCATAGGTGAGGTGTCATCGGTGATGCACTGTTCTGCATAAATTACATTGTATGCAATAATTTAGCCGGCTGGGTGCCTCGTGCTGCACCCTGTACTCTCCGATGTAAACTGCTTGCCATTAGTAGTGGTGGCGGGGACTAGCACCAGAGCGGGCGGGTCGTCGGGCGACGGAAGGCATTCATTAGATCCTCTCGATATGGATTAAAACATTTTGATACCTCTGTGAAGGAGGACGGCATTAAGCAGGAGCAGGAAAATCGGTGATTACAATTACATAGGACACTTTGAAATACGACTGGGCGTAAGATGGGATAAATAACTTAAGGGTCTTTGGGAAATTCGGATTGAAGGATTGTGGGATTGGCAGAGAGTAGCAATAAACATAGGTATTCCTGGATATGGTTTGGGATACAGTCGAAGCAATCAATGGGATCAATTTGATTGCTATTCAGAACTGGAACATCGGATTGTTGAAAGTCTTGAAGAGACCTATAAAACTTAATATTGTTAATGCAGGTCATACGTAACGCCATTTTCTAATGTCGTGCATTAATTACAGTTAAGCCGATTAGTTGTCAAGGATAATATGAAAATTTTATAAATTTTGGAAATTAGAATTGTATAATGCTAGGATATTATCGTTGAAAGAAGGGCAAAACTCTCTTAGGAAATAAAGAGGAAAAAAAAATAAACTTTCTATTACAGAACAGGTGAGATGGCAATTTTAATGCTACTGAAACGCCTTTTACAAAAACATTGTTTGCACTATAAGAAAGATCTCCGGTCTTTTTTTTATTTGTGAGGGATGGTACCTTATAATGACATCATGGAAAACTCCACTCACAGCTTCTAGCTACGTAAATGGATATATTAATTAATTAATATAAAAATTATAATTATAATCCATCTACAAATATTTATTTTCTAAGTTGTTGTAGTTCAAAATTTATGTAAAACTCAATTTAAGCATATAATAGATACAATAGATACATTCAATATTCACCGTTCGATTTAATTATATAAAAGAAAACAGTTTTGGAAAACAACAAATATTCACACGCCTTCAAAATTCATCCAGTGCTGTTTTCCTTTCGGAAAAATCGTTTTTCATTTCCTGTTTAGCATCATTCGTTTTGTTGGGCGATGGATGTATTTTTCTTGTTAAGGAAACCCTTTCCGGAATTGATAAAAAAGCCACCAAAAAGACTCGCCCCTTGCAGAAAATCGCGTTCCTTCCCCAAACACTTCCATTATTTTTCTCCATAAAGCATGCCGCCCGCCAAACTTCCTCTCCATTTCTCAACTCGGTTATCAGGCATTTCGTGTATCGAAAAAATCTGAGTTTTATGCAAACAAGGAGGAACACCCTTTATCAATCCTGAAAGAAGGAGCCAGCCAAACTACGTCATGGGCAAAAAGTGCACATCCGGACGGGCGGCGGCGGCGAGGGTCCCGAAAAACCCGCTCTTGTTTATGAGCAGCTCGTTTTTCAATTTCGTAATATGCGGTGATGCCCGGGGCCCGGCTGGGTGGAGGTGGCTATTCTGGCGCGAGGGCTGTGCTGGAGCATCCAAGGAATTCAGAGAATTCCTGGCAGCCCCAATTCAGCGACTGATACGGACCACGGGTAAGTATTTCAATTTGAACTGAATTTATCCATCAACCGCCATATGAGTGTGGGACCCGCGTCCTTGCTGCTCCTACTTCTCTTTTTTTGTTATCCTATAAAGTGCTGTCAGGAGCAGATGGTGTCCTGCGCTTCTTCTGACTGACACTTTAGATTGCAGGCCCGGCTATTCCACAGGGAGCCCATTCGATTTTTTACCATTTTCCAGACAGGGCTTAGAATTCACTTTTAGGATAACCGGGAAAGGCGCCTCCAGCCCAAACTCATATAGAAATAGGAACGGGTTACGTGGACCATATGTGACACGTATAAAACGCACGGCTGGAGCTTGGCGGACGCGGTATAGTGGCGACCGTACAACCGCCCAGCCATGGGTTCTGGGACTAGGGAGACGTGGGAAAAAATAAAAAAAGAGATTCCTCCGTTTGAAATTTTGATTAATTGAATTGAGTATACCAACACGTACGAGCACGTGCAGAGCTCTGAGTTATTCCAAGAATCCGAAACAAGGCGAGTTCATCCATCATAGGGCCTCTCGCGCTGGAAGCACACCCTTATCTTTTCCAATTGCCCCCTATTCTCCATCCTCCAAATAGGACGAAATTCGAGAAATCCACCAAAGTAAAAGTAGTGGAAAAGGGCTTCCTAGCTTGGGTCTGGGTCGAGAAACCCGAGCCCAGCAAATACAGTAATTCATCCCCGTTTTGTGCATAGGAGTCTCCACGAGACGTATATCAATGATCTGTGTAGTTTGAATGGATTCACCCTTCGCATACCGAAGAAGCCGGGACCCCAAAGAGAGTCCTATCCTTTTGACTACTTTCAAAGGCTAGTCACGTCATATAGGTAAATATTTCTCAGGAGCAGGGGGACTCGGCGATCGCATATACCCTGAAGGGCCGGGACAAGGAGGCCCTGTTCGCCATCCCCCACCTAAAATACGCCTTCAAGTTGTCGCCAGAGCGTTGCTGTTACCGCCGCCGGTAGTGGTGCCGTTGTTGATGATGCGAAGGGCACTCGTCGGGACCCATGAGAAAGTCGATGACGAAGACGAAGGCGAGGACGACAACCTACGGAAGCGGCGAAGGCGACAAGAGAACATTTCTTTGCCGAGACCTCAGCCTCTTCCTTCTTGCCCTTTTGTCGGCCCAATCCCGAGATCCCGACAGTTACAAATGAATTTTTAGGCATCTATAGGACATTTGTCAGAAACTGAATGTGATAAAGTTTGTAATACAATTACCAGGGGCTATCCCGGCCAGCATCCCGGCCGTCCCATGCGTCCTGTGCGTGTTTAATTCGAAATGGGAGACGATTGATGGTCCCCGATACGTGTGAACTCCTGGTACTTGCCAAATGGCCGAAATGCGTCTAGAATAGACAATTCCCTGTAATTATATTCGGGAGGCCAATTTCGTTGTTTATGTGATTCTTTTTCTTAATTGAGACCGATGCCGGGACGTGTGTGGGCCGTCCCGATTCGGGTATTTAGCCTTCTTGGAAAGTCCGTATAACTTCTCCGCGTCGTCCCTTTAGAAAATTTATTTTCAGCGAAATTCTATTACTTTCGGACAAACTCATTATTTTCGTAAAATAAGGCTCTTACGGGATGTTCTCTTTTATCAATTTTCGTCCGTTTTTCCTAAGACAGGCTTTAAATTTACCTTCGAACCCTGGATTAAGATTAAGATTCAGAAGTGCCAGCGGTTCTTATTAAACTCCCTAGGTATCCTCATTAGTGCCAGCAGAAAATCTTCGTTTGCGAGGGCAACAAAATGCAAAATAGGATGTGAAGCTATGGCAATGTGGGTTGAAGGTCGCTATTTTCTAATGGGTTACACAAGAAATTGTAAACAAGAAAAATAATCATGAGTATTATTCCAGAAATAGGACAACAGGGAGAGAAATATTAAAAAACTTTAAATTTTATATTGTAATAAATTAAAGTCTGTAATAAAGCTCTAAAATAATAAACTTCAGTAACGATTATTGTTTATTATATCTTTTATTTGCTATTGTATAATATAGGACTGAATTGGCGTTAAATTAACTAAAATATTCTTAAGTACAACGTTAAGTTGAGACCGGCTTAACTACAGTGTTATTTTTAAGCTGAAGGTACTTTTATTTTTCAACAAATCTCTAAATAAGTTTTAAAATGTCGACTATTTCAAATGTTTAATGCAAAGAAATATTCCGTTGTTTACTTTTTCGAACTCCGAAAAAAGCATCATTATCATATTAATGTAAGGTAACGCAATAGCAGAACATTTTCAATGTAGTTTTAGATTATTCCTGATTAATTATTGATGTTGGATTTGCCCACATCCTCCATATATTCTGCTAACATGTTAATAAAAGCCCCATTTATAGGCAGACGATTTAATAAGTATATTTCTCGTTATTTTGTTCACGATAATTATTCAAAACAGCCACAAAACCATTCAATGAGATTTTCATTTAAAATCAAATTAGTTTTGGTGCGTTCCTTAACTGATTGATAATTATTGCCGAAAGCGGGTAAACTGAAAATTAATACAAAAATTAAATTATTTGTTGGTCTTTTTGGTAATTATCACTAGATTACATCCATTCAACCGTACACTGGCGGGACAGGTGTTGCACGCCAGTTAGTACTTTCGTTGAATTAATTTTGCGCTGTTCGAATTAATTATTGCATGTTATGTAAATGGAATTGACTGTAATGCGTTTTGTGGTTCAGTATAGTATATTTTCGCAAGGTACTAACGCCTACTGAAAGTATCTTTATCAATCTAGACCTGAAATATTGTCCCATTTCATTTGGCTTTCCTTTCACGTGTTCACTGGTAACATCTCTTTTGATCTTACGCTATTGAAGGTTCGAATTCGGAGAACGAACCTTCTGAGGATTTGGATGACTGGTGTTGTTGTGGTTCTGCCTGGACAATAGGGAAAGTTCGGTAACATTAAATGTTAATGTCCAAAGAAAGTTTCTACAAATTTAAGAATACCATAGGCCAGAGTGAACTGAATCGGAATTTTCCTATGTTCTCCCCACAGGAATTTTTGCTATTTCCCGCAGATTTAGTCTCTGACTCGGTTCTTACATCACCCAAGCTAAAACTATTTCCTCTTGAGCATGTTTTGCCGCTTCGCCCAGTTTGCCTGGTCCGACCCGGTCCCAGTCAGCCGGGATGGACTTCTTCGGACGGCCGTATTTTATGGCATTAGGCGTTGATTGTGTGGCCACCGTCTCTATCATTTTCTCCGGCTGAAACAAATCAAAAGATGAATAAAATTTCCTGCCACATTTTGTGTCCCTTGAATAATGGAGAGATTCCTCCCGATGCCAGCGCCCAGCCTTCAGGACACTCCCGAGTACCGTTCCCCCCTACTACCCTCTTTCATCCTGATTCATTTTAGTTCCAGAACCCCACACTCCTGATGATTTCTGCTGTTTCCCAGATCTGGGACCATGGTAGGAAAACATAGGATCTAACAGCTGTGGACATCGATTATTTGCTTGTATAAAATGTTTTTGTGGCTGCCTTTTGTATTCCTCAGAGGAGGAAAGAATTTTTGGGGTCTCATCGAAGTACAGATTGGATGGATTCCGCACCTATGCCTTTCAATGATTTCCTTCTGATGACTAGAATTTAAATATATTAAAGGGATGAGCCCGGATTCGATTAGATTTCATAGAGACCTTGTGGCCGCCGCCACTGATTTCACTTTAATGGATTGCGTGCGAGATAAATTGCTTCACGATCTGAGGGATAACGAGGTTGACCGTCTAAGAGGGATGGCTTAAAAGTTTCTTGTGTGGAAGAAAATCTGGGATATGACGAAATTATAATCCTTTGGTTTTTGTAGCTTATAGGCCATGACCTCAGCTCGCAAAGACTGGGATTTTCTGGGGGTTAGTTGAATAGAAGGACATCATGTATAAACAAGTTTATGTTCTTTTTAAAATCACATCTGATTAAGGCGATGGAGTGGGTCCTATTGTTGTTATACATTTTATAGGAACAAAATGAATTTTACTCTTAAAAATGTAGTTGCTGTTTTTAAAATATGCTATTACAAAGAATTCAAATTCACTCAGGTTCCTTCGTTAGACCCCAACGAACTTTAGAGATGAAAATCTTTAATTAGTTTAAGAAAAATAATCAAAAATTCCTATTAAAATTGTTTAATGAATAAGTCCGTATGAAGGCACCTTGAATACTACTTTTAGATAAAAATCTCCAAAGTAAATTTTGAGGGTCTAAAGCAGAGTAGAAAAATATTCACTATAATATAAACTCTTATTCATCTTTATCAATTTATTTAATTTAATATGGTTAACAAATTTAAAAGAAAAAGTGACATTATTATTAGTAATAAAATAAAGAGGATACTATCATATTTTTTCAAAGGCAAAAAACTGTACGCACAAAATATTACTTTTATACATATGTGTTTTGACGAGTTGTTTTCGAAATAGGTAAGTGTTTTGTTAATTACGTTATATTCCTTCTATAACAAATAATGAATTCTATTAGAGTGCTCGATATACTTTGCTCCTAATATTCTGCCTTTTGAAGAATATTTTTATAGAAATTGGCATGAGATTGCGATTTCCTTTTAATATTTTTATCCGAAAATATGCCAGTAGTCCGAGGTGTGCAAATAAATTTCATATTAGCGTCACGAACTGCTTTCTCGTTAACTTTTTAATTATATTTTCTCAAAGCGGCGACGGCTGAACTTTTAGATCAGAAGTGGCCCGGTCTCCATCTCCAAAACCAATTAAAGGATTCTAGCTCAGCGGAAAAGTCAATTCCGATACTTTGGGGGGATGTATCCCAGTATCCCATTTCTCGAGCAAAAGTTTTCCTTGGCGCCGGCCCCTTTGGCCAAGCCCTTTTAGCAGATAATCCTTCCCACCCTGGTAGTGATTAATTAGATTTTTGCAAGGATGACTTCAAGGAGAGAAAGAGCATGCTTTGACTTTATATTTTCGAAAAACGTAACAAGGGTTTCGACGCTTTCCAAAGGATTGCGCCTTTAGAGAAAGCCGGCAAAAATCGTTTTCTTCTTTTGCGCTTTGCCGCCAGTCCCCGCTATAAGCTAAAGGTTTTCGAGTTGTCCGGTGGGCGGTGCACAAATTTTGCTATTAATTTAACTTCGGACAGAAATAGATTTACGACCATGGCATATGTCTTCGCGTTATCTTCTCTTGGCGGCACTTGAAATATTTTGTTTCTTTGACCGCTCGCAAGAATGAGTACGTCTGTAGTATAACACGAGCACAATACCCTTTGGAGTGGGCTGACGAGGACGATGACGGAGAAGGGGTGAACTGACCACTGGTCCGAGCCATGTCGGAACTCCGTATTGAATAAACATTGTGCCACTGTCCCCTGTTCACAATGGGTATAAGAAAGCTTTTAACTCGGCACCTGTGGGAAAAAAGCCTGGCAAAAACCCCTGAGGAATACAGCAAAGGATTCAAGCAGGCGACAAATGTGAACCAATGGATTGCAACAATGGTTCTGTCCCAGGAACACAGAGAATTTATGGGGGTCATTCGAAAGAGATCATTTTCGCATCGAATGCACATCAGTCGCTGGTTCTTCTAAGATGCTCGGATTATTCCCCTTTTCATGTGCCTGCCTCTTATCCTGGCACTCCCCAAAAAACGATATGTCATTAAAAGACCGTAAACCTGAAATCCTAGAGTTAACTTCTCTAACTTAAGCTTCATATTCGTGCACGAAATCCCTTCTTGACAGAGTATGGCAAGGCAAAGAAAGAGCACCCAAGGACGCTCCGAAGACGTTACTGAATAAAAAAGGTGTTCAGTTCAGCCCCCACGGAGTCCCATCCACGTCCTCCCCCATAACATACCGCCGCCTTAAACACAATATGCAAACTTATAAACAGAGTGTTATTTTTCGGGGGTATGATACAGGAGTGCCCTGGAATGGCTTGCTAATGCCGGCAATATCCAGACAGCCAGTTTCTCGAAGCAGGTGTAAACACATCTTGGGGTAGCAGCCCTACCGTCCCTGCAGCCCGCCTTGCCGGGTGCCCGTCCTTGAAGAAAATCTGAACAAATTTTTGACAAAAAGATAAAATTGTTATGAGGTGGAAAATTGTCTTTGCTTTTGTTAATTTTTTGTGTGTCGTTTTTTTTCTTGTTTTTGTTTTGCTGGGGTGTCCTATTTCACAGGGTGGAGCCTTTGCTCGTGGGGGTTTCTTGGAATGATGAAGGGGTGTAATTAAGGGAATTAGTTAAAATTTCAAGATGAATTGGGAGTGCGGGAATGGGATCTCTCTGGCACTGACAAAGTTTTTGCACCTTCGGAAATATTTCGCTTCCCTCACCCTCTGGGTAAGCTGTGGGGGCATGCGGAGGCTTAAGCATCCGTATTCCAAGGCTATGCCTCTATAGGTCGGGACGAAAAAGAAGATTAACTTCAAGCTCATTTTAATTAGAGTGATATTTCTTATCATCGCACGCGCGCTCGCTGGCCCGAACGCGGTGATATATGGATTTAGAAATTTCAGAGATTTTGGATTTTGTCAAAAGTTATAATTACTTTTTTTGGTGATTAGGACCGAATATGATGGAAAGCGCAACTTGTTGGGAATTCATGTGGGACCCTGATATGTCAGTAATAAGCGAAAGACGATGAGGGTGCTGCTGTACACCGCTACAGGGCTATCAGCTTCAGCCCTTATTTATGAAAAATTTATTTTTGGATCTTCTTTAAAAGGTGAATTAATTTATCTGGCTTTAAAAAGTTAAAAAGAAATTGGTACTTACATACAGGAAAGTGATTAGTATTCCTTTCTATATGTATTTAACTTAGATATAATCTTCTGCGCGGTTGGTAATCCTTTTTTTTGGTTAACATATCAATAACATCTTTAGGATATTAAAAGAAGTATTCACAATGCCATTTGCTTTAATGTGTGGTCCTATTGAATTTCGTTTCTATAAAATCTCTGTAAATTAAGAAATTATCGACCATCAATTGTGATCGACTCATATAAATAAGCTCCAGATTTTTTGAGAAATTTATTCATTGTCGTATTTTGTTTATCTTAATTTAGCTAATTCGCAGAATTTAGCACCATTTTTATGAGGTCGAGGACGAGTCTCTTTTCCGTTTATGTACTTATTATAGAAAGCAGAGAAGTTTATAGAAAAATCAATAACAAGGTAATGTGGTGCATGAATGCATCTTTTTGTTGTTTTTTAAAGACTTTTGTAGAATTCGATTGGATATTTAATAGAACAAGCAGACATTAATTATTAAGAGAAGGGAATTAGTGCAATATAAGAGATACTTGTCTAACATAACGCAAAAAATAAAAAGCTTAGTAGTTCATTTCGCGTATTCACTAATATTTTAAGCCCCAAATTTTAAATTACAGGCAGAGTTAGAGGTTAATACAATTAAATGTTTTAATTAATATATTTATTTTAGTTCGTGTATATTTAATTTATTTTTAAGGGTTTATTTTGTTTTTAATTAAAATGAAATATTAAGTTCTTGCAAGTACTCTAAGGTAATTTAGATCTGTTCGCTAAAGCAAGCCTGTAAAAGGCCGATATTCTGCTAAATAAATCTTTATGTGCTTCAGCTGAAGAAGTTTCCTTAGAGAATAAGGTTCGAGTAAATTTCGAAAGTATTTAGCTGATATTCAGCGATAAGCAGCATGATTAAAAACATTCATTAATATTTGCATACAGAAAATCTATTAATGGAAAGCTTTTAACCTTGCTGTAGAAAACAAATCAGTTCGGTCGGTCAATGAAACAACAACCTATTAGTGGATTCAAATCCATAATGAGGAGGGTGTTGTTAAAAAGCGTCGGAAACTCTAATAGCCAACTCAATTTTCCAAGTTGTGGAAATTATAAATTCATTGTCGACCCGAAGCAACATTCCTGAATAGCGCTCATTCGGGTGGGATCTTGGAAACTTTAATCAAAAATATCCCAAGTAATCCCTTCAGCAAATATTTCTCGACGTGAATCACCTCGACCTCTCCCATCCTATCGTCATGCGGTCCCGGAATTTGTAAGAAAGCAGCGAATAAGAAGTATCGAAGTGTTGAAGCAAGACCATGTGGCCATCAGTAACACCAGCAGCCTGAAGGTGGTGGCAGCGCCAGCAGTAGCAGCATCAGCAGAATCAATTCCCGACCCTAGGGGCCGATGCTAGATATAGTCATTGCCATCGTCATCCTCATCGACGGGGGCGCTGTCGTCCTCAACTAGGACCATTTCATTGCGAAACTTTCAAAACCCCCAAAATGAACTTGTCTAATAACTTCACCATTGGAGTTTTCATTAGATTTCTGGTCTGTCCGTAATCTGAACATGTCATAGGAACTCCCCGCTCTCCGTCGTCGGCCCGGCAGAGCGATACTGCATGGACTGGCAAACTTCTATGATTCACCAGAAAATGTTTTTACGTTTTTCCGTTTTTTATGTACAGTTGCTCCTTTCCGAGTTTCTAGCCGGTTCTTATTTTTTTTTCCAAGGAACAACGATCTACAGACCAGCGGGAGGGGCGACATCACCATTCACGATTACATGTTTCAGAACGGGACGTCGTATAGGGGAAAGAATTCACTTGAGAAAGTCAACAATTGGTCAAATTACAGAGTGAAAGGACTTCTAATTTTCATTGAGAGAGTGTAACACAAAGGGACCTAATCAATGGGGATCCGGATGGTCGGGATGAAATTTCAACAGTGCCAAGAAATCCATTTCTTTGGAACTTTGAATTCCTTCGCCTCAACCTCCCGCTAGCTCCCGTACTCCACAGAGGGAAAGGTCAATCTGATGGAGGTTTCGTAAGACCTACAATGAAAGGGGCAGCATGCCGGTGTTTTTGAACACAGCCAGAAGTAGCTGAGTTCAAACTCACTGTCGGGGATCTGTTTAATTTTTAGTAGTAAAATGGCTGCTTCTGCTGATCCAGTTCAGATGGAAAAAATTAAGAACAAATTACTTAAACTCTGCAATTGGGACTCACTTTTGAATCGTGTTTAATTTTACAGCGATGTTGAGAGCGGGGTAAAGAGAAAATGGGTGCTAATACAGGTTCAATAAGCCTGCGATATCTAGAACTTTTAAAATACTATTAGATTGAAAACGTATGCAGTATATCTGTAAGCAATTAATTATTTTTATTAATCTCCTTATATCTTATTAAAACTTTCTCTGCATCCCAGTGAGTGGCACAAGTTACAATGCTACACAACTTTTTAAAGCGTAATTTTAGTCTAGCGAGAGTTCGCTTGCAGTTTTGGTAAAAGGTATAAAAAAGGGAAAATCCTGTGAAATGTACTTATCAAATTAGTTCAATAAATGAAGTAGTATTTCTTTTACACATGTTTTGACCACTTTTAAAAGGAGAATAATTTTACGACTATTTTCTATAATGCAAAGTGACTAATAAAACTTAATTTAAACACTGTTTCTGGGATTCGCCATGCGTTCTGACTGCTGGCACGGAGCCACTCGAGCACCGCGGATTAAATCCCCGGGAGCATTAATACGACAATGAACTACAGTTGCTGAATCGATAAGCGGATGAGTGAGGTGCAATAAAAAGGGATCAGCAGAGAAAGTCTGCATTTTAAATGACACCCGCCTGTTTGTTTGAAAAGTTCCTTTGACCTGCTCCGGCCGCGAAGGGAGGCGTCTCGACGAGTCCTCCTCAGTTCGCTGTCTTTAGTTTTCTGCCGCAGGCAAACGACGACGTCAGGGCCCAAGATCCCAGTCGTAACCATTCTAGATATTTTCTGGATTTAGAGTTACTCCGGCTACAGATTCCAGAGTTTGGAACACTCGAAGCCGAAGAAATGAACAAAACCCGAAAGAAGGAGCACCCGCCGCCGACGGGCTAGACAAAGGATGGGCGGGGTGAGATGAAAAAATCCTACAGAGACTCGTCAAACCCCAAACATCTGGAAAGTTGGAAATAATCCTTTATCATCCCTGACGGCTCGACAATTGATTTAATTCCGTGTGTTCTCCTTGTTGAAGTATTTATGGCCCTCCCCGGTTCAACTTTTTCAATTGTACGATTCGACAAGTTCTCGTTTTAAATGAAATTTTGGAGCGAGGTGTCAAGATGAATTTAATTACAGCAATGACTGGGCAGAGGGCACTGGATATGCCATGTCCCATCTCGAGAATCGGGATTCTGTTGAGCTCTGCATATTTCGGAAAATTTTAAATGCTCTTGTGTTGCACCATACCCTACAGGCCAATACTTATGATTGCACTGGTGAAATAAAAGAATATATATTGTAGAATAGTCGGCTCAGAGGATTTCTTCGCTCCCCTTTTTTACCGACTTAAGGCAGGCAGTGTGAACCGAGCTTAAGGTTGGCGACGACGACGTGAGCGAGAATTGGGTAACATAATATTACAAGAGGTCTTAGTGTAAGCCACAGGACGTAACATCCCAGAGGGATTAAGTCGGAAGCTGTAGACAGGTGTGCATTGTGCAACGAGGTTCTCTAGTAATTAATGGCTTTGGTGACAAGAAAACTGGATAAGGACGGGGATTGCGCTAGTTTTGGTAAGAAATTGTAATCTAAATTGGCATCTCTCTCGAATAGCTGAACAAGGGTGCTTACTGCACTAGATCCATTCAATACGCTGTTATGAATTAACTGCATGTTCGTTAAGTCCAAAAGTTTTGATGAGATTAGAAAATATTTAGAAGTAAGCGTATTTTCTGGGAAGCTATTTTTATGCATTCTTTTTGAAAAATTTAATAAGGTATAAATCAGTGCTTAAACTACTTCGAAAATCTCCGAAAGTATTTATCAGATTTAGCAATTCAAGCTTTGATTTTGAAGTTGAGTTTAAATATAATTTGTCAGTCTAGTTTCTCACGTTTTATCTAAAGAGATGTTAAAAAATATGTAAAATATTGTCAATTTTCCTGCAGAGTTGTCCCACCGAAGGTTTTTAAACCCACGGCACAAAAATAAATTACCAGTAATGATACTTGTACTCAGGAAAACTTTTTGCCCTTCGGGAACTGCCATTAGGCTGGCGCTTAATACCATCTTTTATTTGTTTCTTCTCGCCACAAAAGACGTATAAAAATTAAGAGGGTCTGACAATGCTGTTCAGATAATCTGGCGCAAAGAATCTCTGAATAGCCATAAGTTATCGGAGGGAGCCACCCTGTGAACTTCATACCGCACTGAATAGAGAAAATAGCCGAAAAAAACAATTCCTCTCTCTACTACTCCTCCTACTGTGGAAGCAACAATAGGATGCTAGGGGAATTAATCCACCCCGGGAACCTTATGGTCAGATAAAAAATAATAAAAAAGACTCCCTAATAGCCTGCAGCCATGAGTAGAGAGATGAGTTATGGTTCAGCCACCAGGGGGTTACTAACAACTCATTAACCTGATCATATCGAGTGGTCCGTGCAAAAGAAAAAAATGTTGCAATTTACTGTTTTGGGGAGGGTGGTGGGGCGCATCGGTCTCTGATAGTGTCGTATTTGAAAGATTAAGCGGTTGTGGGCACAAAGCATCTATTTGAATGCTCCTAGTCTCGCAAACAAGTAGATATTGGAGCATCCTGAATAGGGTAGAGGGGAATAATGTGGGAGTCACAGGAATGGGAATAGCAGGGCCAGAACTGCTCGCTAACTGAACAGTCGTTTGGTCGCACCATGCCATGAGTGTATGAATAGTGAAATGACACATTTATTATCCTTAAAGGATGCTCGCAAATGTGGCAGCAGTTGCACCAACAACACAACCCACTGGCCCATTCTATACACATGGACACATGTGACCAGTGTCCAGTAAGTCATCCCATCCGCAGCTTCGTGTCCATTCTTCCGCCTATGTTATCCTGCTATAACCTGGCTGCTGGGCGAAAGTTGTTGAAAGACTTCTGAGAGGAAGGTGGGCCGGGTCAGCTCGTGTACCCGGTGGCCCATATCCAAGATGAGGAAGTCTGTCGGCGGCGACCAGGAGTCCCAGAGACCAAAACCGATTATCCCGGCATTTTTCGTTGGTTCTTTTCACATTTCAGTAGAGGTTGCTGGTGCATACAATAGAACCTTGATCCCTGTAGTGGGAACTCTTGGAGTCAGACGTACAACCGTGTCACGTAGCGTGAGAGATTTAATGATTCCACCGAATGAATGAGTCCAGATTAAAATTCATTTGCATATGGAACCAGGATCACTTGCCCTGTTCGGTGGTAACCAGGAGAGAATACCGGAATACCGGTGGCACCAACACAAAATTAGGGTATTAGTTACAGTCGTGCGTTTTGAAGGGGATTCGCAATTATGCACAGTTAGTTGTAAACCCAGAAAACCCCCAAAACACGAAATGGAAGCTTTGCTTTCAAAGGTCTCCATGTCACCTGGTGGCGGTATGTCGTTATTGACGACCATGGCGACGATGATACCTAAAGATCGAAGCTCTATAAACCGAGCCGGCATTGCACGCAGTTCGGTATATGGTAGTTTCATCATAAGGCCGATATTCCTCATCCAAGGCGAGGACGAGTAGTTCTAACCAGCTCAGCAGATGGATGAGCACGAGGCAATTATCTTCGGGTATGTATGTCAACAGGGACCGGGAGAATCCATGACTGAGGAATTTATCAAAAGTCGAAATGTTTTACGCTCGTTTTCCCCCAGAGGGATTCCTCGAGAAGCGCTGGCTTCTGGGCAAGGAGGAGTGTGATGAGTAGGCGCATTCGTCCATGCTCATCAAACAAAACAAAGGGAGCTTGATGGCTACTTGATAGGCTGGTGGTGTGGGATTATAATTACATGTGCATGACACTGCTCTTCAATCACAACTAATTGGAAAAATATGTCGATAGCGACGATAAATGAGGACTATCGTCGTACATAAAGTTTCCTCTTTCTGTTTTGGCTATTGGCGTTAAAAAGAGACCCAGGGATTATTATTAATGATAAAGAATGTCATTTTGAATGATTTTCAACACGTTTCAGTAAAATATTCAGATTTATATTGATTATTATCATTTTTCACTTCAAAATACAATTTAAAATGTTTACACTGCCTATTTAAACTTTAACTTTAATTTGGAAGCAAATTTACTTGGATTTCAATCCTTTTATAGTGTTCTTAAGAAAAGTTTGGAATTGTTATTGTATGAAATGATGTGTAAAATTATTGTTCTATATCAAAAAAAAAAGACAGAAGGCTTAATTTTTTAATAATACGAAATTATTATTATTAATTTTATTAACTCTACGAAAGTAGTGGATCTGTAGAGATCCGTGCTAGCGAAACCTGTCCACCATTTCAGAGGTTCCTCACAGTAACTCTGGTGCTGCGAAGAGTTCGGTGACTGATCGAGTTTTGAAGTAATAAAACTTTTAAAGTAGTAAAACCTTTGATTTATAATATAAAATGGAAAGTTCTCATTTAAATATTTTCTGGAATTTTGCAAAGCTTTACATTTTAGGAAGTTTTAAAAGTGAAAAACAATTAATATTTAAGTTTTACAAAATCTGTTACTTTTAATTGCGTGTATTCAATATAAAAATTAATGCTCATAAAATCTCTGTACATTTCATAATGATGCGATGGCTTGGTCATTGTTTTCCAAACATAATTTTTTAACTTAATTATCAGATTTGTATATCTATAACATGAATCTGAAAATTAAATTAACATTGAAAGCATCTATAAACTATTTCGAATCGAAGTAAAATGAAAATTTATAACATACCATACATAACAATAAAAAAAACTCTCGACTGTGTATAAATTGCATGAGTTATGTAACTCTGAATCGATTTTCAGGAAATAGGGTAAGTTAATGGAAATTCACTGCGATGTAAAGGTGCTCCCGTGTAAATTTTGTGGCGCATAATTGGAAACCTATTGTACGTTCACAATCTTCGATATTGAAGTCTCCTTTGTAATAATAAAAATAAAACTACACTAATAATTTTGAAGCTCTAATCCTGCAACGGGTGAGCTTCTAAGAATCAGTGCAGTGCGCACCGGGCGATCAATATACCAGGCGAAGTGTCCTTTAATTGACTGCCTCGGGGCACTCCTGAAAAACCGGAAGGAGGAAATCAACAGGAATAAATTGCGCCTGTAAATACTGGCCGCCGGGAGCGCCCAGTCCGAGCCGGACTAGGGCCAATGAGCTGCTAATGCGATAATTTATAACCGATCCTGCCAAAATTACAAATCGAGTTTCTAATTCATTAAGCCCGTGATTTATACGGGAGCGAATCGATTTAAATGGCGTGGCGGGCGCTTCGATAATCGCGACTCGCATGCCAATCGAACTGAAAAATTTTTACGCTATCCTTTGACATTTACCACTTGTCTTTGCGCCCTGGTGCGGGTAATCGGCCTGGTGGGTGCCAATCAATTGGCCATGTGTCCGACGGATGCTTTCACCGATCCAGGCTAAACTAGGCGAGCCGGGCCAAACCGGGTGAATAGCCCCGAACCAGCCTAAAATTGGTACCGGTACACATGTCCATAGACATTTCACATTTCGGTTATTTTCCCCGCCGCATCGTGCCGTCCTCACCCGTCCACAAAAAACCGTAGTAGCCTACGCTAGGAAACACGAACACGAAAAAACCGGTGCCAAATTAGATGATTTATCTAACCCGGTAAATAATGTGGTGTCGTCGAATGGCCCGGGCCCGAAACCCAAAAGGACTTTATTTGATGAATTGATGACTTTTTGTGTGATTAGTCATTACATGATCCCGGTAGGTGGCGGCAGGCGCCCGTCAGGCCGCCATAATTGGGATGGGACATCCTGCTCGAAAACCGTGGTAATGGAAACCTAATGGCCCGTGAGAATTTCAATTTGCCTGCGGCATACTGGGATTAAATTAGGATTTTGTATACACGGAGATGATTTAATGTGATGTATTAGCTGCGGTCGTCGGGACGTGGCACGGTTTTTCCTTTCGTAATATTCCCCCTGCCTGCCTCCCCACCTCGTCGACGGCCCCACCTTCTCCTTTTCACCGAAGACTAGACTAATCCGAAGAAGAATACTAAATTTCAAAATTGATGCCGGAGGGCATGCTGGCTTTCTCTCTATGTGGGACTGGAACTTGAATAGGGCGCATTTCTATCTTGATTCTTGATGTGCACGTGAAACTTGTTAAAGGCCGTCCAAGTTTTTCAGCGATGCAAGAAAAGGATGTTTTTAGAAAACAGGAAAATGTCGGTGCCCTGCAAATAGGGCAAAAATAGGGAGATTTCCATAAGACGTACTCTTTCTGTCTTCTCGTTATTTGGAAAGTAATTTAAAACCATGCAAACAAAAAATCGTAAAGTAGTAAATGGCAAGTTTTGGTTTTCTATTCTATAACTAAATATCCATATGCACTCATACCTTACGAAACTGTGCTATGCCTTATTTTTTGTCTTTAGCAAAATCGTTTACAGTGCCATATTTTTAGAAGTTTTGACTGCCATGTTAGGGCCTATATTTAAACAAAATTTAATAAACAGTATATACTTTAAAGAGCAATAAAAAACAAATTGTAAACAAATGTAAATTTATCTAATCTTAAGATTTCCATTTACCATTTAAATGTAGACATCTTGAAATATTTTTGTAGTCATAAAATTGAGTGATCTCACACATGTGTGTATATTAATTCCCACATTTCGAAGCCAGTACAGGCTTATTGCACAATCAATTTGCATCTAAAATGAGATTAAATTAGATACTGTTGACGTAAAAGGACAGGGAAATATACACTCACTTGTTAGAGCTTGAAACACATGTTGCGATAGAGTTACGCACTTGTAAGAAGGTAATGAAGAGAAGCTAATACAAAATCATTAATTGCCCTATGAATAATAAAAGCCAACTTCCTGCTTACCATCTTGTGCTTGTTCATTTATAATTTATACCGAAGAAATTTCCTACGAAGGCTTCTCCATTGAGGGAAATCGAAGGTCTTTCCATTAGCGATTGGTGCAACAAAGGTTACTATAGGCCGTGTTCAGAAAAGTGAAATAGCTATTAGTAGCAAGTCGGCCAAATTATATTGCTAAACAGGCCGAAAACGCTGTTAACGGGAACGACCGGGGATTAGCATAAATTTGGTGTGAAAATTCTCGTCGTAATCCACCTTATCAAACCCCTTTTCACGGTGAAATTGTTGTTATTAGAAAAGAAGCGATAACGGCGAGACTATAACACGATTTCGGAAAATTTGGTTCCTATAATAAAACTTTAACGCTTTTCGGGTCATCCCGGTCCCCCCTACCATCAGGAGACCGTCCGGCGCAACGTGTCTTTACGAGTCCACCCCTTCTTCTTCGTCTTCCAGACGCTTGGCTAGCTACTTGAAACGGGAGCACAAAATTAAACCCAAGGCAGAAAGCCGTAAATCCATGATCATAACATTTTTAGTCGTTTTATCCAGTTTAAGGTCTGACGAGGGCAGACGACGACCGGGGCTGAGAGCGGAGGGAGACTGGCTACTGTCTCGAGTGGCTGGGCCAGAGCACAGGTAATATTACCACCACCTGCAGCAGCTCGGGGTCCAGGGGCGGTACGGGTACAGAAAAAACAAAGGGCGATTCGATGCTATTCGGCGGAGACAATAATCGGACTTCGGACTCCTCTTTTTCACCTGCCTTACATTCATTTTCGCTGGTGTTTTATTGTTTTAAGTCTGCAGCGAAAATGCTTTTGCTACTATACATTTATTTGCCCCTGGGTTCCTGGCCCCGACCACCTCCCTTGCCCCGTATCTCTCTTATTTACCCTTCCTCCGCAGTACATTCTTTTCCGAACACAGAAAAAAAAACTCAGGTGCTAAGGATATCTTCACAATAAATTTCCGTTATCTGGAGAAACAACTACAACAAGGGAAAAAAACGAACCGTCGTCCCGGACATTTTGCCCCCGAAGGAGAGAGTTACAAAGGCACCGACAAAGGGATATGCGCAGGAATAACGCATTAGGGGCCACCATATAAATTCGAATAATTTTATGCTCATAAATGGATAAAGCGAGGCGCCCATAAAAAATGTCTCATATTTTTTTAGTACTTTGGTTATGGCGTTTGCGATTTGGTCATTTCTCGGGTATTAGTCCAGCACGTCCCTTTTTCCACTTTCCTTTTTTTTGAATGGTGAACGTAGAGCATGTATTTCCGCAGGAGCTATTTTCTCGCTCGTTTACTTCATTTCATTTAACTTGAAGTGAGTTGTTGCTCAGCAGATGCGTATCTTCTTTAATGACAATAGTTCGTGCTTGTATTCTTTTATTATAGGGCTTATTGGGCGTATAGGATAGAAGACCTCGTTTTTACTCTGTTCACAAAAGTTTGACGTGATAACAAAACTTCGTAGGCGTCCCTTCTTTAACCTTCAAAATTTTCTATATTTGAAGCGACATGATACCTGATAGTAAAACTGCTTTGATGCAAGAAGTCAAAAAGTTTATCCTCCTTAAAGATTGCAGCCCGGTTCCTTATTATAAGAGTTGTCAGAGTATCACGTCTGTTTGATAATGTCGCACTTAGTTTTAATTTCCTTTTTAAAAATATTTAAATATTGCCAAAAATTTTTGCTGCACTACACTCATTTATGCAGAATTTGTAATTATTTTGAGATAATGAATTTTTTTAAAATATTTCCGTGTGGAGTCATTAAAATTCCAAAAGCTGTTCATGATTTTAATTTACATCCACATAATTTCCATAGAAAAATTTATGGGTAAATTTTAGGATGACTCTAGAACGTTTCTTTAAGTTGTACAGAAGGAAAGCTGTGGAGTGCTATTTTTTCGTAGACGATGTCTTTCGATTTGTTTAGCTTCACTCGCTGGTTCTTCGTTTGCCACAGCCAAAATTCTCTGGACAGAACAGAAATATAATTCTCATGTAATAATATCCAGAATTTTAACATATTTGCATGTTCATTTCCGGCGGTTATCTGAATCTGGTGGTCCAGAAAGGTTCTATTCATATATTTAATCCCGTCATGTATAAGTGAAAGAACTTTTCTTAAGGACCTCAGAACTATTTCCTTAGATTTTCACGTTATGTGGTTTCTAAGATATTATTAATTTACCCTTTAGAAAAAATCTGGCCGAATTTAGCATTTAAACAGCATACTTGTACTAGATGTATTATTTTTCGTTTCGTTCGTTCTTATGTTCAGTTTAGGGCAAATAAAAATGTTTTATTAATTATTTAAAATCCTAATTTATAAAAATCTAAAAAGTTCGTTTTCATTTCTGACACAATTCATCTTTCAAATGTACAAATTTTTGAATTTAAGTAAAATTAACTTTCTTCCTGAAAAGGAGCTATTCAAATCTATTTCTACAAAAAGAAGTATTCTAGACTTCTACTAAAAAGGAGTGGGTGTGAAGAGAAGTGTTCTAGACTACTTTCTGAAACGGAGCTATTCAAGTCTATTCCTAAAAAAAGTGTTCTAGACCACTCTTCCCCAGTCTCAATATTAAACTCTGATACGTAAAAGGATATTCTCCAAGCACTCTCTTTTCATCTAAGAAATTGCATCAGAGTAGCTTCATCTGTCCAAATAAATTTTAAATGAAGCAAGACAAGCATCTGTACACACTCACATTAAAAAATCTCTAATTTTTATCTGTAATATTTTCAGATTCGTTTAACCTTCAAAAGAAAATATTGTATTTCTCCTTCGAAAGCTACTGAACTAATTTGACTCAGATGTAAAACACTCAATTGCAACATATGCAACATATTCCCTAATTGCAACAAAAAGTACGATATTGAAATGCCACTTATTGTTCATCAATAAATTCTTTTCAAATTCACATCCCTATAAAAATTTTGCAAATGAATTGATTCCAGGTTCATCCCCAATTTTAGCTTTGAATCCCCACCGCTGCGTCTTCTATTGGTCCCCTAAAAAAGAAAACAATTTTTTCTTCACCTTGATAATTTGAGCAAACACCTCCAAAGTCTTATCACTCTCCCGCTCAAGTGCATTTTAATCTAAAGGAATGTTTCCTTTGATCATTTCACCTAAACGACGGAGGTGATGCCGTAATTTGCATAATCTCTTCTATCTTTCTCAGATTTTCATAATATTCCGAAATGATTCGCTGCCCATATCTCCCACAGGCTCTGCCGCCTTTATCGTCTCCTCTACTGAGATCTTTCCATGGAGCGCCTTAGTTTCACACGCGGCGGCTAAGGTGTGAATTCCAGAGACTTTCCTTCGCATCTACACCTGCACCCTCCACCTTTCTCCAGCATAATTTTCGTTTCTTGCTCTTGCCTTTGGGAGCATCCATCCACCCCCTCCCGAATTCTATTAAAGTTCATCAGTGGGGTGTGATAATCGTGACATGCATGAGTATATACCACTAGAGTCCTTCAGCCGTCCTGGATACCATACCACGGAATCATTTTAAGATGAAGGCGAGGGTGAAGGAAGCGCACCCTTCACACCAGGCAAGCAGGAAAATAAGCCAATTGAGTCCGTAGAAGGCGCTCCCCGCAAGATAGGATAACAAAATTACGCTCCGCGAACATGTAAAAATATGGAAATGGAAGGACGATGCTTGCGGGGTTCGCATCGTCCGCGGGGGAAGGCCACCCTTCCGGCAACTCTCGAGGTAAGTACCAATAACGTAAAACTGAAGAGATTCTATATTGGCATAGAGAACCGCACCAGCAACGAGAAAGGTCTTGAGAAGCACCCGCACCGTCTTGGAGCAGGCGAAGGAGAAGTACCCTCTTGGTGGGCACCCAAGACGCCCAACGGCGAGACGGGGGAGAAAGCAAAGTGGGAAACGTGAACGAACTATAATGAAAATAGGCGTCGAAATAAAACTCATTTCGGTTTTATAATTTAATAAAAAAATAAAAAAGGAAGCAGGGCCCTCAGTCGTCGTAGGAGCTATCGTCCGACATTTTGCCGTCCTCTGCCCGCAATTCCGGCAATCCGGGACTTCCCCTCGTAACCAAATGGAATTTATTACCCTCTTGAAGCATTTACGTGAGAATTTTTTTCTTCCTGACTTACTTTCTTTACATATTTCGACTTGAGAAATCCGTCCGTACTCGGCGGGCTGTGCTGCGACGCACCACAAAATACGGTGTGCTCGTCTCCCCCGCGGATCCACCAAGAAGATCCTCCGGAGCCAGGCGGGCAGTAGCTTTATCTTGATGTTTTCGTATTTTTCTTACCTTTGAGTGAAAAATTTGTGTATCGCCAAAAACAAGATGAGTGAAGTCGTGCTGAATGTCGGAAAATTAACTTTGCCTGCTCCAGTTGCCCCGTTTTCCATCTTAAGGATGAAGATTTCCTGCTCCTAGTCCCGCCGCCACCGTTACCGCCGCTGTCGCTGCTGTTGCTCCTGCTGCTGGGGTTGTTTTAAGAATTAGACCAGTCATGCGAATTAGCCCATGCCTTAAATAAAAGGCACACGAATTATGAATAAATTTCCTTGATTTTCACAGCAACACCAACGTGCGGGAGGAAACCCTACCCTACCACTTTGCCGGAGGGACAACTCTTTTCTCTTTTTTCGGCTTCTATTTTAAGATGTTCAGTTTGCTAAGAAGATGTAACTAAACTTTAGGTTATTTGATCATAAGAGTGTTGAGCAAACACGTGCTGGTGGTTTAAGGCCGAATTTAAGCTTTTTTTTATTATAAAACTAGACAATGTGTCTTGCAGACCGCTTGTTACCTTGTGAAGTATTAAGAGTTAATAAAATGAGTGCAAACTGATAACTTGTAACTAAAGAGTCACTAAAAAATTATTTTAATGAAACATTGTTTAAGTAGGTCCAATGTGCATCAGTCAAACACCACTTTAATTTTGATAAAAAATCTGAAAGTAGGCCACCAAAAAGCCAAAAGCGTGACTAGTGAGCATGCATTAAAAATTGTGGTGTCAACCTGTACTGATAAGAATCACACCTGTCTAGCGTTCCTATTAAGATCTTAGAGTCTTTCTGGCCACTCCCAGCCGTTGAAGGTGCGAGAAAACTTGGTGCACATTGGATGCCGTGAAGGTAAATTTTTTACGATGCCTTTCACCTGTCGCGGGTAGACGCACTTGCACAAGCAATCGCTTACATTACACTATCAGTGCTAATTACGGGTCTGAGCAAACTTTCGCCTTTTCTAGTTCCGGCATACAATCCCCAGACACGGGTTGCTCATTCATGTCAGGAATTCCGGGAGTGGCGCACCCGTCGGTGAAGTCACAGTCCTGGAGTCATCCTCTCCACGAAGTGCCGTGCCGATGCTGCCGGGCCCGAGCCCGGATATGGCTACGCTGGCAATAAAGCTGGATATCAACGTAATTTGCCTAATTAGCATTTTTTCATGTTTTTTAATTCTAATTAAGTACGACGACGCCGTGATAAATGTAATAGCACGCCGCAGCAGCAGTGGCGGGCTCCGCTCCCCTGGACAAAGAGCCATGTAGCACACGGAATGCGGGGCAATGGCAACAACCGGGGGTCGGAGCTGGTGTTCAGGAAGTGTTCTGTCGCTGGATAGTACATTAAAAGCGCACATAATTCTTCGTGCAGGAGAAGAACGAGAACCAATTCAGAAGCAAACGAACCAAAAAATTCTCAAAACAGCTTTGCCCTGCTCCATGTGAAGTGCAAACTGCACACTTAAGAATCAGTTCAAGGAACCTCAAAGGACTTTGGATCTCGGCTCCGGGAGCCGGGTGTTGGGCCCGGGTTCGTTCTCAACCATCCCTCGGTGGTCGTATGCTATTATTTTGTCGGTCGTGTTCGATACACACAGAGAGGCACGGGAGCAGTGGCTTGGACCAAGGAACCCGAGGTGGATCTTCGAGCGGATTGCGGGGATTTGTAAGTTTGTTTATAGTGTTTTAACCCTAGAAGCGGGTACTGGGGACTCCCTCGAAATGTGCGCCAGAATGCACACGATCGATTCTCCGATAGAGGAAGTCGCAGTATCGGAATAACGGCCAAGAAGCCACACTGCCGAAGATGGCCAGAAGAGATGGGTCAAGGATGGCTCTGCGAAATCTTATCTGAACTCCAAGGAAATCCTGAATCTTTTCATATCTCTTGGCTGGTGAGTACAAAGTACAATGTGAGCAACGGAGGAGGGGGTTAGAAACAGAAACACTTTCTGGCGACTTTCCTACAAGAGAGAAATGTGGACGAAGTTGTTTGCTAGCACAGGAGCAGGCAAGCGCATATACGGGGGTGGCACAGCACGCAATATAAATGAGATCGTTCCTTAAAAATTGCAAAACTGTCCCGACGGTCCCGACGGAGCGTCTTGAGGGAGTTTTCAGTGGATAATACCTCAAGAGACAATCCGCTAGCTCCACAAGACGCTCGGCTAGAGTGCAATCAATAGGGCATTTGTCTGACGATCATCCTGGATATCACTTCCTTGTCTCTTACGGCCACTGTATGGTGTATGGCCATAACTCCAGTTGTCCAAGTACTCCCTTCGGAGTCTCTGTGTCTTAATGTTGCTACTCGCGACTTCCACAGATAAGGACGGAGCTACTGTGGAGCTCTTACGCCTTTTGGAATTCGATGTAAGTCTCGTTATGAATTGTGGCTGTAAAACTGAAGGAATGGGTCCGAACGAAAATGACTTTTTTATGGTCAGCTCAGTGGATAAATTACATGGCAGAGGGAGAGGGATTTCATGTTTTATTGGCAGTTTTTCACGGCACGACTATTTTTCTTGCAGAGACGGATGGATCAAGAATTTAAGGGGCTTTCAAAATTCACATTCGTCGTAGAAAATAGCAAATATGATTTCATGGAGTTGGAGTCTTCTTGTGACACGTACAGATAGTGGGAAGAAGTTGGGACTTTTATATGCAAATAATCTTGCATGAACTTTTAAATGTTATTTTCATGGTATTTTTAAAAAAGCCATATTTATTCTTGAAGATATGAAAAGTAACCTTACTTAATTTTGTAGAACTTATTCGACGTAGGAAATCTGTTGGTGTAAATTCTAAATATATACGTTGTAGAGCAAACCCCTATGACTAAAATGTAGACAATGGTGATAAAAATAATAATAAAATGAAAACTGACAAGCCCCGAAGTTTTTGGAATTTTGAAGTGAAATTTTGTGAAAATATGGTTGATAGTTACATAGTGTTGTATTAAATGAAAATATGTTTATGCATGTAATCACATAAGCATAATAAAGATAGCTATTCTTTTAAGAGCATCCTAAAGAGATTTTGCCAGCGGTATGATTTGTTTGACTACAATTATTTCGCAAAAATTAAAAGTTTAATAGTAATTAATGCATCAAATTTAGAGCAAACGCGATCTGAAATTTAGAAAAAATTTCTTTTTCACACGATGTACTCTGCATCCTCGTTTTGATACTAAATTGGAAGCATAATAATTATAATATTTAATATTTCATGTAATCGATTTGGAAATACTGCAGCTAAATGCTAAAGGAATATATTTTCTTTAATTTAGCGATGTCTTTAATATACCTGAAATATATAAAAATAGATCGAAAGCTTTTAGAAATAAATTAGTAAAGTGAAGTTCATGTTGTTTTCTATTAAAGACAATCTAAACTAATGTTAGTGTAAAAAGTATATCATCAAAGAATTCAGAAAGCGACTTCAATTCAGAAAAATTGACTTTCAAAAGCGGGACTCTGTAGGACAGTCAAGTAAATCGCATTTGTAGACAATTTTCGTTGACTTTCTCTGCAGACAGAAATTGGAAAAATTTTCCAAGCTGCTCTTCGTCGAAGGACTAAGTCCATAGACTTCGGCACATCGTTCTTCATATATCGATTTGCTCGCCCTCGATTAATACAAAAGAATTGGGCCAGTAGTGACCGACGGCACCATCTGCAACAGAGCCAGGGTCGACGAAGTCTCCAGCACCAATTGCAGCATCTTCGTTCATCCGTTCGCCAAAGACGGAGCGGACGATCGCCGTCGAAGTCCGTCCGAATAAAGCTTCCGAACGTAATTCAATTACCGTCTCGCGCTGATGTTTCCGCAAATTCCTTTAAAGAAATCTCGTAGATGCGAGCTGGGTGGTCCTGAGGAGCCGCAGAGTGGGCCGCGTCCGCCCTCAATCGCACCGTGGCAGTCGTCGCCGCCGCACTTTGTATTCAATCGATAGAAAATTTATTTCGGCAAAAATAAGGATCAGCCAAGGACTGGGCCGCGGCGGACACGCCGCGACGGTCGGATGGGGTCCTTGTTGGAGTAGACAGTGGCTAAGGGCGAATCAGACTGCTGTCGTGTGTCTGTGTAGCCTTGTAAATGGCTGTTTTGTAAGTCCAAGACGCAAGACTCGAGATATATCCCTAAGATGCTTAGTGGCAACTAATTCAAATTCCCATCAGGAGTTTTTGTGATGGAAAATACCCAAAAACTAGCAAAGGATCGGCGGTGGGACTTAACGGCGCGGCGGTGGCGGCGGTGAGGGCAGTAGTGGCGATAGTTTTTCAACGAACAGAACGAGCGAGAGGATTTCCGCATATGAAAGCATCACTCGATATTTTTCATATTTCTTAAGAAAAATTGGAAAACTTTTTGCCATAAATTTTTTTATGGCAGACACTTTAAATTGCAAATGTGTCGATAAAGTTAGTTCTTGCGCAGGGGTTGGTCTTTGGGCCACATAGTGTGTGTGGAATAGGGGCTCGGGGCTAAGGCTAGCGGCTTACATACTTCCATATTTTTCGCCGAAGCCAATTCCCGACCCGAAACGAATAAAACCACACCAGACCGTTTACGGCTAGTGAACATGAAAAATCTCCGCAGAAACTGGAATACCTGAGGCAGAGGTACACGCCGGCTGAGGTATCCAACGGCTGGGGTAATATTGCTTCAACCTGGGAAAACGCGGTCAAGGTAAAAGTATAAAGGAGTCATAAAAGGGTAAAAAACGTGAAAAAGTAAATCAAGTCCTTTCGGCGGCAGTGATGAATGCTCCTCGAGTGAGAACAGAGCATCTTGCCAAGTCCTCCTTGATTATGGCGAAGGCAAACATGCCGCACGACTCGGCTTATTATATAAAGTCATGTTTACTCTGCACGGGCACCGCACAGGGTGGCACTGAAGCCGGGTGCGAGGCACTTAATTATTATATCACAGTCAGTCAGTCCAACCGCATTTACAATAAGGATATAATCCCAATTTGTCCTTCTTGCCTATTGCTAATGCCAGCACTGGCCGCTCACTAACCACAGAATCGAATTGGATTCTATTTAGAGCTAATTTTCAGATTTTAACATTATTATTTAACGTAATCGTAAATATGGAGAACTGATATTATCTGCGGTGTTACTTCCGATGAAGTCCAAGAAAGAAATAAGTAAATAGTATTTTATATTATTTGAATAACTACGTTCTGAAGTAGATTAGGATTAGTAGGTTGGCGAATTAAAAAATGGTAAAAGAAGTGAATTTGTTTTAAAAGGTTTTCTTCTCAGTCGCGTCCTAGTCACAAAATAGAAAGTTTAAGCTATTTTCAAGATTATTTAAATTACTTTTGGCAATTGCATTCAAATAATAACCGGAAGCTACTTGAGAGGTGACATGACTCATAATGCGTGACATGGGATTTAGAATGAAAACTTCTGAGATTTTTTAATTAGAAAGGACCAAATGTTTTAAATTTGTTGAAATCTTAGCATTTATTTAAGTTTAATTAGTTTATCATAAAAGAATATTAATACATGAAAAAATTTAATTATATTGGGTCCATGTGTATCGGAAACAATCAGGCTTAAATTTAAATTTTTTCGATGCATTTAAACATTGTACACCGCAAAATTGCCTCCGATATTACCTTGATATTAGGGGCAATTTTCATAAAATTTTCGTAAACAAGCAAAAAGCGGTTAGTGACTCTTCGAAAGCAATTACCCCCTCATTGTGTCCCTTTTTATTAACCCTCAAACTTTCATTAATGTTGCAGCGCTCTGCTGTCGCAGAAGCCACGGGAAAGTCCGCAGTAAAAATTAATATAGCGAAAATCTCTGGCAGGCGGACCTTGTGAATAAGGCGCACGCCGCGAAGCGTCGTCCTAATGCACTTGTGACACCAAAAGCTCCACAAACTTCGCCGTCTAATATTTCTGCTAAAGGGAACTTCCTTGAAACACCTCACGTACTCCAGAACGCGTCTCTGTCCTGTATCCCCGAGATGGTTTCGTCCGTGGCTGAGTAGTGGGCTAGGGTGTCAGCTCAAGGGGAGGCACATGCACGAGAGCACCATAAACGGATTTTATTAATATTTGCGACTTGATTAAATAATAAAATCCGAGAAATACTCCAATGGCCTGACCGTAAAGATTTCCCATTCCGATTCGATTTATGCTGGAGTTACCAGTGCCAGGACTTCCTGCCGCTTGTCCCATTAGCAATCGACAGGAAGCACAAATTGGGATCATATCCTCATTGTGAGTACGGCCGGACTGACTGAGAGTGCTGTAATAATTAAGTGCCTTACACTAGCTCCGGAACCACTCTGTGCGGTAGACTCACCTACTTATTACAAAAGCAAAATATGAATATTAGTCTGTTTGTCTGTTTGTCTGGTTGTTAATGAAACGAAAGACGTCGGATTTGTATACGTGTGTGCTAAAATCTAAATGGTGACGTAGATTTCGATGAATGAGGCATCTAGGGATTTGTTACGACTTCAGTTGTATCAAAACTCCACGTCGGTGACTTATTTTTATCAAATTTGTAATAAAATCAAGATTTCCACTTGAAGGAGTTAGCACGAGCATTTCATGCGTTTAAATTAATTTATTTCCCGCGGTTTTAACCACCTTGTTTATTTTGTACGTACATATAAAATAAGTTGTTTTTTCTTATCTGATGGTCTTTGATGTCAAATAGTTAAATTCGTCCAACACTTAAAACAGCGTTTCTTTTTTTAATTAATAATTATTTATTTAGTCCTTAGAAATTTAAACCATGTCAACAGTGGAACACATTACAGAATTTTTTATATCAATTATTTCCAAATTTATTTTTTGTTTCGTGTTTTAAATTAATCTTTTTAAACAAAGTAATATATTTTACTTGCTTTTATATAACCCAAAATAAAAAAAGTTGGCTTTAATATAAAAATAACTAAATTATGAAAAAGAATTGAAATTATTTGTAATGAAAGAATTGGACGAGTGCGAGTAGGTAGATTTTGTATATATAAAATGTAAAAGTTTAGTAGCTCTAATAAAGGGCATTTTTATGAATAACCCACGACTGGTTAATTTTTGGAAGAGATATCTGTCCCATTATTAACGGTATTTTAAGTATAATGAAGGGAGACTGTTTAGAAATGAGATGCTTTGATTGCTCCTCAGCACCTGAAAATCCAGCTAATAAATGTCACGCAAACAAAGTCCTACCTGTTCAGCCACCACGGGCCAGTCAATAGCGCCACTCCTTAACAAGGCAATTAATTCCTGCAAATAGAATCGTCTTAAAACCGCAACCGAAACGAGTCCTGAAACTTGTGTCGCACCGCCGCTGATGATCATCCGTTCGTTCTCCAAGGCGACAGGATTTGTCTTCATCAAGAGGAGGAATTTATCCCTGTCGTCACCCTCGTCGTCCGAAGGGTCTCCTTGACTGCGCTCTAAAAATTAACTTGGTCGTGCAAACAAACGCGCAAACGAACTTTTGATTGATTGCTTTGTTTTTGTGAAATTTAGCACCGGGACAATAACAGGACCTCCATCGTCTTACCTTCAGTACCTACTTTTCCTAAATACCCCCGCCCCTACCCTCTAAAATCGGCACTGTCAACAGTACCATCATTACCGAAGAGGACAGTGCTCCAGTCCTCTTCAGGGTCTCCTGCCGTAATTTTCGTCGACTTCGGCGAAAATTTTCATTCACCCACTTCTCGCTTCAAAGGAAAACCCATCTATTCGGTTCGAAGTTATAACGGTAAACAAGAACATTCTATAGCTGTGGTATTTCTTGAAACGTTTCAATGAAAGTTTTAGTTACGATTTCCGGCCCGCACCTATCAGCACAATCTGGTGCTCCGTTGGAGGATGCTCCCCGGACGAAGGGCGGAAAAGGGCTGAGCTGTGGTGGAATGAGCGGACGGAGGCGTGTCCGCAATTCTTACCTGTCAACAAAGAGTCGACCATCCATTGAAAATTATATCAAATCTCTCCGATAAACACTTGGCTACAAGTTCTCAATAAAATGGAGCACAAACCCTGCGCCCGCGGGCGCTCCTACCTTGTGTACGGGAATGTTTCAATCCGTCCACATGCCCTCTTCTCTGGCTGGTCCTGCCAGTGGTCCTTCCGTTCGTCTTCCCCTCCTCCCGCATTCCCGCACCGACAAGTCTGTGTCAAGCAGTCAGAGTCCAATTTTGTCACATCCTTCTTCCGTAGGTTGACGATATGCCCACTGCCTGCCTCACCGAGCGGGACTCGGACCCTGTCTTACCCATTCAACAATTTTCAATTGTTCTCCTATTGTTGACCTCCCATCTACCCGCGCGCTCCACCCTCACACACCTGCCATCAGGACCCGGAACGACGTCCTTTCTTGCCGCCTTTCCTGAAAATTGCACCTCCAGAAAGCTTCTTCTGAACGGTGTTTCTCTAGTCTCGCTGTAAAAGCTTTGCCTTCGTCCTGGAACTGGTTCAGATTTGGATGCTGTGTGAAAGTCTTGCGGAGCATCAATGTCGGGCCTCAACTCACCCAACTTCGATTTGTATCCTTTTTCAAGATGCGAGAATTTTTCGCGAGATTTTGTGTCTTCCCTCTCATTCGAGATTGGTTTAGAGAGAAGAGCTTCCCGAATTAAGATCAGGAACAGAAGTACTCCCCGGGACTCTCCGGGAACACCAGTTTTCAAACTCTTGCGGAGCAGAGAGATGCTGTGTCATCGCTTCCATTGCACGAGAGCTTTGCGGAATAGTGTCTTGTTGCCAGGGTTTCCCAGCAACATGCTGCTCCGGGCAGACTGTTTTGTGGAAGGATTCCGTGCGGGTGTCCTGGTCTTCTATGCCCGGTGGTGCTGCACAGATACATTGCGGGATTTTGTAGAAACCGCCGAGTATCATAGTCCAGCGGTGTTTTAGGGCAATACAGCAGGCCGCACCACCGGGTTCAGTTTATGATTGCCAGTCGGTGGTGACGGGTCGTCGGTCCGGGTGTGCTTCTGGTTGCGAACGAGCTTCTACCCGTGCGCAACTCTAGTTCATAAGGGAACGCAGTCTACACGTTACTGTTCCGCACATTTCCTTCGGGAACTCCTCACTATTGTTTAGCGCTCCTTGTTAGACTACTCAGTTGTTGTCAATTCCTGTGCATTGAACTCCTTGAGAGTCTCCCGGAATTCAAATACAACATTCACCCGGGAGGACGAAGAGGGGCTGCTGGTAGCCCCGCGCGCAATTGGTGTACTTGTGACACTTGTTCGCTGATTGTGGATGACGGATGGTAGTAGAAATTTAAACTCACAGCAGCCGCAGACTAGACCTCGGCTCTTCTGTGGTGGGTTCTGCAGGGGTTTCGCTGCCCTGGGTGGACCACGCGGGATCTCGTCGGTAGTCGCAGTCGTCGGGTACGGATCCCGGCTTAATGGTGCTTTAATTACACTCGCCACCCGGATATGCGGTCGCCGCCGCCCCCGTCCCCAGTAGTAGTGCTTTGTCGCGTTTTTACATTGCAAATCCCTTACTGATAGCTCACTTGCCAGAAGGAAAGGGGCGCGCACTGCACACATTCGCTATTACACTTTTGAAGGGCCAGTGTTGTAGGTGGTGCATTTCACGTTTTTAATTTGCCCCGCCAGCCCGCCCGCGCACTTCCTGAGTGTGTGTGAATAACCAGAAATCTCATCATGTGCTAAAAAAGTGTGAAAATTTGCATTCAGCCGCGCGCACTTCGAAGTGTATGCTTTCCATGCAAACATTTGTTAAGTGTTAATCATGTGCTGCACGCCGCTCGAAGCGCAGCCCTCCCGCCGCTGTTGAGCGCCCGGTCGTCGCGCGCGCTTTCCTTCAGTTGGTCCATACACCCAGACTTTAGAGCCATCCAGACTATCCCAGGGGACAGCTGAATACCGGATAAAAGATTAACTTTGGATTAAGTCGCATCTACTTGCAGTCACATGTAAGTGCATTTCCTAGTTCCCTATAGTTCGAGGATTGGCGATAACCTTTTTGCGAGGGGTGGGCTCGGACGGGTGGGGTCCTTACCGTTGGGCTCCCGGGTATCCGGAGGACTTGCCCGCAGCTGGTAAGATAAATGAGTGGGTTTTCTAGGACCTAGAGTTACGAACCCGTTCTGGATGGGGACTCGTTGGAAAGCTTTTAACCCGTTTGAATATTCGCAGATTTTCAGTAATGAAAGAAATCGACGTAGTGGGGGTGGTGTGTGGGAAATCGGCTCCTGTCCTGAGGAGATTTTGAGAGCAGTCCTTAGATGGGAGACCTCCGTACATCCGCCAACTCCGCATTGTGTGCACTTCTTTCGTTGTCGAGGTGAGGTGTTTGGGTGCTTCTGACCTGAAGAAACGCATGAAAAGCTCACACCGGGGAACATCGGGAGAACCGCGGGGCAGGGTATTCTGAATTTTTATTAAATGTGAAAAGATCGTGCTTTCCCTCAAAAAATGGCGAAAAAAGAAAAAAAAATTAGATGATGCTTGATTTCACTTAACTTCTTGTGAGCTGGAAAAAGATTTACTTTTATGGGATGATTGAATTCATAAGGATCACTTGGGAGATGTCTGCACAATCAAAAAATATTGGCGAAAGGATACTCCTGAGTGGTGGGTGGGACAGGGTGAGCTCAAGTTTGTTTATAGTTCGCTGGTAGAGAACGAAAGGGGTTCCTCATCTATTAAAGTTTTTTTCCAATTTTTATCTTTTCTTTTTCACTTTTGGTCATGTTTTGGTAATGCACTGTTGAAAATGAGGATAGGTATTGTCCTTGGTTTTCTTTTTTCTTCAGGCACATTTGAGCGAAATGAATGTGCACTTTATTCGAGAGGATTTATGGCTCTGACTAAGCGAAGGGCACTTTTGCTTGACGGAAGATGAAAGGGATCGGGCAGTGATGCCTGAAAATTGATGAAAAAGAGCCAAGGCCGCTTAGAGGTCGAAAAGTTTAGATATTCTATGGTTCTGTTGTTGGATTCAATTGGTAACTTACCCTTTTCGCAGTTTGAATCCCTGTAATGCTATAAAATTACAATGCAAATGCTCGCACAATTATGCTATAGAAGGTTAAGGTACTTTCAAATAGTCGCAGAGTGGGAGAAACCTACTGAAATATTAATGCTCGCTTTCAGATAAGGATCCGCTCATATTGATATTCAAATTGGGGTTATCGTATTGAAACTTGCAACTAAAGGTCCTATTTTATCTCTAAGAAATATTACGAATGTTTAATTTTACATATAAAAATTTGCAGTTAGTAAAAAAGCTTTTAAGTTTCATTTTTATAAAGAATTAATCGCTATATGAAATGGAAAGAATTTGAATCGCACTGTTCGTTCAAATAAAACAATTTGGATTCTACGAAGTTTGGTTATAGCTTATAAACACTTGTCAAAAAATTTACCTTTACTTAAGATTTCTTTTTATTAATCATAAGATTGAGGTACGGGTAAAGTTTCCACCATCATGATTTTGTCTGCTTAATCGCTTGCGACATTGTTCAGGTATTTTGCCGAAAATCTTAAAACGAAGGTAGCAAATCTACATTCACAGAAATAGATGTTTATAAGATTACAAAGTGGGTTGGGTATTTCCAAAATCCCATTGTTTACGACTCTCCTTCCAAAGGGCTTAAAAGGTCACGGCTGATTGGATGCGAAAACAGTCACACTCTTTTCAACAACAGGGCAAATAAGACGCTTTTTCATAGACTCAATTAATAGCAAGTAATTTGCAACGCTCTGCGTTAAATTTACTTCGAACGCATTTTCAATTCAGAAGCAACGCAGAGATAAAGTCTGGGGATCTGTGATGTAAATTAGTCTGTTTTCTAGAGACATACTTGAATTCGACGATAAGTATTTAGCCAGACTTGTCGTTATGAATTTGCTGCTGTGGAATACGCAGGCACTTGTTATAGAATACTTAAATGGAAATCCTGAAAAGTCAAAGTGCACGGTTCCGTCTTTGATGGGGTTATATCAATGCAAATTTCATTTCGTTTTAAAAGTTAGAACAACCCAGAGAAATTGATGGAGATAAAATAATTTTTCTAAACTTGAAAATTAGTTTTAAAACTAGTACCTTTAGTATATTTTTTAATGAATTCAGTAAATGCTTTCGCATGAAATGTGAACTGTAAAAAATTTTGAATTTTAAAATATCTTCAAATATATCATTTCTATGAAGTAAAATTTTTATTCATATGAAAGGTGTGAAAAAACGTTCTTAGTAAGGATGGTTGCTTTCCGAGCTAATTCCAATATTTTAACAAATACCGTGGAACAAGCGGGCATTTAGCAAGCTTATAAAAAAGTTTACAAAATTAATTTTACAGTACAGAGCATACCTGGGGTTTCCAGTGCGGAAATATTCAAAATTACTAAAAACACCAGACTTATGCTAAGCAAGTTTTCTGGGTTATTGGAGTAGAAGCGTTTTTATAACACTTCATAGCATGACGATGTGTTTCCAGTACACACTTTCTAAAGTTGAATTAGTCGTTGAAGGGAGCTTTATGGATCCGAGGGAAATTGAAGTAAGCATAGTGTAAATTCAGTGAAGTTCTGGGTACTCTTCTGCCATAAAGTGTTTTTAAACGTGATATGTTTCGCACTGCTTCCCTTGGAGCCCTACAACTACAGTCGAAGCACATGAGCCACAGCGCGGTGTTTCCATTTTTGAGAATTTTTGCCAAGTATGAATAAAAAACTGAGAGTTACTCGGTGCAATTTCGAAGTGAAAATTTTTCTCCACCCTGCGGAATAATTTCCGTCGTGATGTTCAACATTTGTAAAATAATCTGAAAGGATGCCAAAAGTACTGTAGTTCTGTCCCCTTCCGCACGTTTTCCAGGAGTTCTTCCTATTCGCCTCCTTACGGAGCAGAGAGACGTTGGTATATTCCACTTTTCAACCAGTTGAACCCAAAACCAAAACCCAGATTTGCCTGAATTATCCTAGTGCTCTAAAATAGCTGCGCTTTCATAAAGTGCTGACTGTATCCAACTAGCTCCTTAGCGCGTTTCCATTACCCATTACACCTGAGGCACCTGAACACCTCTTAAATATTTTTCCTCGTTTTCCTTCGCACACTACGTTTTTTTTCTTTTACTTTCTATTTTTTTTCATTATATTTTTGTTGCCTTCAGCTTTGAACAATTTCCACAAATTGCTCGACGACCCCGTCTATCCACGATGGTACCCGGTTTCCTGAGGATGATGCTTCGGAAGATGCCCTGTCTGTTAAAATCCGACAAGACCTTGACTCTATTCAATTAGTGTATGTGTACCCAACTGGTTGCATGCAAATCCTTCTTTTCAAGACGATTCAGAGTCCTTCTGTGTTCATGGGTATCTACACTTTTTCCGTTCTTTTGTATACTATGAGGATAACCCTACTCTGCCCGGGGTACTCGTGCAGGACGGGACGGGATTATTCCCCACAGTGTAGGCGCTGCACACAAAACACAAGGAGGTGGAGAAAAATCTCTGGAGCACCTCTTGAAGATCTGAATAAGTTTTAACTTTAAACAACTGAAAGCTAAAGAAATAAATAGAGGAGGGATGAGGAAAATTGTTTTTTTTTAAATACATGAAGCAGGAAAAACAAGGAGAACGCCTATTCACAGGTTTCCTGATGTTTCGCAAAGATCTTAACAAGTGCGCGTAGTACAAAAACACTCACAAAAGGAGCACCTATCCTGTCTCCCATCGGGAACAAAGGGGAAAAAGTGAAAAAAAATATAAAAATAAAGATATAAAAAAATTAAGGAGAAAACTAAGAAAGTGAAACTTTCTGGTTTTGCTTTTAATTTTGTATCTTGGTGCACGGGTGCCGGGGGTATACTGGGCCGGCCGAAGAAGGTTTAGAAGGTCGTCGGGATATCGCAAAACCAGTCGGAGCAAAATGAATATCGCCGCCCGGTTAAAGGGATGCCTTGTAAATTTAATTTAAATCTGAAACATAATAAACAATCCCGAGAATTTCAATTACAGCGTACGCTCGGGGTTTTCTTGCTAGGCGAAATCGTTAAAATCGGGGAATCGTGATATTTCCAGAATTGCACCGGGGGCATCGTATCGTTTTAGTTGAGATGCTTAATGAATTCCTCTCCCACTCCTTCTTCGATGTTCACTCTAATCGTGGAAATTTCTTTGCTTTTTAACCTGTTTTATATCTTGCACTTCTCAAGATATTTTCGAAAGACATTTATGAACAAATTCTGTTGCTAATTAATTAAAACTTCAAGTAACTCATGATGAGACTTCTTTATCCTGCGCAGTTGTCTCACGTAAATCAAAGTCCTGGAACCAACAATTTTATTCCACCGGGAGAATTTCTAATCGACAGTAACAATTGAGTTTGACATCGTAGTTTTTGTCTACGTGGTGATGAAAGTACGAAAAATCACAGCCTGATCACAAACAGCCACTACATTGGCTTCTGTTAGAAGCGCTATGATAATACTTTCTGATATTTTAATGTAGATGTTATTCACTTTTCATTTATTCACGTGGTTGGTGTACTCTTCGGAATAAGAATAAACTCGACATATTTTGGTTTTGTCATAACTTGACTAGTTATTTTAAAAAGACAGCTATTAATCATCTATAGCGACTGATTCTTGGGAAGAATTAGGGCTGTACTCAACAATCTCAAGTACAAACTTTCTTGTTAATATTCGTGTAGATTACACTTAGAAATATATGCTATTATTTGTTTATCGTTTTGGTTTTTAACAGTAAGGTATACTTTTAAACCATACTTTTTGTCACGTATCTTGAATTTAGCATTATATAGGTATATATAGGCATTTTCTATTTATTTGCTGTTGCTAAAATTTCTAAAACTCCATCTTTGTAATCCTGGAAAGGAAAGCAATTAATTCCAGTTTTTCCAACAAATTTCTCAGAAGTAACCCATATCCTTTCAACCTCTCCAAAATTTAATGCGGTTGTCCTTCAAACTTGGCTTGACATTGATTAACACGATCCTTCTTCTGGCGCAGAACAAAAGCGCTTGATGGGCACAAGAGGTGGTAAACAGTGACATTAGCATATTTTTAGAATCACCTGGAAAACTCGTCTTCACCCTACATTTAGCCGCGTCTGATCAGAGCTTATGTGTCACTTTAACACACCATCCTCCAGCCCGAGCCCCCAGTGTTTTTTGCACTTCTAAATGGCGAACACATATCATTCCGACATTACAAGGGGTCGCCTTGTTCGTGGGAAAACAAAGGAGTCCCGTCCCCGACTAGTCCCGGGGAGTCCGGGAGAGTCCGGGAATGCTTTGGTAATTTCACATTGGAGCAGCATCTAATCCATTTAGGGCTTGAAGTTTGACTTGCAGAATAACAAGATAAAAAACTTTTCCTTCCCGGGGAACTTACCGCCTGATTTACATAGCGCCATGTCGGTGCATGTGAGTTGAAGAGGAAGTAAGACCCAACTTATTCCGCCATCATTAGCACAGCACTTTCGCAGGTAGCAGGCTGGTAGCTCACCTGCTTGGCTTTATAATCCCGGCGAGTAAGAGAGGGCTCCATCGCCATCACCGTAGTCTTTGCCATATCACCTATATCAGAGGTAGTAGTCATCATCGCTGTCGTCGCCATCGTCGTCATAGCCGTGTCTCACTTGTGTCGTCGACACCACCGTTTCACCTTTTACAGGTAAAAAGAGGGAATTTTCGAAAATCCCAATCCCCCATCGCCGTGAGCAGCTCAAACGCAGAGCCTTCTGATCCCTGAAACGAAGTCGCACCGCGTCCCCCTTTGCCGCTAATATGGGTCTCCTTTTGAAGCTCATGCATTTTGGATAAATTTAATCGCGTTGACCTGATTTCAGTGAAAAGTGTGTATTAGTTCCTCTAATCTGCTTAGAAGGGATTTCACCTGGTGGAGATCTAGAGAGAGTTTCACTTTGTGGTTACATTGCCGTTGTTTGTTTCCATGAGATGAGATGGGATTTTTACCTTTTCGCGTCGAGCGGGAGAATGGGGTTGTAAATCGAACCCCTCGTCACTGGGGCGGGTGAATATGTGGAAAAATCCGACGAATGCGAAAAATCGTAAATAAAACGGTGGGATTAATACGCACTGCTTGGCAAACCCACACCTCGAGCCCCATCCACCTTTCGGGGAATCCTCGCTTAAGCCACAGCCTCCACTTTGTTTTCGCTGATCGGCGATTTGCATAATGAATGCGCCGAGTTTTTCTCCTTATTTGCGAACGGTTTTTGCTCTTATGACGCACATGTGGTCCAATTTGGGAGCTCAGTTACAGTTAATAGAGGTGACAATGTTTGCATAGGTTGCGGTCAAATGTTTGCATATTTTATTAATAACAAATAATACCGCATCGCTTGTATTGCTTTTTTAGCAAAATGGAGGATATTTCCCACGCTAAATCGCGACATAATGCCTCGGTGATTAATCAACAAAAAGTTGCATTAAGGGATCTAAAAAAAATTTTGGATGCCTTTGGATTTTCAGGATTTGCCTGCTTTTTCGGCCGAATGGATACAAATGGTCCTGGGACGGGGATGCTTTTTGTCTGAATTTACGTTGCAATTTGGTTTTTCCTTCGGTTTTACCTTTTACACTGCAAATAAATACCAGGCTCAAAGATTTTACATTCAGTTTTTAGACCTGTTCCATAAGTCGATGTAATTTATCTCGTACTGAATGCCTTTATTGGACTTGTATGGCTTATGAAATATTTATATAATATCTCTGACTTTATAAAGTTAAAAGAGCTAAGCCAATATTTGTCTGTACACTCTCTTGTTATTACATAAGGTACATGTGATCCTCATATGAAATAGCACTTCTATACAATTTAAGAATTAAGGAAAGCTTTATACGTAAATTTAGAAGGTGAAAATGTTATATAGGAAGAAACGCTGGAAGTTTTAATCTTGGGCCTATGCAAATAGATGCCGGTAGATATGTACAATTGTAAAAAGGACCTACTGAGCACCGTACTATCGTTGCCTACTCAAATTGAGATGACACGTGCATTATAAGAATTCAGTCTTAAGATTAGATTGAGCTGTTCCCGCTGTTCTTGTTAAATGTGTTGAACAGCGACCAACTCAAGTCAAATATCGCCACAAAAGCAGAAGAAAAAGGCCAAAGGAGTGAGGGCTTCAAGTAATCCAAGAGGTTTGTTGCTCCTTAAAAACTAAGTACATATGTAAAGATGGCGTAGAAGGTGTTTTTTTAGCGATCCCGGAAATCAAGTGGTTACTTTCCCAGTGCGCTCCACTGTTTTTCTGGATAAACAAACTTTCCTGTGCTCGTCTTTCCAGCCCCTCCGAGGAGATACGTATCAAATAATCGGAAATTTTCAACAAAAAATCTCCGGAGCGAGTGGTGTACACAAGAAAATTGTAAATAATTGATGGAGGCCAGATTTACCGAGGGCAGGGAATTTTCTTGACGTGTTTACCTTTTTTGCATTATTTTTCTTGTTGCTTGCTACTTGTGGTTTGTTTAACATGGTCATAATGAACTTTTAAACGAGTGTCACGTCATTCACAGAAAATTCTTTGCAGCACCAATGGACGTCCTTAGAGAGATGCTGAATTTTCTTTAAGATGAAGTACATTTTGAACACATCGCTTCGGAGAGGTGATGGGTGGAAATTTAAGATTAAAATTTCAAAAGCAAGAAGTTCTTTTCTAAAAAGAATATTATAATAATGGATTCTAAAAATATTCATCAGAAAAGCATGGGAAGTTCTCATAGAATTTATAAATTAAAACAAATAGTGAAAATGTGCACCATATAATTTTATATTAGCGAAATTGGCTGTTTGATTAGTTCATAAAAAAAAATTGCTTTGGTTTATGTTTACTTGTATTATCGATGTAAAAGTCTTTTAAAATTGGGATCATTCTACTGTAAACATTGTTCTAAAATTCGAAGTATAAAAAAGAATTTTAAAAATTGGAACAGGTTTCTTAATAAACAAAAAGAAGTGGTAAAACTTGTAACCGTTTAGGCTATAATTTTTTAAAATTAATGTGTCACTGTTAATAATTAAAATGCTTAACGAAAAAACTAAATTTTTCATTCCGGGAATAGTACAGAATGGACTACGTAAAAGTGTATCATATTAAGTAGTGTTAACGATTCAAATTAGTTGACATGATTGACATGAGTTTTAATAGTGCAAATAAGTCGGAAATTTTTACAAATTCCCACATATTCAAGAGGGCACGGCCTAGTCATTGATCAAATTCGCAAATAAATTTGGTGCCCACATTGGTGATGTAAAAGTAATTTGAACCTGTCGGGAGCATACACACAATTTTCCCCCTGCCCAAATCCATTCTGTATTACGTGAAAAAATCACAGTGATGAAAAAAAAATTCGTTCTGCAAATTGGAAATACCTTTTAAAATAGATTTCTTTTTTTCTCAAAAAATATAAAAGGAATACACGGAAGTATCGCGAAATAGTAAATTACGATGGACAGATAATTTAATATTATCCCCAAAAGAGAGAATTGAGATCCGAGCAGGTGTAAGGCACCGCTCCGTCCCTCCGCCATAACAACGTTATTTATTGACCAGAATGCAAATATTTTGCTTGCAAAAGGCCGGAAGGGAAGGCCACAATCTAAAGGGAGAATTACGGGAATTTATTTAAAAGTTATTGAAAAAGGAGGAAAGTATAGGGAAAGCGTGAAAATATTGGCTAGGCGGAAGGGGCGCGACAGCTGGGCCGCCTGGTGCCCCAGCTCTAGAAGACGGCCGAGATGAGGCTCCCTGTTCTGAGGGGGAATGGTGAGAAAAAATTAACAAGCGCTGAACTATCGATTGCTTTTATTAAATTCATTTTTCACAGCTAAAAAATTCGCCCCGGAGACTCCATAGGTTTGCAATCAATAAAGCTGCACTACTTACGCGTGCGGAGCACTAGTGCTTTGCTTGCCGCGGCCATGCATAAATGCAGAAGCGGGGAAGGACTTTTATGAATACGCGGATTTCACCCCATCCAGCGCACTGCTCGGGTAAACAAAACCCCTATTTTTTTAAGGACGAACTTTAAAAAATTGTGGAATTGATGAGAGGCGCTCCACACATACTCTCGTTAAATTACGTGTGCAAGTTCGCAGCATCGTGACGGGTCTGTGCCCGGCCGGGATTTGCACACCTTTTTGCCGACGACAGCAACCTCGGAGGTTATGTGGTGGCCTGGCTAATAAGTGCCAACAACGTAGGGTGTAGAATATAGGGTACTATAAAAAAAGGGGAAAGAGCGATTTCGACATCAGGGAAAACTTTGTGGAAATTGATTTGGAAAACACAACTTTCGTCCTCCTTAACTGAGGCAGAACTAGAACTTAATTAGACTGAAGGACCCTGGAGAGTAAGCCAGGCCAGTAATTCAATTAGACCGCCCTTTATCCTTTGCCACCTTCGGTGGGCATCAGCGACCCCAGCTATTAAGCAAAACGACTGGAACTTACCACCGTATATCCTTCAAGGATTCACATAACCCTTGGGTGAAAAGGAGGTAAGCGAAGTACTGAGGCACTAAAGGCAACTAAGCCAGAAAGGCTACATGTTAACTGCCGCCTTCTGCGGGACTAGGACTCCTTAAGTTAATTAATGGAAGGGTTCTGCCACTGTCGGTAATGAGCCATTTACATGAGGGGATGCACAATCTTTAGATGGCGATAAGATGTACGCAAATTAGTAGCAAGTAGTTTGCCAGGAGGCCACCTAGGTTGGACCTGCTTGGGTCCTAGTTGGGACCATAGCAGAACTTGTCCGATGGGACTCAGGGCTACATTGGCACTCATCCGTCGTCCCGGGCCAAACTAGTAATTGGGCAACATTTGCGAGTAGCTTAGTCGGACCGATAAGCTTTATCTCCTGTCCAATTTATTTTATTTTATTAGGGAACGAACGTCACCATGTAATATGGCAACATATGGTATGGCTCTGGGGAAATCGAAAACTAGTCCGTCGGCCGCCTTGCAATTTGCGTCCAAAGTTATCTAAGATCCATTACCAATCAAATTCAGATGGAAGCCAAGCAACCTTCGTTCAGGACCCTGGCGAACTCCCACATCTCCAATTCTCCCCATTCGATTCCTTTTCCTCGCATTATCGACCCTTATTGCAACGTGATTGCCCACACGTGTCCTCGTTAAAGGCAGTCACCAGGGCAGCTAGGTAGGTGGTGGCATACAGACGAATTGATCGTAGAAACGCTCCACAAAAGGAGGGATTAATTACATGAGGTGGCACCATCACCTGGTCACGACCATACTCATCGGTCTCCCACGGCTCTTCTCCGGCCTTCAGTTTCGGATATATGATATTTTTCGTTTGCTAGCCAACAAAGAGGACACGCGGATAAACACTTCGAGGTTATGTGATTTCTCTGGTAGGTACGCTAAATGGACGATGAAATTGCGCCGAAAAGAGATATTTCTCTTTGACATGATTGTCAAATTGTCACAATCCGTGATGTGTCTAACTCCCGGAAAATTAGAGAGTTTTGCTGCAGCGCAATAGACAGTACAGACATGCTGCGATGGGAGTTAAAAACAATACCACGTGGACATGGGCTGCTAGAGGAGGGAAAAGGGTTTAAATCGTGAACAACATAGGTACTAAGATATTTCTACTATAGCTTGTGGTAGATGATTGGTGGGCTAGAAATGTATCCTATATCATGTTCGGTTTGGGATTTCAAAGGTATTTACGGGCTGCAGTACAAGAGGGCACTCTAAATTGTCTAGATAAAATAGAAAAACCAACCATTTCCTTCCGCTGAATTTGACGAAAATGAGTAATAAAACATACATTCATATAAATGGCCATTAATATCGAGAAAATTGTAAAGCCGTACTAAAGAAGTTAGGAACGAAAAATAAATGCTGGCAAACGTTGTAAATGCACAGCATTTACTTATTTAGAAAATCTAAAATTGGTCCAATATATTTCGATAAAAGTTTGCCAAATTAATATCTAATTTGTATCCTGAGATATCTTGCTCTCTAAATTACGGTCTGCATGGATTTTTTTGAAGTATATTAAATGTTCCAAATAATATGCTAATATTAAATAAATTGCGATTTAATTTAATTCATTTTTTAAGTGTTCATACTTCGATTTTTTACCACATTTCATCTTATAAGATATATAGACCAGAGATTTATCAAGCCGCATGAATGTTAATTCAATTCGCATTAATGCTAACTATGTCACTAAAATGTTACTAAGTAGGTGACTAAGTAGGTAACTAATTTAAGGTGAAATTTTTAACGCCTTTTAAATCCACACGTTCGTCATTTTGCCGTGACTGCCAGCATCATCAATTATTAAGAAATTCAGTGGGTTTTCAAGGGGAATCTTAAATTCGTCATCATCGCCCTTTGAAATTGTTGTAATTCCAATAAGAGCCAGAGTCATCATCCTCCGCTCTTTTCCTAAGGAGAATAAGACCCATGACAGTTGGATGAATCAAGGGACTTTACAGACCGCAAGCGAAAGATTTGCGACGTTTTTGCGGCACGGCATAACAAATGAGCTGGAGCTCGAAAGTTATTGCCCCTCCCCGCAACATCTTAACTTTCGCTCGCTTTCACCGCCATGTGTCCTTGCGGTTCTAATTATACCAGCGCCTGCCTATGTTTCGCTTTAATAATTAATTTCGTAACTTGTTCGTTAATTTTTGAGGAAGTACTAATTTCGATGTTTCCTACGCTGCGAATAAAAATCTTTTGGGCTGCGCTTATCACACCCGGAGCGAGCCGCACCGACAGGTCAATTTTCCTTGTGAAAAGGGAAGAGCAGCGCATTTTCCGGCGTTCCTCATTCAGAAGGATGTTCCTTCAGAGTGTTTACTTGAGTGCTTCTGTTCTATGATGTGTTTCCTAATTTTCATATAAACTAGACTTGCCGCCTACGTCTTGCTCCCCCGTGTTCATAAATTCCCGTGCTATTAATTAGAGCAGGTGATATCACTCTGCAAGGCGAGAGTTGATGTATTCGTAGTCTTCACAGCCGAACATGACCCCATCCAGTTCTCTAACATATCATCGTCCTTTTACCATGTGTGGAACAGTGGTTCGAGGAATTTCGGGGTTGGACGGCGGGGTGGAAAGGACGGTAGATACGGCTACAGTTGTCTAGTTTGTGCTTTCCTTTCTGCATGTGATAATTATCCAAGATGGCCTTGTCGGCACCCACCCGCCGGTCATAATTAAGCGCACTAATGCAGTTTTGAAAGACATCAGATACGACGGTCACACAGAACCTTGCAAGAAAACGACCGGCAACCGCCCGTCCCGGCTCTGGCCACCCGGGGCCACCAGATAAGATGCAGAACTTGGCTCGTCCGCAATTCTCTCCTTGCACACTCTTTGTCCATGCTTAACTCCTTGAAGAGTGTCTTCGCCTTGGCTCGGACCGGCGAGGATGACGGCAGCAATCCGAACAAGAAGCTGCTGGCCAAGGGGGCGCGAGGGATAGAGACATCCCAAAGTGCTGTCGGTGAGGACAAATATTTGCCCTAAATATGAGGAGCACACTATAAAGTGTCATAAAATGCACCGCCATGCTGCACCAGCCATCCTCGTGGCATTTCTCTACGAGTGGTACCACTCGAGGCTTGTGGGCAACGGTTGGAATTTTATAAGATGCTCCCGAAAGGATTTCAGCAAGTTTCGAGCTCAAGGAACAATAAAAACCTGCACTATCTCTCCTCCCGACTGTTCTCAAGTACCCCAAGAAGAACGCCCCCCCCTGTCCAAGGAGCTTATTTAACTTTCGATTTGAGAAGTTATTTGAGCGCCTTCCGGCACTAATAAACTCCCGTGCTTGCAGACACACTATAAAATACTGAGCAGTTCATTCATGTGGAAATTGAAAAGTGGAAAATGCAGGAACATACTGACACTAGGATATTGGGGCAATGAATTGATACCAAAAGGGTGAAGGACGTTTGTTGATATTCAGAAATTAAACAGGTCTAAATAGGTGCTTAAATTAGATGTGGTAATCTTGAGAACGTTTTTCAGAAAGAATAAAGTTGGAATAGATCAAAGGGTTAACTTTTATTTTTATTTTTTTTAAATTTCAGAAACTCAAATACGATCTCATTTGATCCCATCATATTTTTAGTGTATGTATGTTAAGTTTTTGTTTTTTCAAAAATAAACAACTATATTACTTGTGGAAATTACGTATGTGTATTCATTATTTTGACATGCACTTCAGAAATGAAGGAATTGATAGGTGCTTCATGTTGTACAGTGTATACAGCAACAAGTTACGTTTCAAAAATATTAACTTAGTTGAGATTTTTTCAAAACCTTTGTAAAAATGAAACAAAAAATACTTTCGTTGAAGACTTTTGAACTCAAGAAAATACAAACTAGTAAAATAGCTCAAATGACAGTGTGTTCTTAAGTCATAGCGTAAAAACGTAAGGTAAACAGTAAAAGGGTGCCTCCACAATTCAATCCCTAACACCCGAGGAAGAATTACGATGGTGTAAAATATACGAGTTTATAGAGTTGATATGGGAAAAGCTTTCGCAGAGGACCTGTTATTAGTTTTTCGTTTTTTCAAATTTTATAGCTACCGATTAAAGTTTATGTATCTGGCTGTTTCGGATTTATGTGACACTTTTATTTCTTTACACATGCTATAAACTTGCAAAAAGCAGTTTCTTAACATTTTCATCCTCTTTGAAATTTGAGCCAATAGACTAGAGTAGTTTATATACTCACGTATGTTATAATTTATTAATCTTTAATTATTAGGTATAATTTAGATATCGTATCGTATCGACTTTCAATTTTAACCCTGCTTTTTAGGTAAATTGTCGTTGTGCTTGTTTTACACAATAACGTTTTTACTTCACACACACCTGTTAATAATTATTTTTAATAATAAGAAAATCCTTTGCATGAAATTGTCACATTTGGTCTGACGGAGATATCGAACATTTATTTGTATCGCTTCATCCTTCAGTCATAGTGCACTTCTAATACAGGGTGACATGCCGAAAGGAAAAAGTTATTGAAATAAGACCCACTTCTCTGAGGACAGATACCATCGCCAACAAATTGCTGTAAGCCGGACTAGGAGCCGCACACAATACCCGCACTAGCCGAGCCTTCCTCCATTTAACAGTGTGACAAGGAAGCGGGTAGTGGTATCCCGGAAAAAACATGAAAACGTCTGCATGGTGTCGGGATTTTATTTAGCAGCGGAAAGCGTTTTTTCTCATCGCGGTTACAGAAAACATCATGTCCTTGCCACCGGCAAGAAGTTGCTAGTTTTGAACTGTGCCGGAGCCCAACACTGGTTGTACAGCAGACGATCCCGGAGTCCCGGAGTACTTGCAGGACTCATCTGGGAGCTTGGACTTGCTACTGGAGGATGGCAGACACAACAGTTGACAGGAAGAAATTTACTTACAAGACGCAGACGGGCTCTGGAGCGTTCCACTTACCGCCCAGCCTTACTTCTGTCGTATTTTTTTCACACAACAAACTTTTTATTATTGTGGCGAAAGTTCGTCTCTAGCTATCGCCCCATTCCCGTCTCTCCCTTGCAGTCTTAGAATCGCACTGATTCCGGCAGTCAAGTTCCCCGTAAAAGTTGACAAGAGGCCAAAAAAAGGAGGAAAAATTGTATGTTCCCTTCCTGTACAAGTAGGCTCCCACCCTTCCGTGTGGAGTTCTTCCATCGTAAGGATGCCCATCTATCTCGGAATACCGCCCCTTCTGCTCCGGGTTACCCGTTTAGAATGTGCTTACGCAGCGTGCTTAGATAGGGACGGCACACCGTTCAAATAAAGCCACAGCACATTTGCATGACAAATTCGATTAGTGGGAATTTATTCGGTTACAAATTGACAGGCTTTCTTTTGACGACTGAGCTTTTTTCGTTTCTAGGTCCTGCATTGGACAAAGCGCACCTGTCTGACGAAATCGCGTTAAAATTGGGGGAAAAATTGGGAGCGTTAATTATTCCCAACGGAACGGACGTTGAGCAAAGATCTCAGACGAAATTGATGAGGGTCCAGTGTGTAATTAGGCACCCAGGGGAGCAGATTTGTGATGGATTTGTTTGCTAATTTTTTAATATGATTATAACTACACGTTTCGGATGGCGAGCGATTTTAAATTGCAGAGACTTGTTTTTTCAATCACGAGAAAAGAAGAGACCCAAATAACTTCATTGAATTCGTCTTCCCCCCTGTCTAATCTTATTCCGACCAAGACAGGGATTTCTTTACTTTAAACATTTTTATACAAATATTTAAGGCGCTTCTTTGATAGACCATAGTAAATTAAGTCACCATTCATTGACCTAGGAAATATGGAGGATTCAGGAAAAATAAAGTCTTATGCCAAAGATTGCCAAAGTTAGTAGTAATAGTTGAGGTAAGCTGTTTCGTAGTTTAACATTTAATTTTACTTATTGCTCCAAGATCGCAAAATCGAGTGCAGTAAGCCAGGTAGTAAAAAAAGTAATGTTAACATAATGAGATCGCATTCTTCCCTACTGAGTGGAAAGTGTAACCAGGCTAAGAAAGATGCCGTTGTTGATTACCTCACTTTATCCTCTTGCAAAAACAAGAATCCAATCTAGAATTTCTTGTTCCTCGTGCCTCACTTCCATATAAATCGTCCTGCTATCCTCGCCATCGCATTGAATGCATTTTGAGTGGAATATTTCTTCTAATGAAATTCAAATTTGCATTCTCTTTTTCTCCTTACACCGACGAGCCCCGCTCCCCCCGGCGCAACCGCAACTAAATCTTCATATTCCGCAAAGGTCAGTCACGTAAAAGTTGAATTAGTTCCAAGCACTGCATGCTATCAGGATAAAGACGTCGTAAAATACATTGTTCGCCGCAAGGTTCATTCCATGTCCATTCCGCCTCCTCCTCGCTCCGCATGTATTTCGTGCTGTACGGCCAAGACGGAGGAATCCCTGCACACTTCACACTCGCCCGCCATAAGAGCAATCTTGCCTGCTTCCCCTCGCAGATACATCATGCCAAATACTTCACCAATCAGCAGACGTATCACTTAAATATCGAAAACATTTATAGCCCCCGCGGCGCCCCTCGTCCGTGACAGCAAAAATAAATGTTTCTACCCAAAAAAGATTCTTCCCAAAAGTGTTTCATTCAAATTGCAGCATCGCATTTCTTAGCAATTTCGTCTCAGGGAAAAGGATCAAAACACGACGACCAAAAGTTGCCCTCCTTTCGTTCCTGGACTCGTCCTGTTTTCGCCGTCTCCTTGGTTTGGATCTGTAAATGCATGTCGGAGTTTGTCCCCGGTCGCCTCGTCCCGTTGCCGTTGCCTTCTTGTATTTCATACGTCCGTGCAACAATGAAAAACAATTTGCGATTAGGACTGCACGGCACGTACATCGCCATAAATTCTTATTCAGAAAAATTTTTGCAAACTACGAGGTACATTTCGGGGGAGAGAACTGGATAAGACCAAAAAAAGCCATGCTACGTAGGAAACTTTAGAGTAGGAGCCTGAGGCGGCGGTCGCGGAATTTCTTTCACAGGGCATATATAAGAAAACCAGTCGTGCCGTGTGCTTTCTGTCACGGGGAATTTACTAAGCCGTGCAAAATTTAGTAGGTTGCATTTCGTTGGAAAAGTGCTAAATTTACAAATTTATGACAAAGAGCTATCCATTACGACGCCCACAGAATTTCACAAGTTGGAGTCGATGAGGGAAGATTTTACTTAGAATAACTACCAAAGTTGTCAGCAATGCAATACCACGTTTAATTGATTCCAATGATTTTTCATTTTCAAATAACATAACACTTTTCTGCAAATCTGCACGTTTTATTGACTAATGCAATTTAACATATTTTATGCACTACATTCTTTTCTTATTTACTATTTTTATTTAATATTTTCTTTTAAATTTTTGCGTTTCAAATGACCTGAAACTATCAACGATGTTTTTTGTGTGATCGTGTAAAGTCCCTTTACACGCTCTTTAATTTGACACCCCATTTGTCTGGGCTGTGAAGTTCGAAATGTTGACTGCAAAAAATCAGGATTTTTTTATATGTCCCTTTTCCAAATGAAAGTGGACACGGAGAGCCACTTGGAAGACTAACCCTTTTTTGGCCCAAGCGATTTTAACGCTCGGAATTGAATTTCAAAGATGCAGAAAATGCGAAATTTACCTCCTTTTTTAATCAATTATAGTATTTTTTCGTTCTTTTTTATTTTTTCGAACATCCCTACTACAAACACGTCCGAGGCTATTTTGATTCAGTTTAGTATAAAATGTGAAATACACGCGCAAGACGTCGTTGGCACAGCTAGTTCTAATATAATTGAATACACAACTTGAATGGATCAAAAGTGGTAATAAGCTCTTCTAAGGACGCTTGGAACTCTAGTTGTAATTTCTGAGGTGGCTTTTCGAGATCAATTGTTTGAGTTGTTGGGATGTGTCTTAGATACGCAGTATTGTCGGGTATTGTGAAAAGCGTTTATGAATTCTAAAGATATTATACCAATTACAATGATATTAATGATAATGATAAAACTGTTTTCAGTACATACAATTTACTGATCATAAACACTTACATAAGCATGACAACAATGCGCAATCTTGCACACAATGAAAGTGTTTTACTTGTTTTGAAAAATCATCGTGACCGTTTTCCCGGAAATTATCCTTATGCAGCCCAGGTGAAATGCCATTAAACCCGTAAATAACTGGTCCGACAAAACCCAAGGACTTGATAACATTTCACTTAAGCCCGGTGGTATCCGTCTCGAAATGTCCTGGCCGTAATTCTTCTCCTTAACGCAATCCCCATAAATTCTTAAGGTTGCTAGAGGACAGGCGTAGGCTCGAGTGGTATTAAGCGACATCTTAAAGGGCATTAAATTTTACGTTTATTTGGGGGCCATGCCAGCGCCATTCCGTGCCGTGTCGTGTCGGAGACGGGGCGGCCCATAAAGTGCTACATCCGTCCTCGGAAACTAATTGCTCCTGGAAATTGGTTAAAATCAACGTCCTGGCACTAACGAAATTATTTCTGTCTTACACCAGCCAGGGGTCACAATTTAAATCCAATTTTCGGAATAATAAAGCTAGGACCGAGTGCCATACCGCTCAGACGACACCCATTTAGGGTAAGGAGGGAATGGCACTTATGGGGGTCGGATAGGGTACTAGGGCTGCGGTGGGCGCCTACTACTGCCATAGGGCGAAATAAATCTGCGACAAAAGCCAATGATACCCAGCCAACACACCCGGGACGACCGGGACGCGTCTTGGATCCGGATTCACTCAATTATTTAGTTTTGTCTCAAATGATCCGCAAAATTATACACCAAGGGAAATAGAGCCACCCGAAATGCCGCAAGACAACACAGGCGAACAGAACAGCGACGATGACAAAGTCCTTGCGATTCTAGAGAGGCCCCAATGGTCGTCCGACGACAGAGCAACTCATTTGTCCCCCCGGCGCTTAAGCGGTTGAACGCCTCAAGGAGTCCTCTAAGAAGGTCCGCTGGATGGCCAGGGATGCGGGGCGACCAAATTTACACCACATTGAATCCCATGGATCGCTAAGTTGAGCCCCAATTTTGATGCTACTTAAGTCCTTTTTTAATAATCTGTGACTCGAGTGGCACGTGAAGGACCCGCCCGCAAGAACCAGAGCACAGGGCCCACTCCTTACAAGAAACCCGGTTCTCCGATTCGGGGACGGAATACTGAGCAGCATCTTGGAGAGCTTGGGCGGGGGTGTGGACTTCTGTGTCTTTGGCTCTTCCCCCACCGTCCAGATGCTACAAACAAGAGAACATCAGGCCTCGGTCGTGTTTGCATATCTTTCGGGCTTTCGGGGATTTCTGTTGTGTCTCGTATTTTACACGGAAAGAACGAGTTCTTAAGGGATGACTGCTAAGGATGATGAAGCTGCCAGATCACCCCTAATTTATGGGGTGAGGACAAATTCCGGGGGCATCTTCTTATATAGTAAGACTACGCTAGTCCGCCGCCAGGGGTTTTGTACTCTTTTGAGTGATTTATCGCCTCTCTTACTGCTCCTTATTTACTAACCCGAGTGTTTTTATCTGCACCCTGAGATGTGTGTCTACTTAATCACGTCGCTGGTCTCTTAAGGGCGACCGACACCGCTTCTTATTCTTCTCAACCCCCACCGCTCCACCTTCTTCGGACTGGCCCTTATGGGGATTTACATAAGCCCTATTGTTGTGATTCAGCCTTCAGATCCCACCTTTTAACCCGGTGCCATGGCGGCGAAGCGGATGGAAATTTAATTAGGATTCTGTTTTTTCTGGTGATCCACTGCCCGTAATTGGTCAATTCGTCGTGATTCCGTTTTGATAACTTATTGATCCGCAGCTAATTGGGTTTACTGCGGCGCAATTATGCGGGAAAAGACCACATGAGACCATATGATACCCGGCCAGACCTACCTCAGAGCCATTTAAGCTTTGTTCGTCCATCGCGCTGATAAGGTGGATGATTGCACCGGAAATTGCTTGATTGATTTGTGGTGATGTGGTGACGGTTTGAATAAGATGGATATGATGTCCGGATTAACAGTTATTTGTGTTGCCGTTTGGATTAATGCTTTTAACCTTTAAGGCAAATTTCATGATGTAGAGTTTCACTTAGAGTTGGAGGCATTCTTCAAAATGAAATGAAATGGCCTTTAAAATCTATCAAATAAAAGTTTAATTTGGTTTGTAAAACAATGCGTTGTATCTGACTTTATAGTATATAAAAAATATTATACCCAAGCGAATTATACATACGGATTTAAGGAACGTTAAAGTTTTTATGTAATTTATTTGTATATAATCTTCAATATTATATAAGAGCTAAAAAATGGTCTTAAAAGAATATATTATTTTTTAATAGTTTTTAAAAATTGATTTATCCTAGGACTATTTTAGTAAGGTTAATTCAATTAGATCGTTTGCTCGTAAAGACGGAAAGTTTTCGAGCAGCTGGAACTATATCCTTTGAAAACTGTAGGAAGTAATTTGGTACTTCTTTCTCGAGCACATCTTAAGAAAACTGAAGTCAACTCCCTCTGGAGATTGGTTTGTTTGTCAAGTACCCAAGGCACATAATTTTCTAATTTCCTGTTCGCATTCTGAAGAAGCATTCACCGGCATTCAAAGGCATTAAAACAATTAAAGCCGAAACACATATGTAATTTTGCCAACTCCATGCAGTCGGAGTCGTTTCGCATTCTTCCCGCGGTCCTCTTCATCGCAAGCCTCCGACTCCCGTTTGGATCCTTTATGCTCATGAGCTGCATGCGATCTAGAAAGCCTTCCATCCATAGACCCTGCTTAGATCCCCCACTTCTCCCCGCCTCAGAAATGTCTCTCTTATTTGGGCAAGACCCAAAAGAAGGAAATCGTTTTGCCTGCCAGCCCAACCGAAAGACCAACTGAATGGCTGCTGTATGACATCGCAAGAGAACCTGCTCAAGTCTCCTATTACATGTGAAAAGTGGCGGATAAAAGAAATATATAGGACCACCCTGTCCCTCGCCGGGACCAGGTCCCTGTCGGCGAAGAAATGAAAAATACTTTGACTGAGGTGCATGTGACGTGTACCGCCCAGGAATTATGTTCTGGCTGCATACGAAAATTACCCGCCCTCTGCATGCCATGGTCCGCCTAGAGCGATGAACAAAGGGTGCTCCGCCTCGAAGCAAGGCTTCTTCTTCCCTCGTCTCCTGACTCCCTCCCATCAAGAAACTAAAGCGTAAAATTTTAATCAAAATTGTTAACGAGAAAAGTTTAAATTTTCCTCTGATTATTGCTTGTCGTCTTCGGATGGTTAGTTGCTCTCCCGGCGAAATACTCCTCCCGGAGTCATCATCCAGGATCCAGTTTCCAGATGCAGTGCGACTGCATTACTTACTGCTCTGCAGGGCACCAAAAATTGGGACCCGGGACGAGGTCGAGACGGGCTCGATGCCATCGTCGGCGGTGTGGCGTCATAGGGCTTTTCAGCTGCAATGTCTTTTCGGGAGGAAGAAAAGGACTCCTTTATAGTTTGCACTAACTATTAACCGTTTTTCACCGCCCCCGTCCGCCCTGCAGCACTTTTTCACTTCTGCTTCCCCCTCGTCCGCCTTCCCCTAACGCTGGATTTCTTGTCCAGCCGGAGTAGAAGACATTCCTGTAGGATGTCGGAAAACTCTTAATAACTAAAATAGAAAATTGAATCGCGTCCCGGACTCCTGCGGTCAGATTTTATATGCCTCGAAAAGCGTTATGTGAGAGATAAACTTTCGTTAAATGTTTTATTGGTGCCCCCGTTACTCCGCCAGCACCGTATCGTTTATGGGGTCCAGGGGTCTCCAGTGGGCCTCGCCAAACTAGCCACCTACCAGGAACCGCTTCTCGCGCTCCACCAGATGGAGCTGGCGACGAGAAGGCGGACGAACGGTGGCGCCTCATTCGAGTTGCGGCGAAGGACTTTTTCTTTTCTTGCATTCAGACACACAGAAATTCAAATTGCTTGAGAACTTTTAATTCTGTTCGCTGCAGGATTATTTTATAGTTTCAAAAAGTTTCCAGGAGGATAGAGGTGGACGACGACGACGACGTTGTCGACGCTGAAGTTTTGGATTAATAGCACTGCGTGAGTTCACAAGATTAAGTAGAATGGCCTCCGGGAACATGGGTAGCACGTGTTCTCTCTAGTTCTTGGGCATGACGGTTTTTTATTTTCTTTGGAATTCATTTTCGAGAATAATTCCCTGGGAAGACAATTTACACCGTGAAAGGTGCAGAAATGTGTTTAAGTGGAGTTCTTCGGGGTCCTAAAACGGCGGCCTTTGTTTGCCTGTTTCGTGCTCAAACATCGAGGGCTTCACAAAAGGAAGGTCTCTTATCCAAGTCGAGTGCAAACACGGCACCTCGGTATAAATGAAAGGCTTACAGAGCACGCGTTGCCAACCGGTAACCCGCTCTTTACTTTAGGAGTAAGAATCATTGCTAAAGACCACGATGCTATCACATTTCGCGACGATATAATCTTTTTGTTGTTTTGTGCGTTATAACAGGTATAGTCGAAATTTCTGGAAAGAGATCTTCCCTTTCCGTGCTTAGATTTCAAAGAACGGATGGGGTAAGTGGAAACAACTATTCAGGATCAATTATATTTATCGATCTCACTTTGACCAGCTTTTCCCTTATTTTGTAAAATCTTAAGTGCACGTATGCACACTATAAATAGAAGATTTTCTAAGGGAGAAAAGTTTGCTTTGAGCACGTACATCAAAATCTCTATCGTAAAAACGTTCATCAGTTTTCATGCACGTTAACGGGGAATCAATGTAAAAGTGGGGCAACCTGTGCCGTGCAACCATATCCCTGTATTGTAAAGATGATTTCATGGTAGAGCACGGGAAATTAGTGGGTATAATCCAACCATTAAAGTTCTAAGAATCACATGGGCTATGAGAAAGAAAACATTCCAGATAAGTTGGAAATCTGGTGCGAAAGTGAAATTCCAGAAAGTCGAAACTGAGATTTGCAAACAAAAGGGTCTTGTACTTTATATGTAAAGTTGAAACTGTATTATGCTGAAGGTAAAGATAACAATACCATTAGCGACTGTGACTCGGAAATCTATGCCAAACTATCGGCTTATCTGACTGTATTAATTAATTAAAAATAGGAGACAGAGTGTTACAGCCGACATTAATTAAGAATTATCAAGAACGATAAACTCATGTTGATTCTGTGTAGTCAATTTTACGAATCCTTTTCTGGATTTATGTGGTAAAAGTATCAATATCCAACAATTAAAATTGACTTTGTATGTTATTGCTGCAAAGTCTTCAAGTAATAGAAGAACCACTTTAGACAAAAAGAAATTCTATACGTTCTAAATAATTTGAAATTACGTTATTATAAGCAGAAATAAAAATTGAAATTAAATTCTTTCAGAAATTTCTAATTTTAGAAAAGAAATTTATACTCAGTTTCCTCTTGGCCGAATTTCATTCCAAATGAGATGAAATTAAGAATGATCCGCCCCAGGTATCCCCTTGATTTCTGTAATATCTACTGTTGCCTTGGTCACTTCTTTCCTAAACCTAAGGGACCTACCATCTATCCTGACCTCGATTTGAATCAATTCTAGAGGAATAGAGCCAACGTGTCCGGCCCGCCTAGAGGGATCAAATTGACACTTCACCATTAGCCTCCATGATGAAAAAATACGATCCTCTTACTTTCTAATAATCCAAATAAGCACAGCTATCACGTCGGGGCTATTTATTCATTAGGGACTTCCAGTTTGCTTGGGGTTCCCAGGTTTCAGGACGCCCGTGTCCTGTCCGCTCAGCGTATAAACACGGCAGGGTTCGCATGAGATTCTCGACTGAGTAAGAGGACGGAGATGCGATGGCACACGCCCGGCATGTAAACCCAACACATAAACCCTTTCGTTCCTGATCAAAATTTTAACAGGCGACTCACGCCAGAGCATACCGTCTCCTAGACATATTCTCTGGATGAGATCCGCCACAAATTACGGCAATTGAAGCCATTCCCTCGGGATACGTTCGAGCGAACAAACTAACCGACGGGATAGATACAAGATGTGTGCTGAGACTATATCGAAGCCAACCCGCAAGGAAGAGGCCGCCCATTAAATGCTAGAACGCCGCAGATTCATTCTGGATCCTGGAGCTCGGGATAGACCAGTTCCCATTCTCTCGTGGACCGACGTAATCGTCATAGTCGTCGTGCCTGACAAGAAATTGGTCACGCACACACAAATGAAACATTTATCCCTGGACTACTGAAAGGGATTCCGGACACCCTACCATCCGTTCGTATCATTTAGTCCGATTCGCCTTTGGTTTGTGGATTTGCATGCGTCCTGTGGGACAACGAAGGCAGCCGGCCACGAGTGGCCGGAGGGAGAGCAGGGGCGGGGACACATGATGGGGAACATGTGCCGACAGGGAGTTTTCGGGCTTTCGGTGTGCTCCTCAAAATAAATAAAACTAAGCGATGCGTGTGGTAATTTGCTTATGGAAAAGCCTATTAAATGTCAATGATAATAAATTCCGCTCCCGACCGCTCCATATCCCTTGGATGTGATTAGAGGGAGATCCTCGGTACTTTCGGAACTTTGATCTGAATTTTCTGCTCGGCTGCGCTAGAGAAACTCCTAGAGGATATAGTTTGGTGTTCTTGTTCGCCGGTGGTGTGAGGTGGAGGGGTGAGCTGTATAGTGGATGTATGAGACTGGGAGAACTAGAATAGATGAGATGGTTTCCTTTTGCAGGATATCAGTCAGGGAGCGCTATTTCTTCACATACTCCACTTTAAGCGAAATAACACTTACTATACTTACAGCCCCAGCCGCTTCCCGTTCGCTCCCTCTACATTCATCGTACTAGACGTGACAAAAAGCTGATTCCTCCCTTATGGTTAATTTACAGATTTCAGAAGGAATTTATCCCGTTAGATTTTGTGAACGACGGTACTTACTGAGAAATGTATCTTCCTTTTGAGAGCTAAGCGAGGAGAAACATCGCCTGCATCATGTATTGAAAGCAATCCTTTTCAGGAGTCCTGTCGCGTTCTTAGTTCCCTCCATTTATGTCCTGGTATCTTTAATCCATTAAACACCAGAAACAGAAACGATGAAGATTATGGCAGGAGACTGCGAGGGATCGTTCCCTTCCTTTTTCTAGATTAGTCTCAACGTATTCGGTGTTATGAAGTTTTAAATTACTTCGTGTTCGCCTCAAGTGCTTCTGGGTATCAGCCGGGCCCGGCCTTCGGCATCCCGATCTCTCCTCGGACTCTCCCGGAGCCAGTTCCCAGAAAAGGAGCTAGGGCGCAATAATAGCGCCCACCAGAAGAGCTGTATGTCTAGCAGCGGCTGCGATTTCTGAATTTACTCAGATCTAAGATGCTGCAAAATGTTTCTTAAGTGAGCGGGAAGATTGCAGAAAACAAAAACAGTTAAGCGAAGAAGGAGGACAAGGGCGCGAAGGGTTTTTCTTTCTTCTTCTTTTTTTTGAAATGTCGGAACTCAACAGCGCGAATAAAGTGGCAACAGACTTCCTAGACGAAGAGGACCTGGTCATTCCAGGAAATGCACAAAGTTTAAAAGCCTGGAACAACACTGGCCTAAGAAGAAAGCACTGAAAGAAAAAAAACATTTTCCTCTCTGCTGGCTCCTATGAAAAATTAACTAGAGAAGGAGTTTCCTTCTTGGCTTTGCTTTCTCCTGTATTTTCTTTTGTATGCTGGGACCCTGTACTTAGAAAACTTTTTAATCTTCCGATGAAGCACTGAAAAACGGGTCACGTCGCCTTAGTGGTCCTCCTGAGGATAGTCTCGTCGGTGTGCTTCATCCCATTTCGCAGACCATCGATTTATCTGCTGGTTGTGCAGCTCCAAAGATTAGCTGGACTTTTAATAATTTATCAGAAGTCATAGCTGGAACCAAAGAAGGAGGACCCGTCCAGGCATTCAATCTTTTCGCGACAATGCTTCCCACCATCTTGCTTGTCCGTCGTCTAAAGAAAGACGATGTTTGACTAGCTGCAAGGTGGCCCTGTCCTGAGGATGTTTAATCGAATTAAGGAGCTAAAGGCACAGTCCCATAAAACCGGAGGCTACTTTTCCTCTTTCCGGGTTGAGTGGTTTGTGCATTCATACAATAATTTTGCAACTTTTGTCCAACATCATTCAAGCAATGTTTGAAGATCGAAGTATATTGATGACCTTGTATGCGAACATTGGCAGACTATCCCCAAACTCTGTTAGCAAAGAACTTCTTGCTATAAAAAAGAAAGAAAAAAATTATTTGAAGTGATTGGTAGAATCAATTCACACGTTATACTTTACACAACCCGTTCGTTAATTATAAATCAAGCGAAGGAGATTCTTGCGTGGGTGCAAAGGTTGCAAACTAACTGAAAATTCCTATGGACAAAAATCGCATATTTTTATCAAAGAGAAAGCCAGGAGCAACGTATCCAGACTCGATAGTGGAAATCTTCTCCAAACGACAAGAGGACAATAGCAACGAGTGAGCTCGAGTGGATGGGACAGCGTGTCTACTGCGCTTCCATAAGGAAACGTTTTAGCTGTGTCAATAAGTGCAAGCATTGTGACTTTTTAAGTTGCAGTCCTTTTTCCTATCTATGCCTTTTATATTTGAAGACGAAATCGAACTGATTGCATAGAGTTCCTGCACAAGTGCTTCTGTCAGTGGCACAAATCGCTCCGTAAAGTGCTAGGCTAAGGTACCAGAACAAGTCGGTGAAGAAATAGACTTCCGCCTGCATTACCTCCGGCAACATAATATCCGAGCGGCAAATGAGTAAGCCCTTTCTTACCCCCGTTCCGCGAAAATTCCCTGCTTAAGGAGATAACTCACTCAGAAAAGGAGTTTAAAATTTTATTTCCAGACACTCTGCGCAGAACATCTTCTGCACGGGGTTGTGGGGACTTTAAACGAGTGCCATCCGCGCGCTAAATCAACTTCTCCACTTTATTTCAAATAGTGCGCGTCTTCATAAATTTCTAATTCAATCACGGTGGAAACTTTGCCTTGCCGCATTTTCACACATCCCGGTTGTCGGATTAGAGAATCCCGAGTATGCAGGGTATGCCGGTATAATCCCGGACTGCTGACTCGGCATATTGACGTAAGTAGTTTTCTTTTGTGCAAATATTGCAACAGTACAACAATCCATACAGCACGAGGCAAGCAGGCAGGATTTAGTATAATCGGGAGCCCGGCGGATACCACCAAATTTGAGGCTCCCGGCGGCGGCAACGGCATCGGCGCCAGTGCACTTAGGAAAACTTTCTGACACACGTGACGTACCCTTAACATACTTTAGACTTCCTAAGTCGACAACTCTAAGCCGGAATTGTCACAGCCAATCCTCTTCTAGTCTGTACTGTTATTATGCCAGCCAGTACTATGGCTAGAACGCGAGAACCTAGTAGAGATTCTTTAAGGACACCCCGCACAGCTTGTCTTCGCACCCTCACTGCCTTGTGGTGTGCTTGATTAAACACGGAATCCTGCCTAGAAACTCTCTGTAACTCCTTCTGGTGGAAATCTTCCAGGTAGTAAAATAGACCGCTTTAAGCAAAACGGCACAGTTAAGTGGATAGTGTTTAAGTGAAATCTCCCCTAAGTAGAATTTCGAGCAATTTTAATTTTATATCTTCAAAATCAAAATCTTAAGCCTGTCTGCACAAAAAGGAGATCCAGGACCCGGCCATGTGCTACCCCTGAACCGGAAGGCCCTACCCAGCCAGGCATGGCTAAAGACGTCGTTTTGTTCTAAATTAGTCATCCGACTGCTCCTGTTTTATAAATTTTCCAACAAGGGGGAATTTAATTCTCGGCACAAAACGCGAAAAATAAACCACAGAAGTGTAAAACTTGTGCAAATACCGACGCGGAAGGAACCAAGGACGAAGGATGCAGAGTTCAGTATGCTGCATGCTGGCCATTGTCATGCTCTTGATGACCAATGGCTGTTTTGTAATTAGAAAACTTTTACGAGAAAAGAGAAAACAGGGCAAAAAGGCTCGTAATGGTAGTATTCGTGTTCTAGTCACATTCCTCGACTTGGCCACATTGAAAAGTCATGAGGTGGTGACAACGTCTTTGTAGGTGACAACGAAACACAACCATGAACAAGCGACATACAGCGAATAATAGAAAATTCATTTACACCTATTGAATAACAAAGGGAAACAAGGTAATATTATTCAAGAATGAAGTCCTTTATTGCCACTTGATGTTAGATATTAATAATTGTGAGCAATTGAGATTTCTAGAGCCATTCTACTCGTAGTACTAGTATATGAAAAATACAAAACCAGAAAAAGGAATTTGAAACAACTGATCTGTTTTTATGCTTTGATTGAAGACATTTGTATACATAAAAATAACGCCGACACCTAGAATTCTTTAATTGACTGCTTTTAAGATCTTTTTGTATCTCCCGAGAACTTGGAGATCTAGCGAGGTTTAGCTACTTGAGAGAAATAAGAACAAGTTCAAGTGAATTTAGATTGTCAACTAGGTTTAACTTCCCGTTTGAGTCTGGATCTTGGTTAGTCTTCCTATATCAAATTCGCCTGTCACATGTCTTTAAGAAAGACATTAAAAAATCACTTCCGTATAAAATAAGAATAAAAAACTAACTCTCTTTTACTGGACTATCGGCGCCTCCACAGTTTTCGGCTGGAAATAGTCCAGTCTTCGGACCGTTAATTTCACTGCTGATTCATGTGGTCACTGGGATTAGATTACGTTGCATTCCCTGCTTTTTGCGTCTCTCTTGACTTGCGTTTTGCATAAGGCAAATGTGATCCAAGTGGACGTGTGGTGTCATCCGCGGTGATTAAACTTCGGAGTCATCTCGCTGCTTTTCTGCCTTGGAATTTTCTATTAATCGGAACTGGGAAGTGTGGCGACCGGCTGTCAGCTCGCCAACTGACCAGGGGTCAAGTATGATTTAAGTGGCAGCTTTCTTATCAGTCATGCTCGTGTTTTCCGTGTTAATAGCACAAACCGTGAAATTAATGTAATTGCGCAAAAGTATCCAAATACAAGGCTTGGAGTTTGCTTGCAATTTGTGTGCCTTTAAGACGTTCAAGTCTTCTTCGTAAACTGCTTAAGTAGGGAAGAATTATATCTCTTTTTTTCGTGGAAGTTTTGTAAGTGGTATAATTAGTTAAAGAAGCAAAATCCGTTTTAATCCAATAATCGAGTTCTCCCGTTCTAGAGTGGTGCACATGAATATCAACGAGATAAAAAGTTTAGTTAATCTCTCGGAAAGCACCTGTTTGTAAAGTTTCTTGGTATCCAGATGGGGCTTACATTTTATCAAAAGGATATGCAAGCGACTTTGAGTTCTTGCAAAATCTTGCGCAACTACGGACATTGAGCCATTGCTTGAAAATTCTACAGCTCATATTGCAAGTGCATCTTTTACGATAGTTCTGGGTATAAACAAGCAGAGTAGATTACTGCTATTACTGTAGTCACCAAGGGCTTATTTATCCTACGACAAATATTTGCAAGTGGTTTACAGATTTTATTACCAAAAGCACGAACTGGCAGGTAGGTTCTAAATTTTGTTATTTAAAATGTACGCAACTTGGCTCTGGAATGGCAAATGTAGTTTTTGCTCTATTTGTTCAAAAGCCTTTTAAAACAAGTAATTAATATATGATTAAAATATTAATTAATCCTCGATACAATGAAATAATGTTGAATATTTTGTCACCATTGAGTTTTTTGTTCAGTATATTCACGGATAGAATGCCATTTTGGTGTAATGAAAAATTAGTTAAAAATAATTTCGCTGTTTTTAGAAGCATTTCTAAAAATAATTTTGTCTAGGAGTATCCTAAAATCATTCATTCATCTTAATTAGAAGCAATTTTGATTTAATATGGGAATTTACTCTGAATTTGTTTTGAAAATTGAAAATCTGTACTTTATTTAGATTAAAAGTACTTAATAGAAACATTTTCATTAAAGTGAATGTTTAGCATAAAATCTCGAAAGCAAAATAATCTGCTGTGTGTGTATTATCGTTATTATCCTTTAATTCCGTGGTACCTGACAGCTTTTGCTATTCATGCCCGTCAAAAGTGTTTCTTCCAAATTATCGAGAACAAAAGAAAGAGGAGCGCCGCTTTTAACTTAATTACATGATGGGGCCATCACTTTTTTGTGTCCATTCAAACAAGCTCCCATCCTTCTTCAAAAACAAAGCCCCACCCACAAAGGACCGCTTGAGCCACATCAGGAAAGTTTTTTCATCCGCGCCTTGCCGCTGTTTACGTCTTCTGTTTCTGGGTATAAAACTTTCAAGAGCTCCGCGCGGCACGGCACGATTGCACTTTGTGCGGGCGATTAGCGGCGTCCGTCAGATCAATTACCCCACTGCGGCTAAAGAAATCCGACGTAATTATTTTGCATTAAAGCCACTGAAATAATGAAATTAAAAACCGAAAACTTTGTCGGCTTGCTCCCAGCGCCCGGTTGTTCCTGTTAATCTTGACGGTGGCAGCAGATATCGCGGAGCGCAAGATAAAAGAGCCATTAAGCTGAAGGCATAATAATCCATCATTGTTCCCACGGCACGACGGCAGCATCAACTCATTAAGGAGTCGGAACCACTGGCGGAGAGTGGTGAAGCCTCACGGGAACTCCAAAGGCGAAAATCGAATAAAATGGGACGAGAACCGGTTTGAACCGATTTAAACCGATTTGAACCGATTCGGTTGCGGTTTTTCAGTTTTAGGTACAGATTATCCCATACCGTGGCAGCGTTCTGACAACGCCACGTACCGGTTAGAGTTGATTTCATTGTAGTTTTGTACCGATTCTCCCGAACCGCAGCTGGGGTGGGGCTATACAATTAACCAATTAGCGCCAGACAAAGCAGCGCTCAGGATGAAGTTAATCTGGCGTTAAATTACGTCATAATAGGATTTCATCAAAAAGTGGAGTGAAACGGTTATGGTCTGTTCCTTTTCAATGCAATCCTGGTAATCAGAAACTGCGAAGAATTATAGTAGCCAATAACGGTTCGTTGCAACGGCTGCAGCAAGGAACGATGGTGGAGGTTTTGAGTGAATCCATAACCTTTTTTGATGGGTGTAGGGTTGGTTGTTTTAATGAAGACTTTCCCGTGGGCGCATTCGTTTATTTTCCATCATAAATCAAAGTCACAGGGACGTAATTTCTCTGAAAAAAAAGGAATTTTGCTCCTTGCTATCCCTTTGCCTTTATAGGGAAGCTGTGCACCAGTTGCTGGAGCTCTTCCGGACCGGGAAAATAGTGGCATTGAACAAAGATTTGCATGGTACAACCGGAAGGGCATCCTCGTAGTAGGAGTTACACCGAAACCTGTTCAGTTGCAAATGTGGTTTGATAATGTCTGGGCCCAAGGAGATCTCCAGGGTCTTCTCAGTGTACCATCAGCTGTTAGAAGAGGAATCGCGAGCAGAGATGGAGGCGTAAGAGGGGCATAGCCACCGCCTTTAACTCATTCAACAGCCAGCCATCAAAGCACTCCGATACGTCAAGTCCCGACCACATTGGGAGGATTCCTTAGCTTTCGGGACAATTAATCATATTCTTCCCAGCAGTGGTGGGCGCAGAGGAGTGGCATTTTTGCATCTCTCGCCATTAATCAAAGGCTGGAGGGTACAAGTAAAGTCAATCATCTCTGTGTAACGAGATTTTCGTGACGAGGGATCGAAAAAAGTTCTGGCTGTCTCCGCAGGATGCTTTCCTATCTTCTGGGGGTAAAAATGAAAACGAGGCGATTAAGCAAGCCAGGCCAGGAACCGAAGTCCTTTTTCATGGGTTTACTGGAAAACAATCCGAAGTGAATTCCCATCGCGACAGCCGACTCACCTGGACAGGTGACGTGCGTTTGGTGTGAGGTGGCCTTAACTTTATTTTGTGCGACCGCATGAAAACATATTTTTCCCTATTTTCTCCATCTTACGCTCAGACCCTGGACTTTCGGGGTTTATATTCCCAGTTGTTTCTAGCCGTAGCTCACCAGGCCTGGCAGCTATTGGACTCTATACGTTGTGATACCTTAAGGAGCAGGGGAGACTTAGCAGGGGATGGGGCTTGGGCAAGATCTTGAGTGATGGCGGCATTTGGTAGGCAAAGGTATTTTCATATTAAGTCGAGACATTTCAAATGCTCACCAACTGCATAGTAATGGGCAGCCTTAAGGAATTTCATTGCCGAGTTCTCTCCTTAGGTGAACCTGTCGAGAGTTTGTGGTGTGCTTCTGGATTCCCGTAGCTGGAATCATTTCTTTTGTGAGAGTATCCACAGGTATTCACATTGTTTTTGTATGCGGTAAAAATAGCTTTTATTTTTGTTTGAAGGGAATGTAACATTTTAGCTAAGTGTCTATTCAGGAGTCTTTTATAGCGTTGAACTTTTTATAAGATAAAAGGCAACAAGACACTTTAAATTAATGATCAGTTAAAAGGATCGCTAAAAGAAAAAGATGTCAGCAATAGGTAGTTTAACTTATAGAAAATATATAGTCATTTAAATGATTTTACAAATAAATTTTAGCTTCATTATTCTCTTTTGTATAGCATTTATCCTTTTCCATTATGTTCAAGGCCTATGCAAAAATACACCCAGATATTTGTTGTATGATTTCCTTTAACATTATCTTTTGCTATTATTGAATACTACAGAAATCAAGTGGTCTCTTTAAATCCTTAGTGCTTTAGAAGCTGTTAATTATATTAAGCTCGAAAGCAGCACGCATTTCGCCCCAAAAATTTAATGATAAAATTCCTTAGCGAGTGGCATCGCAGGCACTCTCCCCAATTATTCTCATTAAAAATTCAGGACAGCTTAGTGAATGGGCAGAAGCCCTAAATCCTCAAACTTAAAGTTTATCCAGTCGATTTACCCACTCCGATTCCTGTTGAACGAACCCTCGATTCAGGTCGCTCGAACGGGAAGTAAAAACCATCACGAGCTTGTAACTTTCTTCAGAACAGTATACTGTTACTCCCCAAGGATATCCATATCCGTTAATCGTAGGTAATTCATAAGGCTGCCTCGAGGGAACGGAAGTAAGTAAAGAACACACAAGTTGCCTCCTTTGCCTTCTTGAAGAGGCGCAGAGCGGACAAGATCCCCTGGGCTATCATCGGATCCCATTACTGTCAGACAAAGTGCTCCCTTGATTGGACCATAAGCGTGAGGAGGGCTTGCTTCATAAGTAATTCACAGATTTTTCCTATTCCTTAAAACCCCAGTAATTCCCCACCCTTATCCAGGTGCCTTCTGAACTGTCCAGGACTCGGCCCTTTAATAATGAATTAAGGAGCGGTGCAGCGCGGATCGGCTTCTTAAAGAAGGAGGGAAAATATAATAATCCTATTAGCGGTCTTTATGGATATTTAGCCGAAAACTTCCGCTTTTTTCTACAAAAACTTTCTACGCGCTCAAGTAACTGCTTGAAGGAGTGAAGAAGCAATTTTCTGATGCTTTGTATCCCTTTTTTATGGCGGTACTTCGGTCTCCTTAATTTATCGAGTATATGGTGCAAAGAGGCCTATTAATGCGTCCTCCACAGGCACTCCTGTCGGCGGATTTTTTATTCCCTATTTTTAAGGTCTACGATTACCTCAAGCAGCTCAGCTGCGAAAAGTAATTGCGGTCTAATCTCGTTATCTCTTTTCAGGTTTTCTACTATGCTTAAGCCGACTGCGGATGTGGCTCGTGTGGCACTCACCTTCCTGACGTTCATGATTTGCACAGGATGCGGTGAGTATTTTGGTATATTTTCGTTTTGTTGCTACTTTTTGTCTCTTTTGGGCTTTTTTCCAAAATATTTGCCCTTTAGCTCCATACTTAGATTGGGGTCCTCCCATTGCCCTTTTTATTGCCTTTAAAGCCCTAATTGTGTGGAGGCCGTATTTTACGCTTTATGAGATTTTATGACGGCCGTAAAGGCACTTCAGGTGATTCGCCCTTGTCGTAGGGTGGATTTTCGGTGAATTACAGAGGTGTGGACGCTTTATGAGGCGGTTTGTAATGAGAACCTGATAAGGGCGAATTATAGCAATAAAAAACATGAAAAAGCTACTCTTAACAGCCTTATAACGTTTATTTTCTGTAGATTCTACCATTAAGCTGTTGAGGGAGGTCAAACGGTGTACCTTTTGTAATTTAAAAAAGAAAATACTTTTAAGTGGAGTTATCGTCTTTCAACAGACGTTACAAAATATGTGTGTATTAACTTCGTTCGGTTTATGATCCTAAAGTTATTTTTAAAAACTCTCTCCAATAATATTGAAATAAAAACAGAATATGTGCGAAACAATGTCTAACATAAAATCCTTAACACAACTAAATTTCTTCATTTGGTTCTGAAATAAATCTGAAACAGTGCAATAAACTTCTTCGATTAATATAAGAAAATAATTAAACTCTCCGCCTGTCCAATTTTGCACTGCATTAATAATTGTAGGAACTATATAACGGCTAGATTGCAAATAGGATCTATACAGCATCTCCCGACAACTACAAACATTCTACACTTTTACAATTTCAAGTATTCCGTCATGGAGTGTTAGAGAACAGTCCTTTGGGTCCCTCATTAATCAAGGATTCTCTGAATATCTTGCAGCCGCACTAAATCAAGGCTCTGGCGTACCAAATTTGCCCCAAGCAAAGTTCAAGACCGCCCCCACCACCGCACTTGAGTCTAAGTTATTCCCATGATTTCTAATTAACGAAAATTCGTCCATATATCCCAGAAGAAGCTTCCAAGTGCTACAATTATTTGCGGAAAGGACTATTCCAGTATTCAGTCCGTAGGCTGTCCCATTCCTGCCAAGGGGCAAGAATTCACGACAAAACACTCCCGCTTTTCAGGAATAATTCAGACATAACCTCAATCAAATATTGCCCCGGGCGAGGGCTCATCCCACGACAACACATAGAGCCCCATGAGTGCCGGTTGGATAATTAGTAGAGACACCGAAAGGTAAATACTTAGCCAGTCACGAATGGATGGTTTTTGCGGTTCATTTCTGAGCCTAGTGGGACCCCGTGTGCAAAAGGTGCTTCTGAGCCCGGTGCTCGGCTGCTGCCGGGTTTGTTGCCGGGTTCTCTGCCTAGTTTCGTCGGATAAACAAATTCGCCGCAACGCACACATAAACAAATTTACACATGCACACGCGGACCCATATATTTAACAAATTTTCAGAGATTTATTTGCATGCACAGCGGCGATGGTGTAGAACTGCTGCTGCTTTCATGGAGGGAACCGGTTGCAGGACCCTGGCTAGCCGCCGTCCAAGGCAATTGTTCCCGGGATCCTGAGCCGGTCTTCGGTCCTGGTGGGCACAAATATTGTGCGCGTCCAGCGGGTATGGGTCCAGAACTCGGGTCCACATCATAAATTCCAGCCTGTCCTGCTGAATGGTGCAACAACCGTTGTAATTATTTGCCAATTAACCGCCTTGCTCAATGCTCAGGGTCGAAGCCGGCAGTGCCGCTAAATATTTTGTTCCTTGCTGTCCCCTTGCTAAGTAAGCATTTATCCCTATGGACCTTGCAGACCTAGGGATACTGAAATGCCTTTGTCATCCGGCTGATTCCAGAAAAAAATAATTGAAACATTGCACAGGCGAATGATTTTGTTATCGCCGGGAGATCACGGGATTAGCACCCGGTCTAAGGTCCAAGCAGTCTCGCATACTTTCGAATAGCATCCTCAGAATCAATTTACAGAGTCATCCAACAGATCGTTAGTCAACACAGCGAGCATTTCGGATTCGAAGTCTGATTTTCAGACCGTGTGGACTTTAGATCCATATATGTATGAAGTTAGATCCACGGATGGGTATTCTGATGCTCCCGAATAAACGATACGGTCCTTTTACGCCCGATCCTGCAAGTCATCGAATTGTGGACAAAATGTTCTGGCCAGTTCGCCCAGTTCAGGGCAGCAAGTGCAGAACTGGACAAGGGTGTTGGGGTTGGGTTGTCGAATGAAGGATGAAGCAGGAAGTCAATTGATTCGATTATTCGACTCAAAAATTGAATTCTTCTATTTCAGATCGGTCGCCAGAGCTTCCTGCTTGGACGCTATGTCATTGATACTTTCGACTCCCTCTAATTTAATTCGATCCATTTTTTCCCCAAGTTTGTCCCTGGCTCCGAGACGTCCATATTTAGTCCTACAACGGTGGTGCTTCCGTTGACGTTCTTCCAGCAGAATTTTAACTTGGCAGGTCTACTGTCGTTCAGGTCATCGAAGTCATCGTCTACTTCGTAGTTGTCGTCATCATCTCGGTCTCAGTGGGTCCCATCGGGAGCGCATCCGGCTGAGTGAATAAGGGGAGATGCCATCCTCGAGATTGGGGTGTGATTTCTTGATTTTATCTTGTGATTTGCCGCAAGCAGGGCAGGCGATGGAAGGACAATACTAATAAAGTCATCGAGAGCCCCTATAACTGCCCCGGAATGAAACGATGACGACACCCAGAGGGATCAGCGGCTGGGGGAAAGGTCCGCCCCTCTGATGGGTTGCGAAGATTGTTGTGGGCCATTTTAATTTGATTTCGTTCTCCGCCCGGACCTTGTCTTCCCTTGTCCTTTTTATGTCCTTCGTCTCTCCTGTAAACTCATTAATTCGATTTTTCGTCACAAAATATCCATGAAAGGATCTATGAAGGTTTCTCAGTAAACTCGATTTTAGCTTTGTTGAAAATGTCCCCTCTAATACAGTTATTTGTATCCGAAAAGGACGAACAGTACGGAAACAAAAAATATAAAAGTATATTGGGAAATGTCCTCCACACAAGTTTTCACCGCGGGCACATTGTGACGCGGAAAATTGTCGTATATTAGATTAGTCCTTTAACGTGCCTTGGAAATTTCCTTTCGTTAGAAATTTTTCGTTTTCGCATCCTTTGCTGATTTCGTGGAAAAAAATTAAAGATTTGAGCAGTACCAATGTTGCCGGACAACGTGTGTGAGTAGTTTTTTAAAAGACGGTTAATATTAAAAGTAAGTGGAAGTATGTTCAGGTGAAGTTACCGAAATCGGGAGAATGAAAGTATTAATGAGTTCACCCACAGATAAGACATTCTTAAATGGAACAAAGTGATGAAAAACAGAAAAAGCACAAAAAGTAATTTTCCCGAAATATTTATTAGAAAACATGTTTCTAGGGAGCGAATATTTTTAAACAGGCTGTTCAAAGAACACTTCCTCCACTCAGTGCGATGAAAGATACCTCATAAAATCTTTTTCATCAATTGTTTGCCCTGGTGCTTTACATAAGCTGCCGCCTTGGGGCCGAAGTGGTGGGAGTCATTATTCCATTCATTGTATGGAATGCCATGTTAAAAATGGCACATAAATATCATAAGTAAGATGTAACTATTTTTAATAAGAACCAGTCTAGAAGTTCTTCGCAAACAGACCTCAAAGCGATGAACAGTTTGGGCTGTTGGAGATTGTCGACAATTTTGTATAAAGCATGATTTACGATACCACTTTAATTAGTACAAGAAGTAGATTTATAGGTTCATTATTTGGAGTCCGTTAAATCCCATACACACATTCACCCGTCCCTTTAACGAGATCAAATATTTCTTAGGACGATGAAATTTATTTATTCAGTCGATGAAGTAGAGGCTCCTAAATCCCCCAGTCAGCGCTCAGATGCTAACTAACCTAGAAAGGTAGAGTACAATTAGGAGTGAACCGTGGTAGTCAACGTAATTTGAGTTCTTCATTGCAGGGAAACCCTTCAAATTATTCAAATTTTAAGCAATTCGAAAATTTTTGCGCACAATTCTCGTTGAAGGCCTTTAGAAGTTTTTTCCAGCTCAGGTAACTCAATACCTGAAGTATGGAGGAAAGAAGAAAAACGCGAACTTTTTTATTTAAAGAGTTGCAGGTCTGAGGAGGCCGCAATTAGCGCAACTAAATTAACGAAGCAAAACTAATGAAGGCAGCTGCTAACTACCGACCGCCGCACACTGCGCGGCGCGGTTCGATGAATCCAAAAAAATTAACCCAGGGAGGGCCATCTCGACAGCTGCACCCGCCATTAATCAATTTTCATTTTGTTGAATATAATCGGTTGGGAAAACTCCCGAAAACCTCCGACAATCCCGCAAGCAAATTCCTTGCATAGTGCTCGGGAGCCCCATCCACCCTCGGCGGAGTATCCGAGCTGTTGCTGCTCCTGCTGCAACGGCATTGAGTGCACCACCGGAACTAAATGAGCTTGGGCCAGAAATTCGAAACCTTCTTATCTCTGGGCCCCATAAATTTCCATCTGTAACTAACCTCAATTCATGTCAATAATTATGTAAGCAGGGAAATGCACTTTAGTGCAGGAGGCAAGCCTGGATGCTCAAGATCTTGCCGTTCGCTGGCGTCCTGGGCTAGGATGCTAGCTAGGATGCAGCGATGGTCCCACTGACAGGAGCACTACGCCCTAAGTGGGCATGGAGGGTGTTAGTAAAACAGAGAACGGATCGTATTCAGGGCGAAGGGTGGGAGCAAGTTAATTAGATAATTTGGGGAAAATCGTTTTGCAATTTATCACCAAATTATTTAGCATTTACTTGCTCGGCATAATCAGCACTAATTCACCGAGACGGGCTTCGCCAGAGGAAGAAAGGGTTCTGTAGAATCCTGCCGACCGCCCAACCTCCCCGATGCTAGATCCCGAATGTCGGTGGATGCGCATGGAGAGAGAATCTCCGTGGTACAGCAGCTGCAGCATCCGTGCACAAAAAGCCTTCTGAGCTGCTGTGCTGCCGCCCGCCAACGGGCATAAATATGTGGCGTTTAAACGCGCGGCATGCAGACAGAAATGGTCCAGGATGGATGCTGTGTACCTTATAAACATAACTCGGGAGCGGGGGTGGCGGACAGATCTAGATAGGGCCGCTTATGGGAGAGATTAATGGACGGTCGCCCGTATGTTTGTGCATAAACCTTATCAGGGGTATTTTATCACATTTTCTGTGTATACGGATGCAGCGCAAACAGTTTTTGACCTATTTGTATAATGCGCCGAGAGATGGCGCTCTTGTCCCTGGTCCTTGAGCGACATCCCACCCGTCGGCACCCTTTGGCGGCTGCTCTGCTACCTCGCATTTTTTCTCGTTTGTTCCATCGAACCCACTCAAATATTTTAGCCTATGTTTGTGAGCTCGCGTCCCGGTTCCCGGTAATTTTGCCCCGGTTTTTCTCACGATCTTTTTTCTATGCGCGCCTTTTGTTCCCAGTTTTCCCACTGTATTTGCACATGAAGCAAAGTGCACTTTTATGACTTGAAATGTGCAGTATTGCATTAGGAGGATATTTATTGCCTCCTCTTCATTTTCCGGCTGATTCTATCCGCCCCCACCCGCTACTCCCGAACAGGGGTTTTGGTCGCCGGATGACATTTGCGCGCACTGAGAACTCCCCATTGGGGGGTGTATATATATGTATATGCATTTTTTTGTTCCCACCAAAACCAAAGGGGTTACGCCGAGATTGTCAACCCGCGGGGATCCAGACCGGATTTATTGGCATTGACCAGCCCGCTTTTACAGAGTGGCTACAAGTCGATGAGCACACCCTTTCTACCCACCCCATGCCTTTCAGGGACCATATGGAAAATCGACTGTTACAGCGATTTTTCCGCGAACGCGCGCCAGGAGAAGTGAGTGTACGGGACGGGGTGGAGAAGTGCATGCTTGGACCGATCTCACTAAGTGAATTTATGGCGGGAAACCAAATCGTTGCTTATGCGAGCTGCGATATCGCCCATAAATCTTCTGGCAGCCGCATGTGGACGGAATCGATCTAGAATCTGGCCGGTGCGGTGTGGTGACGGTGGCGGTGCCGCAGAAGCCACAAGAATTACTGCGAAATTGAAGTCCATTCTTTTCTTCCCCGGGGAACAGTCAAGTGGAATCGCAAGGAATATGAAGAAAAATGCATTATATCAGGATTTAGCGTGACTTCAATCTTGTAGTTACGTTGAGACCTTCACCTCTAATGTGTCCGAACACGGTCCATACATCGATAGTAAAAAAGATTTGCACGTTCGATAATAGATGGGATTAAATTTTGATGGATAACCCATTAAAAAAGAATAGACCCGGCCTGGGCCACTGTTGAAAGACCTTCTGTTGTAGAATTTAAATTCATGAAGAGGGTATTATAAAACTGGAATGCGGTAAAAACTAAATCGCTGTAAATTGTTTTTTTTTCTAATTTCATCGGGCCAGTAGCTAATACTGATCTACTATTTTTTATTCTGTGGAATTTCTCTGTTACAAAGAGTAGCATTATTTAAAATAATTGAAGTTGAAGTCACTGTGCGGTAATATGAACTTGAATTGTGTAAATTAATAACATATATAGTAATTAATAAAAAGGAAGCACTCTATTAATTGCATATCGTCGTTGTCAGCACAACTAGCTTTGAATTATAATTTCACGGCACAATTACGAACATCGTGTGTTAGAAACTAATGTAAGTGGTATTTTGAATAATGAAGAGTACTCAGGCCCCATGCTGAATCTAATTCGAACACTACGTATGTAAATAAGTATGTAAATCCTTATCACGCAAAATACATTGAACGCATTAATTCAATTTTTATTAAAGTTGGCAGCTTTTGTTCGTGAGCAGGATGTTTATGCGCGTGTAGGGTATCGTTTACCCATAATTTATTATCAAATTCTTCAAGATATATTTCAACATTAATCAGGAATACGTCATAGTATTTTTCTGTTTATGTACATGTAGGTGTTCTTATAATTGTGAAGATGCGGCCATATAAAAATTTATATTTTTATATTGAGCCGATAAAAATTGCGTACACTATTTATCATCTTATTCGAAATTTCCTATACGCTTTTTATCAAAACGATAAACAAATATTTAATTAAACAATTTTGTGTTGATTTCACTAGTATTTCACTTGTAAAATTTAGAGTCTAATAACAAAATTAAATTAAATTAAAAAATTTAAAAATGAAAAATAAAAATATATGAATTTTTGCTTCATATTACGTTTTTCCAGTAAGCATAAGTTTTATTTGTCTCAATTTATAAAAATGCTATTTAATCTAAAGGCGGCCTGTTTTATGTCGGCTAACATTTTAATAAAACTTTATAGAAGTTGTTTTGCTATCAGAATTAAAATATTAAATTCTTTGAGGGAAATAAGTGGGTGTAACTTGTAACATTGATTTTAAAAATTCTGTAAATTCATTTACCTTTTCGATTTATTTTAACTCATTTAAATTTTAAATCACGAATAGGGGGTGACCGAGGTATGTACATTGCTTTTAAAATTTGTTTACTATCAAAGTGAGAATTTTGCACTGTCTTTAAAAGAAATTAAAGAGAATTGCATTTTTTAATATGAAATATTTAAGATACGAACAAACGTGATATGCGCATGATGAATATGGAATATTCTAGTAATTAAGGTATCGTAGTAACAAACTATTTCAATTTATTTGAAGACTAGTCGACCTATTTAATGTTTTCTTTTTTTAACCAGCAAAGCAGTTGAGTAGCATCATGTAGAGGGCAGGAATTGTGATTTAAAAAATAGAAACGCTTTTAAGTTTTAATGGACTAAAGAATTAAAAAGATCTAAGTATTTTTATATTTTGATAAAAATTGCAAATCCAATAAAATTTGGGTTAGTGTAACTCTCCGAAAATTTTAAAAATTTTAATGGTCCAAATTTCAAAAGCACGATTCCTAATTCCTCAAATTTTTCAAAAAGTTAGTCTCTAATGAGCATACAAATATTTAGTAAAAGAAAAAATAAATTTTCATAAAACTAGAGGAAAAGCAGTGGAAATTTTTGGAAATACCATAGAGATATCATTTTTGAATTTTAATGATTAGCCTTTTATCCACTCACTAAAAGAGCTTTTGCTTTAATTTTCGAATGCTATCGGATTTTGTTTCCTAACTCGTTACTTGCTTGAAAAGCCTTGACAAAAATTGCGACATAATTCACCTCATGTTTCAAAAGTTTACACAGTGTAATTAACTAGGATAAGCGTATGCATTACAACAACTAATTTATTGAACACCAGAATAGTCATGCTTCCAGAAGCTTCATTTAGTTCAGAAATTGTAGCTGAAATAGAAAAGCAACATTCACCGAACTTTAAAACCCTTAGGCATGCGTTTGTACTACCACATCGAATAAGTGAAATATACAAAATCAGGTAGACCAGAGACAATGTATAATACATTGGCCTAAATTCATGATTTATATGTTTCCTCGCCCAATTTTCAGGTTCAATATTGTCCCATTTAACTATCCTGGTAAACTTTCCACATCGAATACTCCCTTTGGCCAATTGAGAGCAAACAAATGCTCATATCAGTAAAGCAGCGGCAACTGCAACGCTTAGGACAATTAAAACGGAAGAATCCTGTAGGAATTCAACCGAAAACTGTTGTTCTCACTTCAAAGCTTCCTGGAACATCAGGGACATCAAAATGTGACCAGAACTGGGAGTAAAAAAACACACTTTCAAAAGTTAATTCACCAACAGTCCCCACAGGCGAAAGACACAAGATCGATGAATCCATTTCAATTCAGAATCCCCTCAACAAAGTTTCTTGTTGTACTATAAAATCCACCAGGGGGTAGTGGTAAAAATATGCACATTTAGATGCGTGTGGGATTTAACCATTTTGTTCCTACTTCGGAGTAGATACTCCAGACCCCGGACCCTGTGCATTGTGCATACCTACTACAGAACCTCGAGCGAAACCTAAACTTTATATCTCGGATCCCGAACTCAGAACCACGAACTTCGAATTCCGGACTTGGATCCGCAAACCCTGCATCCCGAAGTCCGCACTCCGAACTCTGGCACACCCTGCGGTATTCCAGATATAGCCGCATGGACCATCGTCCCGATTTGTCTGCCAAAGGAGCGCTTTAGAGTGCATTTATAGATTAAGACTGCCGCCGTGAAAGTGCAATCAGCAGAATCGTTCAACAGTTCACACAGCAATATCTGCAATTGAATTTCATCTTTTACTAGTATTAATTCCCCTTTGCCCTTTCACCATTTTCACCCTTTTGCGCTTTAATTCCTCACCTTTTTTACTCTATTTTTCAGATGCACACAAGTCTTACAACGCATCGCTGAAAATCGAGCCCGCATGGATCCGGCGGGGCCAGAGCGTCCGATTGTACTGCAACTACGACCTCGGCGGAGATCCACTTTATTCGGTTAAATGGTACCGTGGACATTTCGAGTTTTATCGATACTCCCCGTCGGAGAATCCTCCAGCGAAAATATTTCCATTTGCCGATATTAAAGTTGATGTAAGTATCGGTCGCTGTTTTCTACTGGTATCAATTTCATCCCTGTTGTTTTATTTTCCCTTTGTTTTTGTTATTCCTGTCGGATGGTAGTCATATTTTAATTTCAAATTGTTAAATGCAATCAGGTTGATTAGAGCGGGGATCGCCGCCGGAGACACTTATTCCTCTGCTTGCGACATGGGTGTGTTTGATTAAATTTTATTATAATATAATCCAGCGTTGCATATTTTTTAAGGATCAAGTTGAGTTTGGATTTAAGCCGAGTACAAAAATCAGTCTTTTATTTTTCAGGGAAGAGGCATTTAAAAATAGTGAAAAGGGAAAATTAATAACGAACAAAGGCACACTCGTTTTATAATTTGCTATGGAAAATTTTTTCATAACGAGGTCGTGCCTGGACAGTGCACTGCAAATAAAAATAGGAATGGATTTTTGTCGACTTTTCAGATTTATTTTTAACAAATTAATAGGAAGTGCTTCATGTGGAATACAATTGTTGTTCAGTTCTTTTTTATAGACGGTAATAGGTGGCGAATAAAAATGCATTCGCTTTTTTAAACAATCGCCAATATTTTGGCGTATGTGAGTGAGAAGGTATAAGCTGTGAAATGATCTTTCATATTTTCAATTTTTTTATGAACGCAAATTTTTATATAATTGGGATTTTCCGAACCTTTGCGCAAGAGGTTTCCGTGTTGTTGTTAGAATTATGTGATATAATACCCGCTGTTACAATTCAATCATAGCAAGGACATTTTTTATTTGTAAAACTATATAAAATTTCTGAACTATAAAGCCGGCGGCGTAATCTAAAATAAATGGAATTGAATGGGGCCAAATTCCTGTTTTTTCTAAAAATACTTTAATTGGAAGTTGATTTGTGAATTTTCTGTATTAATTAATAAAATGGAATTATCAAACAGAAATTTGCAAATAGCAATTTTTGGAAAAAAATTTTTAAATTGATTTAGTGACTCTAAACTTTCTTTACTCATTAAACTTTATTTTGCCTGCTCTTTAGTATATTGAGATTTTTTAAAACTCTAAAGTTTTTCTCAAATTTCACATAATTATTGCGACTGTTAGCATTTATGTGGAATATTTCAAATTTGCATTCCATTTTAATTAAGAACTTGCTTGTAATTCCCTGTGAGTAATAAAGAAGTAAAGTGCTCAAGGAATATCAAGAAAAAATTCTTTTCATCTCATATTACTTTTTAAAGCGAAATTTAACGTTGGCCTCTTCACGAGCAATCCCAATTACAAAACTTCAGTAATTTCACTTTCGACGGGACTTTTACGGAACTAATCCTTCCATATCGTTTCATTTTACATTTTTCAGTAATTTAGAAAGAGCTGAAAGTGCCTTCATCTAAAAATATAGGGCTGTCCGCAAAAAGAGGCCGGCCCAGACTTTAATCCCTGCTAACAAGGACTTATCCCGTCGTCTCTAGGAAAATTTCAAACTTCACTGACATCTTAAGTGGAACGAACCTACTCGCTCCCTATAACCAGGGGACTCCCCGGGCTCGTGATATGGAAAAGTATTAAAAAATTTTTATGGCCAAGGGAAAACATTTTCAATATTTACACAATGCTCCATCGCACGGAAAGCCCACAGAGTCCAAACAAAGGCGTGGTGGACCAGAGTGGGGATTTGGAGGGTTGGGCGAGCGGCAAAAATCCCCTCATAAAAATCGGTTCATATTTTCCCCATAAAAAATCCAATTTTCCTAATTTGACCTTTTTCTCATTGAATTTCTTATGGACAAGGCTGGATTAGGGCGGCAATCTGGCTCTGGTGCGGCGATGGGCTCTTTCATTTTTTACTTCTATGGAAAATGTCGGCCTTGTGGACCTGAAAGGGAAATAATTAAGGCAAGTCAACTCCGAAGACGTTTTTCAGTTTATCGTTTTCGGTGGTTTACCAAAAAATTTTCACCTCCCTCGCTCCGTCTCTGGTCGGCCTCTTTGTACCCGAAAAAAGGAAAAAAAGCGAGCAAAGGACGAGCAGCCAGAAAACGCCTCAAATGGCCTGAAAGTTTATTTTGTGTCAATGGGTGACCAATTTTCGGGCCTTTAATCACCGCCACCCCTAAGGTCTGAAGTTGCTAATAAGCCCAAAAGTGGCTGCTTTGCCTTTCTGTTTATGTAGGTGGACCTTGGTCACAGGGTGACGGAAAGGGACCCTTTTTCTTTTCGCCAACGAAACTATTTCTGCCTTTCTTCAGACTAAGATTTAAAAAGGGCCACGTAGAGTTTCTTCGATTATAATCTAATTATGGCATGACGACAGCATTTAGAGGCGCTCCATTAATCACCTTTGAGGACTGGACCATCTCTTCTTATTTTCTTATCCTATAGCCGCTCCAGGAGTTCGCCTTGCTTTCTTACTTACTCCTCAAGTAATTGGCTAATTTGCAAGAAAGCACGAGGCCCGGAGAAATTTTATTTTTGTGACGCCGTTGGCTTATTTTTTTATATTTCTATTGCTGGTTGTCCTGAGGGTGACCGAGAAAGGACGTGCTCGCACCCTTCGGCTTAAAAACCCTAAAAGGTTTTGCTTACCGAAGGGAAAATTCAATGTTGGCTGCTTTTTTGGGTTAATTTCAATATTTGTTTGCACCCGGGGAAGCGACGATGACAGTGTTTGCGTATCTTTGGCGTTTTTGTGTTTTTTGCTTTCCCTACGTATAGTTTCCTCCCACTGGATGTGATCTCTGGTGCGTTTCGCTCCTTGAAGAACCGACGCGAACCATCGAGAACCCACGGCAGCCGGGGTCCAACAACTTCCCGACAAACAATAAAACTCAGCTGAGCTGAGTAGCTGAGCTAGAAATGCGATGGGTGAACATAACAGCAGTTTCATGGCGTTCCAGGAGGGGCTCGAGGAGCGGTCTGGAACCATTACCTTCGCAATCGGGCGGAGCACCAGGAACTAAGGAAAGGGTGCATAATTGTGGCCCTGGACCAGTACGTCCTTTCTAAATGCAAATTCTTCCATTTACTTTGATCGTGATGAAAATATTCTGGGAATTAAAGCTTCGCCTGATATTTGGGTCCCTCTACTCTGCTAACACTCCTCAGGAAATTCAATTAAAATCAAATGGGGATAGAGTTGGCAGCGTCGATTTCTCCGATAAGGAGAAAAGCTTGATTTAGACATCCGAGACGGTTGGGCGGGAGTGGCGTTAGCAAGACAGACGAAGACGACTGCGAGGTCGAGGGTGTTCCTGTGGGATTGGGACCAATTCCAGACTTTGGATCCCGAGTTTTGTTTACCGGACCATTTGCCGAAAGAATTTTGATTGACCATTCGACTGAGGCGAAGCCATGGAACGGGTATGGATTCAGCTTGCATTAAGATTTTGGTCAGCGAGTGGTGCGTGAGAGATTGGATTTGAAGAATGAATGATGTATGGGCAAATGGGAAATTCAGACTTCGGTCGACTAAGGGAAACAGATCTAAGTCTGGAACTAGGTTATTCGAAATGTTTTACACAACGGAAACCATTAGCCGAGGGGAGGAAGATTACACACTCCCACTATGTGGACTTGAAGGATCCCTTTTATTCATAACCATTGTACTCATAGCTGTGATTGAAACAAATGGATGAATGGTGGACTTAGAGTATTTGGAAACTAGTCAGTCCTTTACTTATAAGTCTATAGATTTCTGATTTTCGTTATTGAACAAAAAGTGGATTTTGTGAATAAGCCTATTTTTCGTAGACAATATTTTAGAAAAATTGAAATGATGCCACGTTTCTCATTCGAAAATTGTTTCAACGTTGGAAAATATTAGCAAGTCATTAAGTCAGACTGACTTAATTCGTCCATGTACCTTCATTTACAATTTTGTGCTAGACTCACAGATTTTAATGATTCTGTTTTGTTTCGAAGGAAAATACCTCAAAAATTAAAGAATTGTTCAATTGCTGTCCCAATTGGAGTGGATGAAATTTTTTTAATTTGTTACTTATTTCATTTATTAAAATAAATCACGATACATTCTTATATGCTTTATTGACGGTTCCAAACAGGAAAATTGCTGGGTATTGTGCGGAAAGCAATAAAAAAAGTGTTCGTAAAGTGTACCGGAAGCTTTGTTATAATTTTTTATGTTATTCTCATTTGTTTAAACAGAATTTGTAAAACAATTTTAAAATGGATTGAGAAGGGCTAAATTTACTTATAAGAATGCAAAGAGCGAAGATGACTACACTAGCCAACGAACCCAAATCAAGTTTGTCGTTTTGGTTCACTGCTAAAATGGACCAACATGGCAACAATCAGAGGACCGCTCTATTTCAGTTTGTTTGATCACTGGGTGCGGCAAATTGGGAACGTCGTCCGAATCTCCGGGAACAACAATATGCTGTTTCGAAGTAGAAAAATCAATACCCGTTCAATTGGCCCAAATGAGCTTAGAGCGCCCAGGCTAGAAAATCGATTGATGGATTGCCTCTTCGCATCCACCAATCATCGGCCCCAAGCGTTTTCATTTTTCAAAATATTTTTTCGCGAGCCTTTCACCCTGCCACTTTTCACGTGTATCTTTTTCTGCTTTTTATTTTCCAGCTGACTGCATCGAATGCCACCCAAGTGACACTCCGCAACGTTGGCTTTCGACTATCAGGAAATTTTTCATGTGAAGTAACGGCAGATGCACCATCTTTTCACACGTCATTTGCTTCGAATGCTTTGACAGTCGTCGGTAAGTACCTATAGCCCCTCTAGCCCCATGCAGCCCTCAAGCTACCAGTTCCTGCCCTGGAATCAAAAACTTCTGAGCATAAAGTCGGCGGCAACAAAACAACGACAGAAAAATTTCGAAAAACAATATTTTGATAAATTGCACACAGCAATAACGCGGCACCCGCCCCGCGACGCGCCCCGCACTAGCGCATTGTGCTCCCGACAAATGTGCCCCAGTCTGTGCAGCATTTGTTTGTCACCCTGTTAGTTTATAACGTCGTGTTTAGCCACAAATTTTGTGTGAAATAGTTTAGTCCTGGCAACTCTTGTACTAGGACCCCGGGGGCTCACGAGGAGCCATGGAAGTGAGGTATTCGAAAGGGGCGAAAATATGATTCCGCCTGAATGATGGGAAAGTTATCGGAAAAAGTTCAGTCGCCCGTGGCATGGTTTTCTTGTGTGTGACATGGCACATCCCTTCGACGGGTCCAGCGGGATGCTGCCGCCACTGATGCAGGATATCAGAATTAATCTACCGTGAAAATAATTGTGAAAACTTTTGTATGCCCTTTCCGGTGATGGCAGTGATTGGGACCAGCCAAACCATCCGAACCATCTGAACCGTCCGGACGATGGACTGGATGCTAGTGCTCTAGTGTATGCTAAATGGAGTAGAGGTTGTTCCATGATGTCGCACAGCTGTAAGGGAAAACAGGCGATTTTGGTGGCTTGAACGGGTGATAGAATGGACATAGAACAGACCTTTTCGGGGATTCGCCAAAATTTAATGAATCTAGTCTTTTGAGGGTTATTTTAGTAGAGATTTACTGCCGATTGAATTTCATCCTAAAACTTTTTATTATATGGCTGCGAAGAAATTAGCCATTTTATTTTGCACTATTTTCGGTTATAATTTTCTAACACTTTGTTTTAATCACTGCAGTTAAGTATTAATACATTCTGAGGCAAAAACACGTTTTGAAAACAATTGAATTAAATTAAATTGAGCAATTTTTGTACATACAAAATACGTCTGTATGAGTTGCAGTAAGTTTTACTTACTTATTTTAACCGCGTTCCGAGCTAAGAACACTAATAAAATTTTTATGAGTTCTGAAACGTAAATAAAAGCATTTTTAGAATATAAACTGCCTCAGTGAAGATTTGTTTCACAACCTTTCCATTCGGTCTAAGTCCGAAGTTATCAATAGACTCCCGAGCCGCATCAATTCCACTAAAAAATCTCAGAGCCACTAAAATCAGTTTCCTTGATTTACCCAGCTTTTGCCCCATAAAATCGAGCAATTTAGATCCAAAGCCTGAGCTCCAGAAAATTCCTTCCCCGGCAGCCACCCCTTCTTCAAAAAAAAAGGAGACATTGTCGTTCCTGAACTGGCAATTTTTATGGTGACTTTATTTAATTTGTCCCAGCTCCCGCGCGGCCTCTGTCGCCCGCCATCGTCGTTATTAACCCTCCTGTAAACAGATTAGGGATGCAGCTAACATTCCCCGAAGAAGAATACTGTCCCAAGATTTGGTTTGGACCACTAACCAAGAGTCCTGTCTAACTCTAAAAACGGAAAACGGTGTGACGAGGGATGCTCGCCATCTCAAGTCATATGTCAGAGGACTTTTCCATTTATTTTACGAGACGCCGTAAAGTTTTATTGAGCCTGCAGCGCTCCACTCCGTAAATTTTGCATCAAGCCACAGGGGGAGGGTGTATTTCCTGACCGGGCAGACAAGTATACTGGAACATCATCATTTAATAAAAAAAAGAGAGGAGCTCAGAACAAATAAAATCTGTGGCCATCTGGAACGCCACAGAAGCACGGGATCCGTTATTTGCTATTCAGTTCGGGATCGTATATGGAATGGATGGGGATGTTCCCGGGGCCCAAGGTTCCGCGCCAGACGGTCCAAAATGACATCAGCAATAGCTCTACTGCAACGGAAAATCCCAAAAGGAATATACCACCCGTTGGGTTCCGTAAATCAATCCCAGAGAAGGGTATAATCCTGAAAGCTCCTTTGACGTGCTTTTTTCTTAAATTTTTACGCTTTGTAGCGATGACGCTCCCGCGCAGTGTCCCTATTTTTTTCGTTTTTTTTTTTTTAGTTTTTAGTTTTTCATATCTCCTATTCCAGCCAGTTGCCCTTATACAGGGAATTTAGGGAATAGAGAGAATAGTGTTGTGTCGCTGGGTCTCTAAGGTGTCACAACTACTGGATTTATGGCTGGCTGTCATAACCACTGCAAGGGTTCTTGATGTGAACCTAAATGGATGGGGTCTCAACAAGGGCTCGTCTTCGCAATCTTTGAGCATTTTTGTGTAAACAACGCCCTTCCAAATCCAAGGGCTGGAAGGATCTCGTTTTACATGAATACTGCACCGTCAAGGGTGCAATGATTAATCGCGTTTCAATAAGAGCCGCTTTTTGTCCTGCAGACTCCCCATTTGCAAAAGGGCTCTTACTCTGCCATAATACAAGAAGAGCAGGACGTCCTCGTTGTTGTCGTCGCCGCCGTGTATGGGTAATGGAACCTGGAGGACGTTTTTCCTCAGTGCCAAGCATTATCTCACGAGGATGTTTTTTGACATCCACTTTACATGGGAGGAAAGGTCCTGGGATTCCATTACCGTCGTAGCCATGGGGTGGGATTCCCAAAAACCTTCTAAACCACCCAGACCCAGTAATGGTGTCTCTACCAGGCGCCACTATCTAATCAGGGAGTGACATACGTAATACGTCTCCGTCAGTTTTGGTAAGACGAAGTTCCGGGATTCGATGCAATTTTTTGTGGGAAAATTCCAGTCCACTTTCTCTGGACAATCTATCACTGTTATGTCGGCAGTCATAAAGTCGTAATCGATTTATTGAATGACATGAATGGGCTCGATCGCTTTTATCTACAAGGCATTTTCCCACGTAATCGGCGGCCTCCAGGGACCCATTCTATAGGTCTTTATCACCCACTGAGTGACTTTGATCTCACCATTGACGGGCTCTGTCTTTCCTGGGAAGGAATTCTTACCGCACAGAAACCCGGCCACCCCCTGTCTTAACGTCCGCCATTCTTATCACATATTTTCCGATCGACTATTAATCACAGACCAACAAATCTCTTGTCAGCAGAAGATTTCTCGCGCTTCTTATACTCCTGCTGTTGTTTTCTTGGAAGATGCTGCCGGGACATCTTCAGTCTTCTTCGGCTACACCTCACTCACGGCACGGGAGTGTATTTTAAACGACATTCGATTGACTTTGCGTCCGGATATCCTGTCTGGGTAATCTGGTAAATGCCAATTTTTCAAAGGAAAGATTAAGGACTGTCAGTGTTATGTGGATGATTGGATGATACTCGACCGGCCGAGAATTCTGCGCGTCTTCGAAATCTAGATTCTCTTCCTTAAGACAAGAGGACGGAGACGACGACGACGAAGACAGAAAATGTAAAAAGTTTCTTTTTTCTCCATCAGACGCGTATTTGGCGGATGAATTCCAGAAAAAGATCCCGAATTGCTCACTAAATTAATACTCTTTCCATGAGCCGGAGATTCGGGGGGAAACGGGAGGATGCGAACGTTAACGCGATTGACATTCGCCTGAATTTCCAATTGATGAAGAAAAATGATAATTGCTTTCGGGTGTATCCCTTTTTCGTTAACAGTTTGTTTTCCCTGCTCCAATTGCTGTTTCTCGCTTTCTGGCACAGGCGACCCAGCAGATTGCTGCCTTTACCAGGCTAGCAAGATTATCCTGAAATTGGCTGGCATTTGGGCGAAATGCAAACTACAAGGTTCAAGTTTTAAATTGGCCGAAGGGTAATGCTTCGGGACTCTGGATCAAATTGGGATTTTCATTTATCTCCTTTCGTCTGCTTTGAACTATTGAACTCTTCATAAGCTTTAGACTGTGCTGATATGGGATTTCTAAAACCCACTATGCATAAAATTCTGAAAGATCGTTAAAATGAGTATAATATGAAATTTCGAAGCAGACAATTCAAAAAAAATAGCCATGAAACAAAATATTATTTACAGAACAGTCTAAATTTTTCGATCTATCAACATTTTTTATGTGAATTTTTAAGATTAAATTGTGGATAATTATGTTAATGAAATAAGGCAACAAGCACTTAGGAGTAATCTTTGCTTAATAAACAAAAGATTGTAAAAGATTGCATGACAAATATTTATTAAGTAACATCTAAAAAAAAGGTTGTTATCACTAAAAAATTTCTACGGCTAAGTGTTGTGTGGACGGATTGACTGATTTCAGGTCTTTCAAATAAGAAAGAGTTTTACCTGTTATAGAAATAGGGAAAAAATAACTAATTGTAGAAATAAATCATTTCCTGGAAAGCTTCCCTCATTCGGAAATATCTATGATATGTGGGCATTCTGGGTCGAGGAAATTCGATGGCATGACCATTCCCTTCTGGTACCGAGATCTCCCTTTCAAATAGGTGAGAAAATTTTGTATAGTTTGCTTACAAACCGATCGTCCTATGCCTGGTAGTGGTGGAATTTTACAGACGAAACCTTCCTTTTCGGAGCACAGTGATCCGGTGGATGAGCTATGTGGCTGTTTGAAAAGTTATATTTTCAAAAAACCGAATCAATATAGAATTGTATAACTTACGCATATGAAGGGTCTGCACTTGCGCTCCTTCTCAGGAACATCAACCACGAAAATCGATGATACGTCCGAAATCGCTCCTAGCTCACTAACAGTCCCCGAAGGTGAAATGAGTGATTGGTCGTCTTCAATTGGTATCGCCTCCTCTTCTACCTGATCAGGTTTAGGAATTGTTCCCAAAATATTGCATTGGTCCGCAGGCATCTTATAATCCTCCGGCAAAATGTCTGCATAAATATCTGTGATCTTTTCTTTGTCTCGAATTTCATCGATCGCCATTGCAGAATCGCTCATCTCTGACGCTCTCCTGCTATCCGGCAGATTAGGTTCGCCCACTGATATAATGCTTGATGTGGCTGATGGTGCTTTTTCGGCTTTCGTGTCTTCCTGGCCCTTACTTACTTCAGGCTCTTTTTCTTCTTCATCCTCAAGTTCCTCTTTATCTTCTTCGGCTTCCTCTTCGGCAACTAATTCTTCTTGACTTTCTAATTTTTCTTTTTCCGCCGCTCGTTTTGGTGAAGCTGAATGTAATTAACTCATAAATAATTGTCTATACTTTATTGGGATTTTACAAGATACCAGAGGATTGAATTGTTTTTATAGAGATCTAAGTTAGACTTTGTCATTTAGGACTTATGCAAGAAAATCGAAGTAAGTCTATCATTTTGGAAATTAAAGAAAAGAAAAGAAAAGAAAGGCTTGTAACATTGCTTAAAAATAGATCCACGAGCAATGTTAGTAGAGATATTCGTACTAATATAGTTTTCAAGGGTGTTCCTGACTTTAGATAAAAAATACTATTATATAATCATATCTTTGAATATAACGATCTTACCAATATACATTTGCTCCGTTTCCTTCCAGTTCTTCAGATAGTCCATCAACTCGTCTATTGTTTTGAATACTATTCCTCTTTGATTAGCATTAGTGAGAATCTGGGCGACTTCTTGGAGATCGACAGCAGAGACTGCTGGTTGGCCTGCATTACGGAGGACGTTTAGCTCCTCCTTGCACAGGAAAGTTACAATGCTCGGTACTTCTGGAATATTTATAAGGCCCTCGTTCTCGGCGTTCTTTAGAAGTTTCTTTATAATTTCTGAGGTTCCATTATCGCAGCAAGGTGTTTTTATTTTGTAACACGTATCCAGCAGCACTGAAATGTCCTCAGAAGATGTTTTCGATATATCCGAGCGCGCCGCTATGTCACTATCGATCACCTGCTTTCCTTTGCAAAAATTGAAACTCTCGTCTGATGATTCAGGTGGAGTGATATCAGAAATTATAGACTGGGTTTCAATAAAATTAAAAGATCTATCCATGCAACTATCTGTTGCAAATTGCTGAATCCAAGTCCACGGAGGTCCCAAATCGCGCAGCATATTCACTCTTTCCTGGAACATTATTTTTCGTGCGATTTCGTCATTGTAGTCGGCTTGAAATTCCCTTTGGAGCATAATGTCTTCCTCCCGAATTCTGGCGTACTCCAAATTTTTGGTTGTAACCTTGCCGGGTCCTTCGTACTCATGTAACGTAGCACCTTGAGCCTGAAAACAATCCGGTCGTCCTACTTCTATTTAACAATAGTAAAGGTTACCTCTCGCAACAGCAAAATAAGGCTATCAAAATCATTATACTTCTGCAAAACTTCCTCCGGGTCATTCATAGCGTTTACAATTTGGAAACCAGACAAGCTGTCTGAGAAGTTTGCGCTACTGTCTAAATCACTTTGGTGCTATAGAGTAACAAAAGGGTCTAGAAGTAGGACGGCTTAATCAGCCATTGTCTTACCTGGCAGTCGCTGTTGTACCTTTGCAAGCATTTGTCAAAAATGGCTTCTCTGATAGACGTGGCGGAGAGCACATCTGGCATTCGACCCATTTTTGTTTCTTCCTCCAGTAAGCCATTGGGTCTTTTATTTTAAATGCAAACAAAAGTTTTGGTAGGGGACAAAACATTAAAGAAATTTCAGGAAGAGAAATGGTCATTAACGTATTTACTTCAAAGATGGTAGAAATTTTGGAAGAGATCTTACAATTTCTTGCGTCCGTTTACGAAATATTGTTCTTGTGAACAGTCTAATTCAGCGACAAATGTATAGCATACTCGAAACATCCAAATAGGTATTCTAGCTTGTCCACCCTCGAGATCGTTCGTTAAAAGTTCACATATCATGGTGAAGGTTCCATGAGGCGTCTGAGGTATAGCCCCGAGTGTATCCCAAAAAAAGGTTACCAGAGGGGCTTTAAAGTTAAATTAAGTGTACAATGGTCATGGGGTGGATTTACCTCGTTTAATGAGCCAACCATGACAGCAAAAAGTTTTAGCCAGTGGACCTGAGGCCAATTCAGCATGCGGCAGACAGATAAATACTTCAAAAGTTCGTCCTTCAAGTTGGAAGGGTATTGCGGCGGAATAGACGAGAACAGTAAGCATCCGGAGACCACGGTCCAGAAGAAACCCGAGAGAAAAAATATTTAAAAAAAAATAAAATAAAAAATATATAAGACTAAAGATAGAGAAAACTTCTTTGCTGTGAAGGTATCTTAAGCAAAGGGCTTTGTTGGTCGGTACTCCTACGGTATAAGGATATAAACAAACGCAATTACCTCCGGTAGACATAAGGCAGCCCATCTCCTTTGGAGGAGTTTCCGACTAATGAAGTATCCTTTACCAATCTGCTCGGCCGCAGGAAGTGGTGGAATTTTATTTTTATATTTTTATTTTGTTTTTTTCCCAGTATTATTGCCAAGTTTTATTTTGTTAGACACAGGGTCCAGAAGAGTCGAGGTACAATACAGAAATAAGTGATTATTAAGCTTGCTCTTGCCCGTGCGGTTGCCTACCTGATCCAGTAGCACCCTCAAGTATCCTCTTGTTAGGCTGCCGTGCCTGCAATCCTTTTCCAAGCGCTGCTTTACGGGCGGTGGCACATCGTTAGCAAGACAGCGAAAGTATTCTGCTGACCACCGGAGTAGGTCGTAGGGTTGAGTGCGGATCGCCGCTGTAAAAGCGAAAAATTAATTTAATTTCTTCTCTTTTTCTACGCGAATTAAAGGTAAGATGTATTTTTAATGGTCGGTAACAAAAATACAGAAGAATTTCGGAGCCAAATTGAAATGTACCTTGTAAGTTACCAAAAAAATTTTGGTTTATTTAGGAAAGGTAAAAGGTAATGTCTAAGGTCTAAGGTAAAAGTTTTACGCAAAAAATTGCTACTTTTTGCCACAAGAGAATTTTCCTTTGCGTTTAAGTAAATTCACGATTTCTTTATCAAAACAGCGGTCTTCCCATCTGCATGCACCTGAAAAATTCCCAGCCGCTGTTATTAACGCGTATCTTTTATCATTTTCGTGAAAACAGGTGAAGACGAGGGTCTATAAATTCAACGAAAGGTCGAATAATATAGAGGAGCAATTTCCCTCAGGGTAGTCGCTTTATTTTATGATTTTTTTGCTGTGCATGCTTTTTGCCTCTAAAAACTCACTTCAATAACAAAAGGAGAATGCGGTGAAGGACACGACTTTTGCAGCGATGAGATACTGAAGAGCGATGTATGCAAAGAATACGCGGATCCGCGAGTAGAAAACAAAAGTGTACCCCAGCCAATTAGTATTGTACCACGGGCAATTGTTCCATGTCATTTGACTCGGTAACAACCTAAAAGAAGAACAGGTAAAGCCAACCGTCCCCGCACACACCTCGACAAACGCTCCAGGTCGAGTTTCCTCCCTGGTTCTGATTCGAACGATTTTTTGTTCCCTGTTAATGCTAGCAACAGTGTCGCTCAGGGACGCGGGGAAGCGCAGAGTTCGGTAAATCAAAGAATTTCTAAGAACACACAACAAATAGCCGGCAGTTGTTTAATGAATTAAAAAAAGGAATCAACAATACCCGGCCAATTATTGCCCGTTGAAACTATAGCGACATTGGCTGGGTGGGGTGGGAAATGAGGTAAAAAATTAAAGCCAAGGGGAAATAGACATAGACGTACCTTCAAGACTGTAGCCAACATTTCGTGGGAAGGAGAGTGAGACTTTCGATGCTTTTTCTTCTTTTAATTAATGATTTTTTGTTTTTGCTGACCTCTAAAAATCTTATCTACGAAAATCGAATTCAGTTCAGTTCAAGAAATTTATAATTCATTACTAACTCATACTAACAGAAACGCTACTATTGCTAAACCACATTTTACATTGTCATTTTCGTGTAATTTATTATTTCTATCAAGATAAATGCAAATTGACAAAAATTCTTTCACTATTGTGCCAGTACCTAAATCTTTTCATCAAATTCAAGGTGTCGAAAGATCAGCGACCTCGATTTGGGTAGGAAAGTAAGTAACATACCTAAAGTTACTTGAAATGCCTTTGCTGGCAACTTGAACTTTCAGATAATGGAATTTTCAGAAAATTCTGGATAGCTTTAATCCCGCTTTATTAAAGATTAACTACAGTCACTGCAAAAGGTATGAGATGTAATTTAAGTCGTTCAGATCCAGAACTGTTTTGCTGGCGTACAAAATGTTTAGTCCCATGTCTAAATAATGGCGAAATCATACAATGTCCAAAAAGGTTCCTTAGTGGACGCCGTTTTGGTACCGACACACAATTTTTGTTTCATTCTTCAAAAGCAGGCACAAAGAAAACCACTTCCACTTACCTTTCGCATAAGTTTTCAAGATGTTCGGCAACGATTCAGGTATTTGGATTTGCTCCGAGCAGTATAATTTTGACTTAACCATTTTTCAAATAAGCGTCCTGAAAGAGGTCACATTGTGTCATGCGGGCATGTTTCATTTAGAGAAGCCCGGTGGTAGCGTAGGTGAAGAAGTTTCATACCTTTTTAATAGCTCTCTCAAGGACACGCAATTAAGCCGGAAAGAGCTTAAATATAATATTTACTCACCTTAAAAGCATTTAATAGAAACTAAGTGAAATGAATGTTGCTTTGCCGGGGTCAGTTTGCCCGGACCCCTGTAGCCTCCTCCCACGAGGAAATTCAATTTTAATTACTCTTGCGAAAATTATGAGCACACACTACTGCTGCAGATTGGACGGTATAAGATGGAATAATTTTTTTTCCAGAGAATTTTCCGAGTTTTCACCTTTGCGTAAAATATGTCTGTCTGCACTGGGAATTGACTTAAGAGCTGCCGTCACTGACAGAAAAGTTGAAGTTTTGTTGGGTGCCGCGTTGCCTTGGAAAACAGAAAGTTTTTCTTCCCCTTTTCTATTGATTTTGTGCTCGGGTGAGGGGGATAGTAGGGACCTCTGCGTACGTCCTACTTATGAATACATCTGCGGGGGTGTCGAAGTTCGAGAGATATTCAAAGTCCGTAGATTACTCTAGACAGAAAATAGGAGTGTATTTTTGGAATTTAATCCGATGATGAAGATTTTATTGAAAACATATGCACAACTGTAAAAATTTAATATCAAACTCCTATTTCTTCATGACCTTCTTATGCTTACAGTTCTAAATTTATCCATGGTGGTTGCGCTCCTATGTATTTTTATTCCATTAATTTCCATGAAACTTATTTTGGTCGTATTAAATTTTCATATTTCATATTTAATTTTCAAAGTGCATATTGTACAATATTTCTGAAATATACTGCTCTTGTCCGTTCTAAAGATAAAGAGCATTAGATAGGAATGTGTTATTAGTTTGCACTTCCACACGGTGAACTTACACGATTTTCAGAATTGTTTAAAATATAAGCAAAATATTTCATGCAGCTCATTAAAACGCATTTAAAAAATAAACAAAAGTTTAGTTATTAATTAAACATTCCGTTTTTCATAAAAGTTTCACTACAGTTTCCTGGTAATCTTAAATTAAACAAAAGGAATTGGTCGACAATACGCGAAATTGTAAGTGAGATATAAAAAGTGATAAACATTTTTTATTTTGCTAATCATGACTAAAAATATGGTTCTGGTAAAATGCAAGTAAAGTTTTACAATTTTTAAAAACAATCGAATGTAAAAAAAATCGGTCGTCATAAGTTTTTCGCTTTTGCACTTTTGCACAGGTCTTAATTTACGTAAGCTGATTTCCGTGTATCTTCCAGCTCGGGTTATTCTTCACGATGAATGGATAGAGATCTGGTCAGCGTCGTCTTTAACCATTCGTTGTGCAGAACAAGACTACCGTGCTTTTCATTGTTAGGTACCATCCCGGCGACCTTGGGTGTGAGTTGGCGCAGTAGCGATGTGTCTTTCGAATACTTTCACGTGATCTTCATTAAATGTTTTGCTTTCATCCTTCGATGTGGTAAATAAGGGCATTTCATTCTCCGTTTTACGAGTATATATTCACCATCGTTATGCGGCACAAGAGCTCTTTTAACTTATCAGCGCTCTAAAGTAAGCCTGGCACGGCACCTTAAAGGAGACTGCTTAATTTAACTCCCCTGCTGTAAGCCGACGGGTTATTTGACGAAAAAGCTACCTACTAAGTCTGGCAGCCTTTCGGAGTCCTTCGACTTCAGAGTTTATGTACTCAATTTGGCACAGGATGAGATTTTAGGGTTGATTAATCTTTTGCCAACCGGGGTGATGGTACTCTGCATAAAACATAGCCAGAATAAAGTTTGTTTATCCTTTGGGCCGCACGGTTCCTGAAAATACCGCAACAGCTTTAAAGGCCTTATACCTTAACGTATTGAAGTCTGGGCTCTGGTAGCTCAACCAGTGGCGACATAGTTTCATTTTCTGGTCCGTGCCAAACTTAAACATTGAGACCATTGGGAAACTAGGTATCCGGAGTCCTGGATGGACCAGGATCGACCGCCTAGTATCCTAGAGAAAAAGTGATTACGTTCATCCTGAAAATTTAGAAATTCTCGCATGCACACAGATCTCTGCAGACAAAACGTGACAAAGAAAACAAATGACCAATGGTTGCTGGCAACAATGGAGCTATGTGGACGGTATTGCCGCGCTGTCCGGCCCGTGCCGCCACCATACCATTGATAAATTGTTCACGTTCGTCTATTCCTTCGAAATAATTACAAAGAGCAATCTCCCAATTTACTTTTCATGTACGACGATTCGCAGGAGACTCGTGCTGTTTTTTCTTGTCGTTGTTTGGCCAGCGCCGCCATTAGCCCGTTGACTTTGTGCTACTTGCCAGTCTTATACTCCGTATAGGTCTTCTTCATAATCTTCTCGAGAAACGAAGAAGTTTTTGTGCTGTGTTTTCTTAGCTTTCTCTTTGGAGTTTTCTTGAGAGTTTTCTTCAAGATTTCCTTCTTTTTCTTACCAACAGAATTACCACATGCACCACCGACATTGTGGACGGAACGGGAGCGCTATGATCCCGGCGACATATTGAGGGCCAATTGTTCAACTCCGCCGTCGAAGCCAGGAGCGAGCATTTCATTTCTGCTAAACGACATTCCGGTAAGTTTAATATAAAACTTTTCACATATGTTTATATGCGGGAGTGGGTGGAATGGAAGGGTCGCCGGAGACGGTTATCCTTCTTATGTTCGTCTCAGCCTTCGTTTTTCGCTGCCTTGTCGCCCCTTGAGACGTGTCTATGTTCTGCTACTGGCCCGTCCGTGCAGATGGCCCGTGTAGTAGCACCGCGCCATATTCTTGGAGACACAGATATGCACCCGACTATGCCAAAGGAGCCCTTCGAGCCTTCAAACCTCCGTAGTTCCTTTTATTGAGAAAAATGCTTCATCGTGGAAAGGTCACGTAACTTTTAGCATAAGAACGGCCTCGAACGGCCCTGCACAGCCCTCATGCTTTGTGTACGGCTGAGGAGTTCGCTGACGGGAAAAAATGGCACTTCGCAGTCCTGGTCAAAGGAGGGAAAAACAGAAGACGAAGGCGGAAGAAGCTCCGCTGCCACCGAAAAAAGGACACCAAAAAGGAAAAGAAATCGAAAGGAGGATGGAGATAATGGAAAAACTGCTCCGGCCCTATGGTGTACATCGAATCTATTATAGTGAGTGGCGGTAAATGGGCTTCCGAAATGATAATATGTTTTTGGTTGTCTGCTTGCGCTGAGTTATGGGATAAATCAGGCTAAATCTCTCAGACGACCAATTTTTACTTAAAGTGGGACAAATTAAGCAATTCGTGACGTGACTCTGTTCTGGGACTATCTGGAGCTAGCTCTCTCCGGTCTGGTCTGGAACTATTTCGTGGCACTCTGGACATTTGCTGCATTCCCAATGTTGCTCGCGACGGTTTTTCCCCGGGCAGCCTCGGGAGCTTGATTAAAATATTTTTCTGGTTTTTTGCTCTACTCCATTTCTCGGTTCAGATGACGGGAAAGAAGCGAATGAGTTTAAATTTGTTTGGTTTTGGGTTTGGCCAGCGAAAACTAGACGACCAGGACAAGGATTGAGAGAAGCTTACTCCATGCGTTGGGTTGATGTGGGTTTTAAAACTTTTGGCATGTTACATTCATTTGCTATTTTTAGTTAAAGCTACTCCGGAGAAAATGAGTTGTAATTTTCTGAATATGGTACACGAGTAATTCAGTTCGGCTCAGCTGGACGCAATTAAAGAGGCAGGTAATTCTATAACTCCCGGAGCACTCAAAATTCATTTTTCAAACTCAAAAATATGAAAATAGAAAATAAACAACTACCAAAATCAACAAATTGTTTAAATTTTCGAAAATTAAATGAAATTTGTCAAATTGCGGGCAAATTAGTTAATTTCCCATTAAAATCTTTAATTAACAAATATTCTTAACAATGACTACAAAATAGTTACAAATTAAAATTTCAATGGTATTTCGAAAAAACTATGGAAACTTTGTAGAATTCTGCTTGAGAGTTTGTTAATCCGTTCAGTTTTCTTAAATTAGTACGGAAATCAAAAGATATTGTAACTTTATCATTTTATTTTCTTTAATTGAAGGTTTCTGTGTACTGCATTTAATTTTAGAAGGAATGTTGCTTTATTACTTTTGAATTGATTTAATTACATTGGCATAATTTTCTGGTGTAAATAATTTAGGACGAAAATTTCAGTAATTTAATTTCATTTAGTTTTAATTCTTTTTACGAACTCTGCTCTCTTTCTACCGTTTCCCACGAAAATCAAACTCTACTTGCAATAAAACAATTCGATTTTGAGATGTAAATTGCAATTTTTGTTGTCCCCAAGTGCCGGCACTAGAAAATGAGAAAAAAACGGAAATTTCTTGGGTCGTACGCGACACTGAGAATTTCTCGATTAGTTCACCGGTGGCAGACACCGCGCGGCAGTGATGACGGTGTGACGCGACGCACGCTAATTTCGTATTCCCTGACGGTGCTTGTAACAAATGTCGTCGTCTGCTGGCCTGGTCTGATTTTTCCGTGCCGCGCACCTGTTCGCCCGTGCATGTGTTATTTTGTAATTTCACCTGGTCCGATGATGCAAGAACGAGTGCACGTCTTGGAAACGCGGGGGCGCGCCGGACGGTACTGCGCGCGCTTTCTACCGGTTACAGGGAAGAAAGTGGCTCGTTGTGGTGTTGCACAATGGGGCGTGCGAAAATGCACTGTGGCAAGGTGGGTCTGGCCCGGGGTTGCGTTACTGCACCCTTGCCTACGCATTTGGCTAAATGAACTGGAACTGGTGGCAGATGATCTTTTGTTTGGCTCTAAACATTGCGGTGGCTTTACAATTCAATTGAACGACTGAGTGGAATAGTGGATCAGAAATGGAGCTGTTCGCCGACCCCAATCAACAGGATCCCGCGGTTTTGCCACCCTTCACTGTCTCCCCGTCGTTGGCGTATTTGCCGAAGGTAAGCCAGCTGCTGTTGGCATGGAAATCTGCGAGCGAATCTGCAAACAGATCGAAGCTTATTCGAAATAGGCAGAAATTTAATTCGTCCCACACACGGCAAGTTAACATATTTTAATTTGCTTCAGATCAAATAGCGAATACGATTCAGCAAATACGAGGTTAACAACACCCTGGTACTTTTTGGTTTAATCAGCCTGTCGTGTTTGCAACGCAGAGTTCTATATTTTGCCGCTCCAAGATCTTTTAAATAAATAAACATTCTCCGAAATGATAAAACCTATTTTCACGATCGATGTACAGCTCTTCTGGTTACTTCTTATTTATTTTCGAACATTAATTTACCACTAATTCAGGTATATTAAAGGAGATAGTCTCAGATTTTTGAACTGCATACGACTTTTTTAAAATTTCGGTTTATGTTTTTCAAGTTACATATGAGCCGTTTAATTCGAAAGTGATTTATGTCGCTTATGTTTATTTATTAAAAAAATCCATTTCTTATTACTTTGCCTTTTTTGATATGTAGATGCTGAAAACATGTTAAATAGAAATTTCTTAAAAAACGTACACTACTTCCAAATTAAACAGCTCGCACCTGTAAAAAGCTAAGCTGGATGCTTGCATTAAATTTTGAACTTATTTTCTGAATTTTAGCAATCGATTTTGTCCTGATTAATTTTTCATTATATGTAGAAAAAAACACACCTACGATATTTACAGTTAATGCGTAATGTTGGGCTGTGGTTCTTAGGCCTTTTACATAATCGATGCATGGGAATTTCGTCCTCTTATCTTCCAATCATGCCTACCAGGTGTTTCCATCATTTGGTAAAACGTTGCCTCGCCTTGCTTTAATAAATTCCAAAAGTCTCCCAAAAATTCCCATCCGCATATGTGAAGCCGTTCACAGAGACAATTAATAAAATTTCGGGAGTAATTTATCTACAGATCCCATCCGCGGCGTGCGCGGGCAGAGCAAATTAGTCACGACATAAATCCAAAGAGTTTGTCCATTAAAATCAATTTCATCGCGCGCTGCCAAGAGGGGAGTTGGAATCTTCTGGCAGGAAGACAACAATAAATTAAATGGCGAAATGATGTCATCCATATTGCATTCGAATCCCACCCACGTAAAGTGTAATATGGGTCCATGGCTCATGGAGTTTTCAAACATTAACTACGTTGCTGACGACAACGACGAGTTAGGGCTAAGATGTGAGCGAAAAAGACGCCGCCGCCGGGAGATAAGGATGGGATGTTGATGGCGAGCACGAAGACGGAGGCATTGCCTCAGCCTTAGAAGGGAAATGACTTCCTTGGTTCCTTTTCTGATATGGCGTAGAGGCTGTAGCCGAGCGGAGATGCGCATCATCCAGTACGAGTGCTATTTATCCACTCCAGAAGTCAAAATTTTCCCATCAATCTCAAGGATCTGAATAGATTCCAATTCTCTGGGAAATAAGATTTCAAGTCGATCCCCAAAAGTTAGTGGGAATGGCAGGCGAGGCGATCCCGAGCTGGCAGTAAAAGGATGAAGGCTAGAAATAGCAAAAGAAAAAATAAAACTTTGTAGAATCCTAAAAAGGGTGGGAGCGACCGGGAGGAGCGCTCATAAAATTGAAAATCTTAAATGTCGTCTTAATGGCGGTAATAAAGACTCTAGAATTTCTGAGCACACTAGTTCCTCCGGGGAGTTTAGTTGCTTCTTCTCGCAAGAAGTTCGGCCTCCGCATGCGACTCAAGGGGGCGGAAGCGAACCTGCAGGAAACAGACACTTCATACGTGTGTGTTTATATGCCAAAACGAGCATGGGAATAAGAAAAGATGTCCCCATAATAAAATGCCGGGATAGAGTTCTATGTCCTGGAGTCCTGAGGAGTCCTGCATGCCCGCTGCCGCCGGAGCCATTCCCGGGCGGGCTGTGTGTGCGATGAGACGTCGTTTTGGTGTTTTGCACTTGTACCCAAGTGTCCCCTTGAGCGTGTACTACGTAAATGTTATTACGTTTGGTAAATTTAACTTTGCCAACTTTAAATGGAATGTTAAAGTTATTCAAATTCAAATTGTGGGTGGGCTGGTTTTCGGTCGTCGGGACACCCCTGGGGATCGAGGGATGAACCCCTGTAAAGCGGGTTTCCAAATACTGCAAATAAAGTTGAAGGTTGCGGAGCGTCCGCCCCGATACCGCACGGGTGCACCTACAGCGTATTAGTTACTACCACGGGTAGAGAGGACAAAAACATTTCACTAAGATGAATCCTAGGCATCCGTGGCTCCTCTAAGGAGCAAGAGGATTTCTTGTGCTATTTGCTACGTGCTGAAGAAACTTCCCACTCACCCCCGTCGGGCCCAACAAAGTAACAACAGTCGCCGACGACGTTCGCTTGTTGTGCAACAAAGATGAGCTTGCTTTAGGGTGCAATGTAGTCTTGAGAGATGCTGTGGGATGTTCTTTGGTACATTGTGCAAAGTGATGATGATGGCGAATTGTTCACTGTGGTCGGAAAGTGGTTTTCTGGGATGGCAGGGTGTACTCAGCCAGCCCCCGCCTCTTCCCGTTGTTGGTGATGTCGTGCGGATAGAGATTAATCAGACGAGCGATGTAATTGAAAGTTGCTGGTATTAAATTTTTATTGGAGTCGTTTCAGGAGCTGTTGAGCGATTTTGCGGGATGAGGATGATACCCATGATTGCTTTCTAGTGTTTGACAATCGGATTTCTTTTGTAGAGCAGCGCGCATTTCATTTCATTTGGCGATTATTTGCTATTCTAAGTCGTTGATTACTCAGTGGGAGTTATTAAAACAGATCTTGCGAAATTAATTATACAACCGATACACTTTGTTTCGACGCATTCTTGACACAAAATACTCAAAAGCCAGCTCACTTTTACTAAGGTTACGAATATCATTGCTTAAAATTCAGACATATTCTTAAACTCTGGTCATTTTCCTAAATATTACTTTTCAATTGAAAAAACTACACCAACAATTTTCAGAACATTCAAAAATGTTTCACTCTGTCTAAGTACGCACATGTGTTAGTTTCGCTAACGCAGATTGAATAGTAATTTAATGCATTTTTTTCTTAAAGATATATAAAAAAAAACAAAATTTTTAAGACTCATAAATTTATCAAAATTATTAAAGGCATTATGTTTATTTTTATTTTATTATTTATTTGATTCGAAAAAAAGACTATATAGTGTAAAATTAATGCAGCGTTGACTACTTCTGTCCACAACATTTTGAAGAAGAGTTAGTAGCAACTCTTACTGTTACGAATAACTACTGTGCAACATCGAAGAGAGTAAGAATTAAATTAAATTAAAAGTATAAATAAATATTGAGTATTGTAGAAAGTGACATACCTGCATTATTTTCTAAAGTTTTCGTTTTTTTTGCTTACTCTCTAGTCAGTTTTTGTTTTAGTTACTTTTATATGAACCAAGCCTAACTAGTTTTATTTTTGCCTTAAACGCCCAATATAACTAAAGCTGAAGAGTTTATCAATCAATTCAATTTCGAAAAGGGAATATTAAGTGAACTACAGAAACAATGTGTGAACTCCATAGTTTTATAATTGAAATGACCTAACGAACTTTTGAAACTTTAATGCGATCACCAAAAATTCACTGCAAAAGTGAATCATAAAATCTCCCTAAAAAATTGCGCTCTTGAATTTATTACTGTTCTGAAGATAGAAAATCATGTCCTTAAAGGCAGCGAATACCACAGCTAACCTGCAGAATTCTAACCATTCTGGAGACGCGCTGTTCACCACAAGACCAGGTACCGAAAGCCACCCATTTTCCCCATAAAAATTTTATTATCCTGCAAAGTGATAAAATTGCAGCGACACGCTCTCCACCTGAGCAGGTGCCGGTGGCACGAGTAGCAATTTTTCATAGGAATGCCTTTACTTTTCTATCCCAGCTGCCGGAAATTTTGTCGATTTTTGGACATTTGTGGGGAAAGTAAAACAGGGCTCATCTCCGCTCAGGGCATCTTTAATGAAACCGGTCTAGGACAACATAGGAATACAATAACAACAACAGCAACAACAAATATGGCGAAATTATTTTCTAAAAAATATATACATATCGTAAACAAAAAAATTCCCTAAGGACCCAGCTGGGATCCTTTAAAATTTCCCAGGAGGTCCGTACGACGGCGCCGGGGGACCGTACACGGGAGCGGGTTTCTGGCCGTTCTTGTATTTGATGAAGTACACCTCCGGCTTGCTGGGCTCGGTTGGGGCAGGTTGTGGAATCTCTACCTGTGGCTGTGGCTCAGGTTTTTTCACAAGGACATAAACCAGTGTTTTGTGCTCGTCTTGTGGCTGGAGCGGTATAACCGGGACGGTTGGCGTCGGCTGAGTTGGAGCGTGGATGAAAATTATTTTGTAATGCTTTTTCGGCTGCTGAATTGGAATGGGTGCGCTCTGGATAAACTCTTGGGGCTCCTGAGGTGGTAGATGGACGTAGACATTTTTTGTGATAAGCTTCTGTTTTGGTGGTCCATATTCAGCAGCCGGTGGCCCATATTCAGGTGATGGCGGTCCATACTCCGGCTTCGGAGGACCATATTCTTTTTCTGGGGGTCCCGGTGGAAGGTACTTCTCGGGTGCCGGTGGTCCATACTTGTCTGGTGGCGGCTGAGGTGCTGGCGGTCCATAACGATCCTTTGGTGGTTCAGGCCGAGCAAATGCTGCCGCAAAAATTGCTGATATGATCTGCAACGAAATAAAAATTCACTTCAGTGCCCTGTCTTTCTTTTCGTTGGGTTCCGTCTGCTGGTGGGTATGGACATTTGCGCATGTAATTAAAAGGGTCAATTGCGTCATTATACGCCCTCCGTGTTTCACTTTATGTAACCAGCTTAAGGGTTATCTTGTTGTGCTTAGAATGTGTTCGAAAGGCATCGTCGTTCGGACCTGGAAACCACCTCTCAAACGCCTCATATAAAAGCAAATTACCTTTGACAAGGTGCTCCGAGCAGGCAGTTATTGGATTTAATCGGTATGCGAAATCAAATAATGCGGTCAAAGCTACCACCTACCAGGAAATATGTTTTGTGGAAACTATTGGGCAATCCCATCATACTAGATGTGATGTAATCCGCCCACGAGGTCTACACAAAATGAATATTTGCTCTGGAGGTAAACACTATCTTCCGAACTACTGCGTAGATTAATACTACTAGCACGTTCTGGATACTAGAGGTTTCATTAGGGGTGGAAATCGGTGTTCTAAGGATGCTAAGCATGCCTTCCCTTCTACTGGTCTGGGTTGCTATTTCGATTGAGATTGAGATATCCTCCTCTGTCGTCTGGACAGCTGTCCCGTGTAATAATCTAAAGGCTACTTTGAGAATTGAACGGTAAGGAATTCTATAATTAAATGGGAATGAAGATACGTTTGATGCAGCTTCTGCTAAGACGATTCCTTAGATCTTGTAGAATGAAACAAAGTCCCATGGGATGGTTCTATGAGATCCCAAAATTTTATCATTACATTATACGACTTTTATTTGAATTTAAAAAGCGAAGAAATTTTGTTCAATAAATTTTCGGGGCCTTCCAACATCAACATTTAATTTTAAAGTTATTTTAAATACAATTAAATAAATATGTAAAGTAAGATCATTAATGTTATAAAATCGATACTCACTTTTTCAAGTCCTAAACTTAATTGTTTCTAGAAAGCTTAGCAAATTAAGGGAGAAAAGGGCGAAAGAAGGCAACAATGACCCATTTTGCCATAATTTGTTTTCGCCACGATAACGATTTTCCCTCTCTACAGCTCTAGCTATTTTTTCGACATTTTTCAGTTGACTTTTTTCTGCTCTTTTAAATAAATAAATTTAGACATACATTCCGCGGAAAACAATCTGCTCAGGAGAGCAATCTAACGAATGGCGCTGGACTGAGTTCCAGGAGCTGTATGCAGATCACGTTCGCACATTTTCTCAGGTCAATTTAGATAAACCATCAGCAGCAGCGGCGTGGCGTGGCTCGGCAACAGAAACAGTAGACGGCTGCCAGAAACTGGAGTGTGCCACATACCGTGTGCCATGTCAATCTCCGGCTGGCTGCACTGTATATGGGCATAGCCACTCAAATTAATTGTTGAAGTTTAGCGTTTTGCATAACTGCGCACTTTCATGTTAACATCCTCGGACAGTACCTCCGCGTTATCAGTGATGGCATGCCAGGTATGTCAGGTGTCGTCATCGAATCTGCTCGGAAGGTACAAGGGAAGCTATTCAATATGTTTATTGGACGGCCATTGCCGAGCTATTGAAAGGCGGAACGGATTTGTTCTGGGAACACAAACCAACGTTGTACTACATTTTACGATAATGACGCACATGTCTCTCATGCGTTACCGGATTGAATGTTTTGAAAAGAGCACGTTCATTGCTACATTCCACATCTAGCAGGTATATCTACGTATCTGCACACTATTCATAACAACTGAAAAAAGGAAACCATTAACGACCTTCCATCTATTAAAAATTAAATACTTCATATAATATCGATTTTATGTATTTATTTTTGTTTAGTAAACAGAACTAGTTGCATAAAGACATGTCCCTTTCAATTTGCCGTAACTCTCAGTTTATGTTGCATTTTTAACCTGAGTGGTAATAAAGTCCAGGCATAAGTTTTACAAAACAACAAGTATCGACATTTTACTCAAAAGTCTAGTCTTTGTTCACATATTTTTCCAAAATTGTACGTACATAAAACATTTCCAGCTACTAAGTTACTCGCTAAGTTGGCAATTGTAACTTTATCTGCAAAGGTTTTAAAATGCCAAAATTTATTGAAACTATTGTGAAGTTAATGACTGTGGTATAATTAAAAATATGCAGAGCTCGTAAGCTTTTCATAAGGATTTGATCTCACAGAACAACATTATTTTATTAAAAGGAATAAATTGAAAACACCATATGGCATTCCATTCACATTTCGTCAATTACCACGAAAGACGACTTCATTAACCATTGCTTAAATTAACACTCCACCAAAAACGTGGTAATTACAACGCCTGAAATGAATTCACCATTCCGGTGGAAGTATGCAATAATTAATTAAATTAATTAAAAAATCATTTAAAAGATGAGCGTGGAAGGGGGAATTTCAGTAACGACTTTAATTTAATGGAAAATATTTCAATTAACATTTCTCAGCTATTTCAAACGAGAAGCATTTCGACAAATTAGAGATGCACATTAACATTTATTCGACAGGACCTCCTTTCCATTTAATAAATAAATAAAATATGCCATTGCCCAACTGTAGGCTGAATAGGCTGGTCAAAAGGAAAACATTTCCAATTAAATTTTTTAATAATTCCATTCAGTAGACCGAGATGCGCGCGGAAAACGCAACGAAGGTATTTAATGCAATGGCGGTGAGCGAGAGGTGAAAGGGAAAATCAATTTGAATCATAAATGTCTACTGCCGTCGAAAAAATATATTTTAATAAAAGCGTAGTGAATGGTGCTTCGACTTTGTCGAGGTTTCCGTTCCTTGTGTATCCGTTTTTACCCAGCCTTGCATATGACGCGGTTCCGGCAACACCTCACCCCCGCTCCCGACCGGGTCTGGCCATCTCATTTCCAAGTGCTTTGCAGTGCTTTGTATCACCATCAATCACTTTTAGTGCCTCAAATAAATCCAGATAGAGTGAACGTCCCCAAAAATGTTTTCTACTCTTGACAGAGGAAATTTTTGATTTTTAACCACTCGTGTCCCCAGTGCAATGCGAATGCATAGGCGATTGGAGGACGGTCGCTTCACCAGAGTCCGCCAGAAAAGAAAAACCGGCCAGATAAGGAAAAAAGAGAAACTAAATAAATAAAATAATAAAGGGAAAAATTGCAACGCTCTCAACGATTCGATGAAGCATCTCCCGTGATTGCTTCCACCTACAAGTGATTGACATTAAGAACGAAAATCGAAATAAAATAAGCAGTTGGGGAAGGGGGCCGGAATCGACGGAGGAGCCGATCGAGCGGACAGAAAGGGCGGCGGTGATGGCGGTTGTGCAATCTTTCTCGCAATCATCGGAACACTTGACTTAATCAGCTTAAAAGTGCTCAAGCGACAAAATCCGGCTTGAATGACGTTGGGAAGCGGTGCCAGAAAATTTCTATCACGTACCGGGAGATGGTAGCATGGATATGATCCCTTTTTCCAGGCACTGCACAGAATTCCTTCTTCTATTCGTCGGCCCCGGGAGCAATATCGCAACAGGAAGGTAGTCGGTTGTTTTTATTCATTCAACGCAGAGCCGAATAAACAGGCGCCCCAAGGACCTCGCCATGTATGCTCCCGGGGTACAACGCTGGAAACTCACCCAACTTCGCCTCCCACTGCTTGTTCTTCTTAAAGGAATACAAGAGGAACACGAGCACCAAAAAAAACGGAAGCAAATATAAAAAAAGAAAGCAAAAAATACCGAGGAGGAGGAAAACTCCAAAACATTTCCTTTTTCTCGAGACGCCTGCCTTACACAGTTCATCCTCGCCGAGATATGTGAGCCAGCCAAGGCAGGAGCAGCCAGAAGCAGCCAGAAGCAGCCAGAGAATCCTAGCCGGGACTCGGCTCTACTTTCCAGTTGCCGAATCTTATTCAATTTGAGTTGATCTTTTTATTTCGGGGAAAATCGGATTTGAGCGATTATCTTAAGCCCCCTGTACTCATGAGCTAGTAACTTCGAACGGGATTGATTGAACAAGTGAATTAGAAAGCCGCCCCTTACCAGCGTCTTCGACTGGGATTTTGGCTTTATTGTTGCTCAATTGCAGAGCCACTGGCGTGCCACCAAGAAGCCCCAATACTTGGTCTTCTCGCAGTTCCACCCGCATTTGCTGGATCCCTCTTTTATATCTGTGGGCGTCCTTCTCTTTCGTTGCAAAACAATCGTTGGTGGCCCCAATCCGTGTACTCACAGTAGGGTCCTTCCGCCAAACAATAGAAAATTTTGCTGGTAAGGATGCCTTTATTTAACTTACATCATCCGGAACTAGAGAACCCTGGCCATAGGGCAAGAGGACTGGTTAGGTTGCATTGAATCCTACAGGGTCCTCCTATGATTCTTTTGCCTTTATTGTCCTGATTGATATGGGATTAAAGGCGAATTGATCCACTTCTGTGGATTTTCGGGGCCTACAGATTCACCCGTGTGCAATGTTAAACGGACAGTGGTAGGACTTTGCCCTTACTTCCGAAAAGTAAGCCTTCGTCTGTCGTCCTATGGTAACCGCCCGCCACCCTTTGCCCACAAACCAAGCTCGCCTGTCTATGGGATCTAAACGACAGGGTGAGCAAGTTGCAAACGAAATTATCGGGCATCCGTCATTCTAGCACTCGTAGTCTGTGGAGCCATAAACAGTACAAAGATCGCCGGCGATGGGAATAAATTCGAAGACCTCTTAGGAGAGAAACGTCTTTTGGCACTCCGATCGATTATTGAAACTCGCTGGAATTGGGAAATCGAGCGAGTACAGCGCTAATTAATCACATCTTGGGCTATGTGCTGACTTCACCAGAAGCATCAGGCCGGGGGTTCTACGGCGATTGATAAGTTTCTCGAGAAATTATTGGGGCGAACTCGTTGTTATTTGAAGGGGGGAAATTCAAGAGATATATATTAAAGGTCTCGAGCGACCATGAAAAGTGTTTGTATTAAGATGAATCTACTCTGATCTTCTTATACCGATTTCCCTATGACTAAATTCGCAATTAAGGGATTTCGCTACAAAATTTTTATTGAAGCCACCATTTTCAATTAACACGTTCTAAGCACAAAGAAGCATTTTAGTAAAGAAAACAACTATGATATATGATACTTCGTCTTCATCCGATAAACGAAAACGTCTACCCAATCCCTATCCAAAACAGTTAAATACTACGCTTTTATAATTTTAAAAGAAACGACCACATTTTGAAAATTTAGTAAAAAGTTCCATACTTTAGAAAAAATTTACAAAACCAGTTCAAAGAATGAAAATCCTTTTTTCTACATTAAGCTTAAAGAAGTGCTTTAGCAATTCAATTTTTCTATCATTCATGTAGTTTTTCACAGTACGTAGACTTCGTTTGAGCAAAGTGTTATATATCGACATTTTAAAATATTGGTATTTTTAATTAATTGCGTTTTTTTGTCTGATAGTACCAATGTAAAAGCAAGCAGCTCGCTTCAGAAAACAGTTTCTTTTAATTTCATTAATAAGTTTTCGTATTCTACTATTATTCTCTAAAATCTGCCATATATTTCCTCAGTGTCAGTTGTTGATATGTGCCAATTTGCTGTTCTTAAGAAGTTATCAAAGAAATGAGATTATTATCGTTGTAAAAAACACTTCTCCTAATCTGCTACAATTTAGTCGATGTCTAACTTAACCCTGTAAATGCGTATAGCTATTTTTTCTTGCGACATGTTTGCCTTGCCACTTTTATCGAATTCGAAAAGTTTCATTAGACAAAAATAAAAGTTATTTTTAAGGCACTTGAAGTCGTGTCACGACATAAACACAAATGCTCAGTAGCACTAAGCCTCAGTTTCCCTAGAATTTAGCACAATGAGTTAAACCGAAGCATGAAGCTGTCTTAAAACATTTTAAGATTTGAATTCCGAGAAATTTGCACACTTTCCCTTCAACAGCCTGGTTTTGGGTTTGAAGAAAATGAAATTCGCTCGTCACTTGAAAATAGCTAGCCGTGGGAGAAATTCCCAGCAAATCCCTATCTCAGATCCAAATTCCCAGTTCCAGCCTGTGAGCGGCGGCACCGGCAGCATATTGCCACAACCAGTTTCCCCAACAAATCCAGCAAAACTCAAACAATTCCCGGAGATCTCACAGGCAGTGACATAGAAGCACTCCCAAGGAATCCAGAGCCTCTTCACACCCCACAGCTCTTCTAGAGCGTAGACCTAAGACCCACTCGAGAGCTAACTCTAGCCACTTTTTGCAACTTGAAACGTTTCGAGAACACTCACGTAGTCCGGTACAAGTACAAAACTATAACGTGAAATTTATTCACGCACACTTCCTGGACAGAGATCATGGTCGGGGTCCCGAGTCCCTTATCTCTCGAGGCTGCACATCCTTTAAATTATTGATTTCGAACTGGACGAGCACCCGGCAACTATTCGATAAATCCACTGTTCTCATAGGAGCACCCAGCCTGCGGGTTGAATTTAAACGTTCCGTCTTCCCTCGGGAATCGAGGGATAGCACAGGGTGCACCAATTGGGAAAACAAATCAAGAGTCCCGTGCGGCAAACGGATATCCTTCGGGCACATCAATCACATTTCAATCACCTGGCCACCCGGCGGCCTTAAATTGTCATCACGTTTTGACTTCAACAATTTCCGCACTGATGCACCATCAATGGGTGTAGTAGATCCGGCTGGGTAGTCGACTTTACCACTCTTTGGCGCAACCACCTTAAGCCAGATAAGTCGGATTACACTACAGGGTGCCAGTTAAAATCCTGTGAGTTCTCCGCTTAAATCCCGAAATCCCCACGACTTACCAAGATCCTCTTCATTTTGATACCGCCAGGGAAGTACAGGGTGTGTTTGCTTTGCGACGAAGTCGACTTCAGGCGGTGGTGGCCAACGGAAATTTTAACTCGCGATTGATGCGCCAGCGGATGACTCCGATTGTCTTTATACCCGGCCCACCTGCCACTAGCGATATTTTTTGTGATGCCGATTTAGCCGGCCCGACACGTCGTATAATGCAATTGTTTTGCTGTTCTGTTTTCCCATTTCGCTTTCGTTAATTTTAATTTATTCATCCCATTCAAGAAATTGGTTTCGCGTTTGCAACACTGATTTTCACGTGCCACCAATTTCGATCGGAATTATCCCATATTTTCTAGACCATGGGCCCGAGGAAGGGATGAGCCGATGACAAATTAATTCTCGATAGATGTCTTTATTCCGGTGCAATGTACTTTGGCATCGATACCTTCGGCCTTGATATTTTTTTAAAGTAAAAAAGTAATCGTATCCAATTTAATCAGTGCACCGTCGGTTAATTCCCCGAAGCACGCGCCCGCATGGCGCACGTTTCTGCGATTTAACAATATTAGTCAACAAAATTTTTATAATTGTGCAAGCAATTGATGGAATTTTGTCCTTAAATTATAAATTGCAAAATAATAGTTTGTATTTGATATGTTTTCTGAGAAAAACATGTTTCAAATATTATTCCACAAAAAATAGAGAACTTGCCTCAATAGTTGATTCATAATTTCACAAAAATACGCTCCAGCTAAAATTAAAAATTCGATTAAAGATTCCAACTTAAATATTTGTTCTTCTTCCGATTTGGTAACTTTATAGGATTAAAGAACGTGTTTCTCATTTTTTGCTTAAAAAGGTTCAATTAACAACAACTTTACTAAATAAAGAAAACATTCAGAACTGAAAGCATCCTCAACGGAATCAAAATACGCCTAATTAGATGAGTCAGAATTGCTGTTGAAAGTTAAAATTAAATATTTTTCCGGTGAAAATATTCCATAAAACAAAATTTGGTGGGTTCATGGCTAAAATAATTTATGAATTATTAAAAAGACTGTCGTAATAAATCAAAATATTTCTGATAAAATTCAAACCTTATTCTTCTTATATATTAAATCTTCTAAAAAAACATAATTGAACTAGCAGGTATATTTTAAAAAGCGTCTGGAAAAATAATGATTTTATTTATGTTTTAGGGAATATAATTCTCACAATTACACCAATATTAAATATTTGAAATAATTCGTTTTAATTTTCTCTGACTGTCTAATAATCATTAAAATTAGATTTATTACCTAGGAATACGTTCAACTTTAAAAAAGAGTACAGAAGGTCAAATTCAAATTCCTCAATTTTTTTAATTTTTAAAAATTAATGAAGCTAATTACAAAATTCTATAAAAAAAATATAACTTTAATCTGCGCTTTTCTGTCCAGAACCGTTTTTAAAGAGCCAGACAAATATGGAAAAATTGGTTCTGTATGCCATAGAAATGTGACACCATAAGAAATTGAAATAAAAAACGCAGTGATTGCAATTAATTGGGTTTCGTAATTATTTCTACGAGGCATATTTCGAAAATATGGAAATATTATATACATGCAGTGGCACTAATATTTTGTCTCCCCATTGGTATTCTATTACGTGGACGTTAATTCATTAAGAGTCCTTTATCTTCCCCGCAGTTCATCACGGGCACATGATTATGTCGCCATTCTGATTTTAAGAGACGATGCATAATCCACACTTCACTAGTAATGCAAAAACAAAATATTCGATTCATTAAGGCAAAAATACGGAAAATGTATCCTATGTTTTTTTATTTCATAATATTGAAGTTTTTATAGACAGGATACATTTCTTTCTTTCTTGAATAAAAGCGTGCTGAAATTGCTTATTACATTAAAGATTAAAGGCCCCAGTCGGGGATTTGTGCAGAACACTGCCCTTGTCAAAAGAATTGCAAAATGGTCATATTGGAGGAAAATCCTCGTGTACTCCGATACTTCTATTGTTAATTTTGAACAAGTATTGGTGGTGGTCTAAAGTACATTTGAAAAATGCGTTGATTGTAAAAGGATCAAGGTATAAAAGCGTCGATATTCGATTCACGCTCCTGTTTAATATTTTTGTCATATTTACTTGTTGGGATCACGCGGACATCCTCTGCCAAAAATTTGGTGAATCTTTTGGGGCTAACTTGAGAGATACTTGGGCAGACGCCACACCTCGTTTTCGTCGCAATAATCCAAGGTGTTCGGGCGGTAACTCACCTACCTCCTGGTCCCGGCCGCTGACAAAACACCATAGAAACATCGCAAGGACGGGCTCCGGAAGTTTTTCAATGAGCCGAAATGAAATTAAAAGTTTTGCGGCGTAAGACCAGCACGAAAGTTTTCTATTGAAAGTTGCCAGCAACTCAGTGTTTCTAGGCTGGTGGTAATTAGCTCCTTTTGTTGTTACCCTGGCGAAGTTTCGGTGGGTCTTACACAAAGGACCGGCCGGCAGAGCCGCAAGGAAAAATTGCAGGGAAAAAGGCTAACAGGAAAGCCGAGCAAAAGTTCCCAGTTCCTTCTTTTTTTCCTGAGGTAATTTACAAAAGGGGGAAACAATTAATGAAGCTGATTTTGTCTGGTTTTTGTTAATTTCCTCCCCGCCCGCCAAGAGCCCGAAATATATGTGAGAAGATAGGTGGAGAAGAACCGGATGCCACGCCGCTGCTCTTTTTTCCTTTTGCGCGAATTAAAAATTAAATATTTAACTTTGTTCGCTTTCCTTGCCAATTTGCAAGTGCGTCCCCCGCGAAATGTGTACTTTTGCGGGAATTTCTTAATTAATCCGCAGTAAAAACGGAATCCTTGGCACCCTCCGGCTGATTTATGGAAAAGAAACTTCCAAGCTCATTTTCACACCCCTGCATTGTGGGAAAAGTGGCAAACATTAATTTGAAGAAGTTTCGCTCCCTCTGCCAGCCCACCCGCACCCGCGCCTAATACGCCGTTTGTAGCCATGGGTTTTTTCTAGGGATCATGTCCTTATCCGTCTCGCAAGTTGTTTGCGGAGGGAAAGGAAAGGACATCAAATTATCGCATATGCAAACACACTTAGCTATAAATATGCTTATGGGGATATGCTCGACAGTATTTGCATGCTGGAAATTTGTTGGCACGGCCGTATTGGGTTTTTGATAAATTGAGCTGATGGGTTGTGTGTCGGCAAGTTCTAACCCGGTTTGATTCAATTTAACTGCGTTTATTCAGGGCTTACTCAATCTATGATTATAGAGTTTATCTTGCTCACCATTTTCTATCCAACGCGACTCACAAAAACAGGATCCCGTACCTGAAAGACGAGAAACGAAACCTTTATGATCATTCACATTCATTGCAACAGCCAAATTAAGAAATACATTTCAGTGTAGCCGTTCGGTCCGAGCTTGGTATGCTTTTGCTTTCGGCCGTGTATAATTAAAAATCAAAACAAAAAACAACACATTACTCCGCCAAGGTGTGTGTAACAAAAATTGGCTGAGAAAAACAAGAAAAGCTACAGTCTTAGAAAATTTGCATGTATGAAAGAAATTAGACGATATGAATGTGAAAATGTCACGTGGATTGTAGAGAGAAACTACGTGTGTGCTAATTCAGTTTCTCAACAATTTCGACACAAAAAAGGACGCATGGCACACGGAGTTTGATTTGCTTTTGATTACAAGACAGACGGACATTGATTTTCACTCGGTTGAATACGAAATTCTTAGACGAAATGCCGATTTATGCAAGCAATTATCAATTTGCGCAAATGTTCAAAATCTACATAAGACAGAATACGTAATTGACTTCTTTGCAGCGTTTTTGTGTTCCTATAACAAAATAACTGCTATAATCTCCAATTAAAATCAAAATTTCATCTTAATTAAATTTGTAAACTATTTATTGCTTTTACCAAAAGTTTGGAGTAACTATTTAGTGCAATTATTACACTATTAGATTCATTTTTCGGGATTTTGAGAATTTCCTTTGAGTGCCTCAGGTAGTCTTTGAAGTATGTGAAATTTCTAAATTTTACTCATTAACCCGAGTGAAACTTTTGAACTAATTAAAAGTAACCCTCTTTTATAGTTATCTAATATTTCTGATAGCTTAAATCTTATTGATTAAATAGGAAACGTATGAACGAATGTCTTTGTTCTTTTAATGTTGTTTGGAGGATCGAGATTAAAGTAGGTAAAATAGATAAATGATTTAGGAATGCTACCTGAGGTGTTACATTCTGCCCTTTTTCCGGGACGTTGTAGCCTCATTACCTCGGAAAATGACTTTTTACATCGAATCTTTTCCATTTGAAAATCGGGAAGGTACACAATAAGTCATATTATCAGGGCCGTGGTGGTGCCGCGGCACCGCCGTGGAGTGGCCCTCGTGCCGCGTCGCGGATTGCTTCATACCTGAGGAATGCGTCGTGAAGAATCCTCTAGTCGCATGCGAGACACGTCCACATCTACCTCGAACGAAAGTGAAAATTGAACTGTAAGTCATTAAATCGGAAGTCAGCTCCGTGCGCCGGGCACAATCCACGTCACTTTCAATTGTTCGGGCCCTAAAAGGCCCGCACCCACACGGCCGGGAATAATAAAAATAAGAAGCGCAAGAAGAAATCCATTTGCTCGAGGAAATTCGTCAGCGTCATGATACATGGCTTGTCATTTTCTTCATTTTTCATCGTTCTTGAGCTTTTCAATTTTATTTCGTGCCTTGTCTGAATTTTTGCTCCTTCCCAGCGCTTCTAAGGAAGGAGCAGAATGGGCTGCGACTGTGGGTGGATCCACAATGGGGTTGCCAACTTTTTCAAGTCGTGCCATTCAATGCAAATACTGACAAAGGTTTTGTATTTCGAACAAAAATTAATAAAAGCTTTTATAGAGGAGAATGTTAAATTAACTAAAAAGTCCGTTACGGAAGGCAAATATTAATTACACCAAGATTCATTGCTAGTCCCATTCCCCTGGTGTTTTTTTTAGATATACTGCAAGCAAGAAAATAATTGGCCCAAGGAGTCCTGATGACCTCTGAATTAGTTAGGGTACAAGGAAGATACCTTTTGCGTACAGGATTTTAAAATTTTTGTGTCAGAGTGCTTAAATAATGCATGAATGACAAAACAGAAGACTGGCAACACCCTGCCCGACAGTGACTTTCTTCTGAATAAGGGACAGGGTCTAAAGGCAGCGAAAAAATTGCAAACGTGCACGACCTGTAACCGTCTTGCCCTTTCCAATCTGTGGCGAAAAAAATCTCCCCGCCAGCTTGTGAAATGCACGGAATCACAAGGAATCTCTTTATCGCCGCTGCTAGGGCGCCCGCAGGATGGAGCTTTTATCTGCATACATCCCGCAAACACTAAGTATCCCGCTTTACTCCCTTTATTTGCCATTATACGTCGAATGGGACGGTCTTAACAATAACTAGAGTGCTCTCATAAAACATTTATGCGCCTCATTCTCCGTGCGGGCCGAGCATAAATATATAAATCCATTTCCATAGTCACTACCTTCTCCTATATCATCCGGGACGGCCACTTATCTTCCGCGCTCTATGCCAAGTCAGGAATCCCGGCTCCCCAGTACCACGAACTCTGCATTTTCCGGGCTCCTATCGGAGCAGCGTGTGGTGTGCGGCAAGAGGGGGTTTATGCTGCACATACGTTTCAAATTACCTTGTTGCCTTGTCAGTGACACTAGTTCAGTTCACGCGGTCGCCTTAAGTGCATGAAGATCCCCCGGGAGCCCGAATATCCCCTTTCTTTTTACCCATGTCGCAAAAGGAGCTATTGGCCCCTTGCTGCACTTTTTGCCAGCCCCACTCCATGCCTGAAGTAAAATCTTCAAAAGTCGATAAAAGGCGATTTCGCCACGAAGAAGAGGAACTGTGGCAGTCGCTCCTCGAGGCATAAATAAAAATGAAATTCTCGGGAACCACCGGGAGCCAGGCTACTTGCCGCTTCTGCTGCCGCCTTCCATGAAATTGGCCAAAGTGGATGTTGAAAACTTGGCTTTAGACCAGCGTGAATTTCCCTTGGATTTCGCCTCCTTCGCCGCACTTGCCTCTGGACTAGTCCGTCCACCGGCAGGCCAGACCAGAGCCTTTTCTACTTTTGCTTCCTCTAACCTAAGGTCCATTCAGAAAATTTCTACCACGGGCCACTTTGCGTTTAATACTTCATCTGAGAATTGCCACAGTTGCAGATTTAGAAAAATTTCGACTTTTTCATTTTGTTGCCCCCTTCCCCACTCACTGTGCCTCCCCGCGCCATCGTTTCCCAACTCCATTTTTATCCCTTTGTATGCAAGGGCAAAGTTGCCGGACTTTGCGAGCCAAGGGAGCGGGTGCCCCTCTCGGTGGAAAATTGCACGAAACAAAAATGGCATTTGGCACCGATTAAGTTTTATCAGCTTTGATTTAGCGAACGAGTCCGCGGAATCCCAGCATGCATAGGACCAGTGGTTTAATTCAATTTTTTATTGCTGCCCCTTGCACGGGGGCAATGTTCCGCGCGAATATCCCAATGTAACCGGGACCTAGACTTCGCCCTAATATAGGCAAGGTTTGTGCCATTTTAAAATTTTATACTACCACTTACAGAGTAACCCTTTTTTCGAGGGCTATTTGAATGAGGTTTATTTTTTATCCGTCCAGGAAATATACGAACTGTGTATATCCGTGACATTTGAATTTTTCAATGGGTTTAAATAAAATTTTCAACTCGTTTAGAATTTGATTTGGACAATGTTTTAGCGTTGTTTATTGAGATGGATTTGGGTACACCCGGTGGTACAAATCATTTTAAAGCAGAACAACACAAAAGGAATACCTACAATGGTTTTTGTTTGATTTTTAAATAAATTTATAGAACTCGTGAATTTTGTAACGCTTTGCTTTTCACGTAGTTTAATTCCAAACGGAATGTGAGTACATTTAAAACTATTCATATATCAGCTTTCCATTTTTGGTATTTTTTATTTTTTTATAAAATAAAGTAACAAATACCACTGCGATGTTTTTGGGAGATCCTTACAATTTCTTCGAATTTGGGTTTTGGGCGGGATCTTTTCTCAGTCATATCCTTTTTTAAAGCGTATTTTGTTTATTTTTTCCTTGCTACTTTTTATTATATTTATTACTTTGTCTTTTAACTAGGTATCGAGTATCTCCGTAATAACCCACGTATGGTTTCTGTGAGAAAATAGTCTTTTATAATCCATAGTGTGGTATAAAGAAATGGTTTTATCGTTTTTGTGCCTATTTTCAGATATCGCACGGCTCAATTTAAGGGCTCCGCGAAAATAACCTGATGCGGGCTCCAAACTAATTTAGGTAACGCTTATTATCTACCGTTTATTTCTTTAAGTTGAGAAGTTTATTTTCTTTTATTTAAAAAACGAACTAAATAAACAAGTTCCAGTTTCCTATTTTGTAGTTTTGTAGTTACAGGCATATTCGTGCACACAAAGTTCTTGAAAGTAGTTTCTCCCTTGTAAGTGTTTTGTTTCGGGACTTAACAAACAACTTCAGAATAAATGGGTAACCTATAAGCACTTTGGTAATACACATCTATTTCTGTTTCTATATGACTGAGTGAGCCTATTGGCAAGATTTTGTGGTTCCATAAATGGGGAAGGACGGACGTACAAAATAAACCCATGCTGGGCAAATATTGCACTTCTTCCAAAAACATCGACCCGAATAGAAAATCGTTTATTTACTTGCCCCACGCAATCCTGTCTAGAGGACAACTATGCATGTGATTGCAAACAACTTAACGAGTTTACAAGAGCATTGGGTGCGCAAAGGGCTAGAGTGTACGTCCCTAGGGCGGTGAAGTGACATCGTTCTAAGTGAACGAGACATCGTTCTAAGTCCGAAAAGTTCCCATCAAGTTATTAGTTTATCGAGTTATTACTTGTACCCCACTTTAAATTAATTTTCGTCTCCGTATCAGTCCCAAAGGCGATGTTTTCTGCTGACGAACTGTTTCGTCATAACCGCCAGAATTCCTATAAATTTTAGTGGTGCTTGAGTAGTACTTGAATACCCCATACGTCCCCACTGTCCGTCATCCAAGACGTTTTTAATTTGCGCTATCCAAACATTCAAAGGGTGCCGAGGCTGGTAATTAAAAATTTACGACGAGGACTTACTGCCACTGCGTCCTTCCTTCTGCATTTCTTGACTGTTGTGGCACATACGGACAAGTAGATCAGTATCGCCGGTCTTGGCCACTAGCGTAGCACTTACGTAACCCATATCCACTTTATGGGCTGTCGTTATCCCATGCTCGAGTATCGTAACACTTGATTGTCACAACAATTTGCCAATGCCATAAAGGCGAGACTTGAAAAGTTTACAACATAATTCCTCCAGCAGTCCCCTCTGCGTCCACCAGACCGCACCAGACTAGGCAGCCCCACTATGGGGAGTTATGTTCAATCATAAAAGCATGCCGTGTTATGGGAGTTATGGACTGTTCCATCAATACATCCCTCACTAACCCCGGAAGTGCAGAGATGCGTGGACTCCCTGAATTTTGAAGTAATGACGACAATATGTTCTGTGATAGCCAATATCGAGAACGAGCTGCTATGGAGCGTGTTCTTGTTGATTCAGATGATGCCTCCAAGAAATTTTATCGCCGGAACAAAAGGGGCTAGATATGTCTGTCAACTTGTGGACAACTTTAAATGCTTCTAAAAGGGAAGTTGACAGTTGACAGTTTGGACATTTCGAGTAGCAATTGAAGCATCTTCAATTGCAGTGCAAAAATTGTGGTGCATGAAGTACTCACTCTCAATTTTTTAATGTGGCCATTTGTTTGAAGTAATTTAGTCAACCAATAAATGTCTAGCATAAAGAAGACATTCTGAGTTGAGTAAAGAATATTTCCGACTATCAAATGGATTTTAGTATTTCATGTATTGTTTATATCTCTTCATGTTGACCGATTGGTGAGGAGTTCAAAACGACATTATTCAACAAAATGATGCTTCAGCGATATCCGTATAAAAATTACATATCAAGTAATTAAACTTCGATAACATAAAAGCACTAACTTACCCACCGCCATGAATAAACTACATTTTTTTAAGCCGTATGGTGAAGTTCTTAATTATAAAATAATGTACTTGTTTATTCATAGCTGTATTTATTTTTTATATTTGGTTTCCCAGTCTTAAAGCTACTTTTGTGAATCCTCCATATGGATGATTTTACTGATCTATTTTCACAAATTCTACTTACTGCGTGCTTTAAATCTTTAATGCATTCTAAGTAACTTTAACCAATGGAGATTTCGTTAAAATTTCATGATAATTCCCATAATAGAATTCAATATATACTTTCATTTTGAAAGAGCAATGCGTATTTAAGACGTCGTAGGATATTTTGCGTTTGTTTCACTAAAATGCTTTGAAAGGTGCTTAATACAGAAATCAATATATCAGGATATATTGTTTGTATTAATAATAATAATTGTTAATAATTGTTATAAAATCCAGTAAAAACAAAAAGATTCCAGTCATTTAACAGGATGGAACAGTGCAGTATATTGTCGATGAAAAAGAAAAAAATTAAAAGAGCATTTCTTTAATTTTGAACTAATTCTAAGAAAGAAAACTTTAGAAGTCAATGTCCTATATTTTAACTGTAAGAAATACTAACATAACGAAACCTTCTTCATATTTTTGATATGCTTTGTAAATTTTCCAATGCAATACAATTTTAAACTTACCCTGCATTCAATGGAAGTTTTACGAACTCCTTGGTCAATTTGACTTACGTTCAAAAATTTTGGGATCAAAGCTTATCTTATGTACCTTGTACAGCATTTAAATCCTTTTTACAGAGAAATTCTATACATGAATAGATTTTTCTGAGAAAAGAAGCAAAGATATTTTAGAGCTCAATAATCCGAAAGTTTTTATGACTTTTAATAATAATGCAGTTTAAATCTATGCTACTGGCAAAATAAAATACCAATTAATTTTATCTTGGCTAATTGAATACTCTTACTGTTCAATTAAGAACTTCAAAGTACAAAAGGTACAGCCAGAGATACTTTAAAGTAATCTATAATTAGTTGTACGCATTTCAGTAATTACGTGAATTACAGTCTCCCAAAGGTCCCCGAATTATAATAAATCCCTCAGGCGCGAAGCATTCATTTAAGCGCGACCACGAATCTGTGAAACTGAAGTTTCATTAAGCGCAAAAGTAATTTGACTGGCTGTCATCTTCCATCATTAAATATTGGAAAAATCCATCAATCGAGGTCCTTCGAGGGTCACAAAAGAGGAATTTTCGCTGCCATAATTAAAAACATAATTTTCATATCGATGAGTAAAATTGAGGTACTGAAGAGGTGTAATTCAAAAAAGATGTATTTTTTTCTGTTTTCCAATTAATTTTTTATTTTTTATGAGAATTTCTGATAAGTTTGATTTAGAGATCAAAAGTTGAGCAAATAGGCCGTAAACGAAATTTCGTTCACTTTTCGTTAATATTGTCATCATACTGTCCTTTTGGTTGACCACCCCGATAATCCCTGAAAACCATCGTCATTTTAGGTACAGGACTGCGGTCTGCTCGTGACGATCTCATCCAGGAAGTATGCCAGTCAAACGAAGCGATTTCATTAATTTGATAAAATCCCAGACCAATTATTTAACTTACATAAAGTCGATGTTTCCGAAACGAAGTAATAATGAAAATTGCGTGATGGAAAATCGCCGATAAATGTTTTTGCCTCGGGATTGAAAGGTTCGCGGGTGGAGACCCGGAGACCAGACCTCAGTCAAAAGTTAATTTCGAGGTCCTGTGTCCTCGTCTATCCGAGTTGCTATCTCGTCGTTCTTGACAGACTCTGGGCTCACCAGGACTCAATATCCGCGATTGACGAACATACTTATGCTGGGACAGGGCCAGGCCCGGTTCAGTTCGATGCCGGTGCCGCACCGGGACTCCCCGGGGATCGGAGGGAACTCCCTCTCCATATTTGTTACAGTTCCATCCACAGCCAGACTGACTGACAGATTTTGTCATTGCGTTGAAAATTGATTCCTCTGGGAGCTCCAGATTCCCTTTTAATGAAGCGCTTTCAAATTTAATCTCTTTGCAGCACTGTGTACGCACCGCGCTGGGAATCAATCAGTTAGGCAAAATAGGACTGATTTCGACGAGTGCTGGGAATTGTTGCGGTCGAAAATAGGTGGAAATGAGGTGCTTGTTAATTTGCTGCATATTTATACTGCAGGAGGAATGATTGGACCCATTCAGAATTTATAATTGCTGCCGTAATGTAGGTACAATATTTTCGCACGGGATAGCGCAGGGTTCCCGGTTTGGTCCCACCCGCTCCAACAGACGCGACATAGGTGGCTTCGCTAGAACTGAGCGTTGGGCGTTGACCACAGTGGGCTTCATGTTGCAGGATAGTTCTGTTGAGGTCTATAAAATTGGGGCTAATATAAAGTCCATGAATGTTTTATGAAGATTTTTGTTTTCTATGTCGGATTAATTCTCGGATAAATGTACACGAATTATTTATAGATCATTATTTTGCGGCGAAATAGAAAACTTGGTCTACAGTCATTGCATTATTAGCTAAAGGTTGTTTAATGGCCAACTAAAGTCATTTAAGTTGGTTAACATAATGGAATTGTAATTAACTTACCTATTAATAAAATACCTACCTTTTATTAATAATTACGGCATATCGAGATCCGTTCTTGAGGCCGGAATTGTTCGACTGACACATGATGGGACATTTTAAATGAAAATTGGCTTCTTCTCTACGATTATAGAGAAATGGTATTTCATAAAGTTTTCGATTGATACTACTAATACTAATTCTCATTTCAATTAATTAATTTAACATTCGTTAGAATTTTTTGCTACATGCTTATTCAATTTTGAATATATTGCTAGAAGTAGGGTTTCTCTTCAAAATGCTTTATATTTTCCAAAGAATTTTCCTCGAAAAAATCATGAAAATTATCTATTCCAAAATTTGAGATTATTATTTTTTATTCAGATTAAATTCCGATATATTCTTTAATCATGTTCTGTAGACAAGCATAAGTGATTTCTTCTTACGTTTCAATCTGTTGGAAAAGCTTTAAAATCAACGAAAATAAATCACGATCGCTAACACCCCTCAAATCATCTAACAACTGATTCTGACAACTGAAAGATTTCCCAAATAATTGAAAATGGTCAAAGTATGTCATCACAAGCGTCTATAGTATCCCCCTGTGATCCAGGCCAACGTCCCGTATCCCGCTCCACCCGTATAACAACAACTAGGAGAACCATCAGTGCATTGACAAAGCCCTCAATTTCCACATATATCGGAAACAGGACGATATCGCATATTCAACAAGTAGGTCCCCACAAATCGTCCAGGATTCATCCCCCGTCATCCCCCGCAAAGCGAGCACATTTATAGCGGCGGCGGAGGCAGCGAAATGCCATCATGCCGTCTTCGCTCCCTTCTCCCGAAGGGCTCAAGCTCAAGCCGTAGCCAGAGCCACGCCATTGGAGGGAGCACTAGAGCACTAAAATGCCCTCAAATTTTCTGGCTGGCATTTGTTCAAAAGTGCTATAAATGATTTTTGTTCGCCCCTCGGGAGCATGCCTCCGGAACAGGACAGCGCACAGGGGATGGGATAGGAGGGCTAAGATTCAGGGCTTAGGGCACATCAATTGCATCAAACGCCCTTTGAATCAAAAAAATTCTTTCCCTGCGGCTTTTCTATTTTGTTGGGGAAGGGGAGTGAAGGGAAGGGCGAGCGCGGGATGCCAGGGGATAAAGTAATTTTCTGTCCTTTGGAATTTCAGAAATTTTTTTTAACCATCCTCGTACCATGTCGCACCTCACTTGGAACGTTGAATTAAAACATGTCAGCCAGTCAGGTAAATGGGAACAGACAAGTAGACAAATTTCAGGTAGAGGTTGCCGTTCGTCTGGAAAACGTGTCGAACATCCAGAATCAATCAGCCAGAGAATCGGAGGACATACAGGTCGACAAGCAGTGCACTTCGACGACCCGTAATCATTAGACGACCTTCTTGGACGGCATCCAGGGACGACAGTAGACTAATCGCTAGACTGACTGTCAAACTTCCAAAATTACCGATGCCATGACAAACCGATTTTCATACGGCAAATGCACAACGCCGTGGGCCACAAAATGCTATTAAGAAGGCGGATGCAATCCACCCCATCGCCTTGTTGAGACTTGAAAGATACACCAAGAGATATATACGACGATCACTTTCTATTGTTGGTAAACAAGCGCGAATCTTTTACCCAAGGAGTCCCGCCAGGATGAATCACCCGTTGTGTCCCCCGGGAGCTCTCAACCTGCTGTACATCCTGTCACCTTCGAATGGAACAATCAATTCATGCCGTCTTGTTGCCGCCAGAGGCAATACCACTGTATCCCGGTGCCACCATTGCCACCGTTGTTGCCGCCTTTTATGCTTCCTTGCAGGGCAGCAATGCCAAGAAGACATAGGGTTGCACATTAACATTTTTTAAAGGAGGCAGCTCGAAAAACTGCGAGATAAGAACCCCGCCTGGTTCACCACCTCACCCGGGAGTTCTCCGCCCGAATGCTATTGGATCCAGGGATTCCTGGAGGATGAGCATCAAATAAACTATTTCATATCCGAATAGTGTGCCCTGCCCGGGAGCACCGAACTAGAAAGGTTTTTGTTGCTTTCAAGATGGCAGCGGCACGATATGAACTTCCGATGGTTTCACGTCTAGTTTTCGGCATGTGTACCTCCCGGAAGGGTGGTCCTTAGTTTTGTCTAGTTGGGTTAGAGCTCGCATCTTCTGAAATCCTGGGCGCTGAGATATAAGAAAACAAAAGGAAAATTAAACCTCGAACGAAGAAGAAGTCTCTGTGCAGCATCGAGTCCACGTGAGTGTAATGAAAACGTGAGCTTTATTGTGTTCCGTGGTCGTTCTAGATTTTCGCTTTGTTTACTGTAAATAGACGGGTCGACGATGGGATGCTGCATATCCCAGTTTGCCACCTCATACCGGTGCCCACGGGCTCGCATTGTTTCCCATTTGATACCCTATAGTCTATAGACTATTCCTGGTACACAGGAGATTGGGAACTCAATCTAGAGTACTATACTATTGATTCCGTCCTTCATGCACGGCTGGTGCCGCTGCTCCTGGATGTTTTCCTGCTCTCCCGAAAATACTTCTCTACTTAGGACCTTTCCGGCAGCCAAACACAAATTAAGCTCGACAGTAGCGGCAGGTTTTATTATGTTTGAATACGTAACGAGATAATATCCGCGGACGGATCTAGCCGAGTTGCCTGGATGCACCTTTTGGGTTCGGGGCCCAGCGATTTTCGCCGGAGGTAAGGAGCTCTCCATGACTGCACGGGTTGTTCATCCCGTTGAAAACTTAGGACTTTGTTTACACCGCTTCAGGACACGCTCCTGCTATAGTCTACTAGTCGGACGATTATTCGCCGCCGACGAGGAGGCTTGTTCTAGAATTCCGGTAGATGTAATTATCAGAGCTCCAGGACTACCTGAAGCTGTTCCCGAGAGAACTTTGGCGGTAATGTGGCGTTTCGGGTCATGGAAGAAGTCTTAATTATACTTGCGGTTATTGATGTACGCGAGCCCGAACTATTTTGGACTTATATCGCCACAGTAGTCAAGCACTGAGGATATTCTGGGCTTGTTGTTAACGAGTTTCAAATGCAAAGTGGGAAAGATATTACGTCGTTGTAGTTTCAGGAACATTTCAAGAATATGCTTTAGCTTAATAGAGGAATGAAACACAAAATTGGCACATTTGCAGGACGAACTACTATTTCATTTTCTAAATGTATAAAGTGCAGAATTTTATAAGTTCTGAGAACTAATTTTAAAATTAATTTTTGCACAGTATTCAGTTTTTGTTTATTATTTCATTTATTTTCAAAAGACGTCGATACTTTTTATGAAATTTGGTAGTCGATTTTGTTAATCAAAAGTTATAGAAATTAAATTCCACAAAGTTGCAAACAATTGCACTAAACAGATCTTGAGTCTTGATAGGCGTCGTTACCCGTCATTTTGGTTGTTTTTGTAAAGAATGCAGTAGACTAAATTTAATTTCAATGCTATTCTCAGGAACTTTAAGAACTTGGCAGATAGCTCAATTTATTTTCGATTAATTTCGGAATAAAGCAAAATACTTTGGGAATATCTCCTTTCTAGGACAGAGTCAATTATTCTGTGCACGTTTTATGGGAACTCTTGTATTTCTTGAAGAAAAGTCCTTGTTCTATTAACATTGTTTGGAAAATTATAGCTGGGAACATGTTACAGTCGCCCGCCCTCAAACATGGTTGCTTTAGTCGTAATGACATCTTTCCGTGACATCCTGAATTTATCCCTTTATCAAATGGCCCGAAGAAGAATACTGTCCGCCATCATCTGTCTTTGGATATATGCAGGGTATTCCCGCTTCGCAAATATTGCATAAAGCATTCCAGGGCATTTAAAAACATTTCGTTCTCGGGATTCGCATACAGTCCCGCACTATCCCTGAACATGTCCCGCTTTTTGTCTGCATCCCACGCCCCTCTGTTTGTCTGTTCCTTGTCGGGATTCAATTATTCATTTGTGGCATGTCATCCAGAAGTACACATCTGCTGGATGAGCTTAATGTCATTTCATGTTGGACATCGTGAGTTATCAAACATTGAGCCAAAAGTACCGCATCTGCTGCATTATCCTATTATCATACCACGGGATTCACTTTGTGGAGTCCTGAGAGTCCAGGGTAGGGCTGGGTGCGCTGGCACATCCCAGCTGTGCAGTTTGGCATCATTGATAAAGCACTTCCGTCGCCGCATCACAGGGTCCTGTAGGAGTAATGGAAGCGCTTCACAGAAAGCCGGTTTGCAAATAGTCCAGAGTCCAGAGTTATTACATCGAGGAATCGACGCACTTACAGGGACAGAGCAACAAGATCCGTCCTCATCGCCACAGTTTAATTGGTAAATATTTAGGATTTTGAGAAATCTGCGCCAAAGGTCATCTAGTTTCAAATAATATAAAGCCCCATGACCTCCATGTAGCTGCTTCCTGAAATTGGTGAGGACCACCGAAGGACACCATAAGCAACCTGAAAGATTGAACGGGTTCAGGGAAAGGTTTCGGACGGAAGCGCTTTTAATAGGAATTCGATTATCGAATTATCTCACATTCGGCTGAGCCTTCTGGCACGGGCTTCTCGAAGCACTTCAATTTACGAGGAATGGCTAAATCAAAACTGTTTGTAATTGCGCCCTATTTCCATAAACAAGTGCACCCCACGCCATAGCACCATTTTCCATCTTCCGGGCGATAAATTTTCTTCAGGTCTATCCCTTTCGGATTTCCAAAACCTACTCCTAAGCAGCCATTAAGTGCACTTGCCACTCGATCGCCGTAAACAATTCTCAATTTGCTCCATTATTTGCAAGGAACTGCTGCTACACATTCCCAGAACCCGAGGGTGCCAACGCAGAATCTCAACCATTCTCAGAAAGCTCAATTCATTACAGTCAATTAATATTCCTATCAGAATTCATCCTTTTGAAATTCCTAGCACCCGAGGGTGAAATAGGCGGACGAATAGGAGCACACTTTTACACGCCGTGCACGCAACGTAAAACTACATAAAAAAAAAATCTATCTAGCTTAAAAACTTTGTCTCCGAATTTTCTTTCTAATTTTGTAACTCTAACTAATTCTGTAACTTTAAGTTCATTTCTCAAAAACTTAGCACAGTGCTTACTACTACAGTTAGCACCTTGTAGAAGTACAGACATTTGATGGAAAACTCCGTGTTATATTTTAATTTGTTCAATCTAAAGTAGCAATCAGCAGGTCTTTTGAAAAGGAAAACACTTTAAAGTAGAAGAGAATCTTTTATTGATCAGTGTTAAACGCCTGACTCGTATGTGTTCTTCGAAACAAGAGAATTTACACACGCGCAGGTTGACCACGTGGTATGAGGTTGAATAGCATTCCCTGCCCGTTTTTTAACACCATTATGGCGATATTTGCCATATGTGAATATCAAAAAAGATTTGCATAAAACAAGCGTCTATAAAATTCTGTTCCCAAGCCGAACACAATTCCCTGTTAAAAATGTTTTATGGATAATAGTGGCACGCCAAATATTCGATCAATAGGAAGTCGACCACATTGGCACGTTTAAGCTGCGTGCTGCTGTAATGCAAATTTCACGTAAAATGTAAAACTTCCGCAAATATTTAGCAATTTTGGAAGGAAAGCATTTTCGTGACTAGTGGTGATGTCGGGCCGCGACGGGCGGCCAATGATGCGGGTGGCAAAAGAGACAGGAGTCACTCACTTTATTTGGGATTCGTTGCACTGCTGCAGGTCTTTTTCGTCCATTTAGTGAGTGTTATTTTTTTATTTGTTGATTTTTCGTGAAAAGAGCTGTAAAGTAGCGATAACAGGGAGCAGTCAAACGCCATCAACCACGAAATACGTGCCTGCTCCATGAATCACACACAATACGGAATAGGGATGCTGGAACAGAATACTGGGACACGAGCAGGAGCAGCGGTAGCGGCATCCCCGTCCCGTCCTTCCTCCCGGGGTAAAAGCATAGAGCTCCCGGCACTAAGCAAGTAGTTGGGCCGGCGATAGCTCAAAACGTCAGAAATGTGAGATGAATACTTGATGAGATGGCGGATAACCGATAAAGCAAAATTTCGTGCAAAATATCACTCTTTCAACCCTTCGGTGAATGGCTTGTCAGTGGTTTTATTTGCGTTCCCGACCCTTCGAGACGAGCTCCCCGGGGATTGGCCGGACGGATTGTTGTGGGTGATGAGGCGTTTTTTCCCCGGAATTCTCTCGGGCAATTAGCGATCCCGGCCATATCTGGTCGATAAAGTGTTGCTTGCCATTTGTCATTCGCCGCCTAACTTTGATTGAGCACGACTGACTATCCTCGACCCCCACCCGGGAACTTTGCCTCCAGGGAAACTTTTTCGGGCGTTGGCAGATTAGTCACGACACGACCGGTCTGGCGCCTTTGCGAGTTTCTTTTGAGCTTCTCCCAAATCAGGGTTCGGCGGGAGTCCAGAAGCGTCCAGAAATGTCCAGGTACTTGTTCTGGAACTGGCTAACTGAATACGTGTGCACATAAACGTAATCCTATTATGACGGCATAATAAAATTAGCATGGCCTTCGCAGTCGTAGGCCTTTATTCTTCATTCTCTTAATTAAGGGCACCTAGTGCGAAGGTGGTGTTACGAGGGTACTGAAATCGTTTTTTTATTGCCTACATCCCCTTCAGCGTGTCAGAAGTAAAACAAAAACCTGTCAAAAGATGAATGCTGATAGGAATATTAATTGGCCGTAATGAACTGAAATAGTTAAATATGACTTAGGGCTTGGATTGGCAGAAGAAACTCCCTACTGCTTAAAGCAGTAAATCTGGAACAGATAGTTTCGTTCTGGTGAATAAGAAAATTTGGCTTCCAAAATCATATCTTTAGATACTTTTTACCGAGTGTCCTTCTACTACTAAATATAAACGACTTACCAATGTTTTATTGTACGTTGTTAAATAAAAAATAAAACAAATTTCTCCTTCCATCTCCCAGAGAGAAGGCAATCCAACACATCACGTGCTAAAAGTACTCTTTTTCATAATCTTTAAGTTCATTTTATTGTCCAACGTTTTTACCAAATTGTCTAGAATGTTCTTTAATCTTATAACTATTTACGTTTCTTTAAGAGGGAATGGATTTTTACTTTTATTTTTGTCAACATCAATTAGGAGAAAATTTAATCGAACGTATATGTTAAAAGTAAGTGCGAAACAGTTTGCACTTTCCGAGGATGTGAAAAGGTCAATAACTAACCAACGAAGGAGTATTGAACCCTCGATGACTCATATTTGCTCGCAATTTTCTTCTTCCAAAAGGCACCGTTTATGTTATGTAACAATGCTCCACAAATGGAGCTGATATCATTTATCAAAATCGAATTTCTTGTCTCCAATAGATGCTCTGCATAAAGTTCCGTCTACGCGTAGCATATGTAGATTAATCACAATTTTGTTCACGTCTGTTACTGCGTTTAAATGAAGAAAATATGACCTGGTTGAAAGGGAGGCTTAAACAGCTCGGGATATTGCTGCACCTACGGGAGCTTAAAATTTTAAAATGTTGTTAGGAAGGACAACAAAACATGAAGTTTTTTTTCAAAGGTATAACGTAGCAACGGCCGCGAGGAGATTTCATTTGCCAACCGAAATAAATTTCATCCAGACTGGGACCCCATTCGCCATTGTCACAGCTACGGGTTTGGCAAAAAAAATCAGTCCTTGTTCTCCCGGCGAAATTAACTCATTTCTGCAACTTGGCTCGTAAAATGAATTAACGAAAGAGCGCCTCTAGTGGTTGGAGATTAACCAGTAAACTTAAAAGCCCCGAAATTGCCCCCACCTCGGAGCCGTGAGAGGTGGCGGGCATCAAATGAAATCAGTGGAGCGCCCAATCCCTACATGGGAACATGGGTTCAGCGCACAAAAACACGGTGCTCTCCTGCAAATTGCCACATAACTCAAGAGCACCGAAATGAAATTTGTTTTTCGCTTAGATGTCGACCTCTCACCCTTTGGCGCTTAAACTTTCGGCGGGCAGGGAATCGGGCGCACGAAAGAGCTCCTCCAGAAAAGTCAGGATGATTGCAGGGTGGAAGTTACTCATGCCCCACCGAGGGGTGGGAGATAAAAGCAGCAGATTGCCACTTCTTTAAAAATAATTGCCAATTTAGAGGTCGTTTGTTATCCTTTTCCTCTGCTGTGTTCTCCCTTAGAAGAGCCCCTCAGACGGAATCTGTTCGAGGTCATGAGTCAACACTTGGGCCCATTCATCCATACGAAGGGCAGAAGAGAGGTGCGCGACAGAGCCGAACAAAACGGCACGGAGCAGGACTAGGCGGGGCACTATAGGTACGTGCGGGGGTGTAATATGATATTGGTCTCTCGAACTCAAGGACCTATGGCAGAAAATACAAAAGAAAAGATTAAGGGAAGTGAGCAGCGGTGCTGCCAAACTCAAAGGGGTGCGGATTCCCTGATATCACGAAAAACAAAGTAATTGGCAGCCGGGTGTAGTGTAGCGTGAACCTTAGGCGAAATTAATTAGTCGAGTTAGGGCCCACGAACAGCCCCCTGAGATTAAGTGGAGTTGAAGGTTTCTTCTGTGACGCCGGGGGTGGGCGCTGAGTACTAATGGCTTGTTGCTACCCGACCGGTAAAACCTTTATTTTGACGAAATTAAATTACACCTTTAATTAAAAAGAGAGCGCTGTACGCGCGTTCGAAGTTCATGAAAAATCGCCTATCATCGGCAGACACTCGTCGGGCTCCACCCTCCCGCTGACTTGATAACTTCTGACGGCTTTGTAAAGACGCAGCAGGTGGAATCGAGATGACACGGTTAAGGGTGGTTTGGGAGGAGGAACATGTGCATGCGAAACAAAGTCACAATTTATTTTATTAGAACCGAAATTCCTTCACCTCCATCGGTCCCGGCAGCTCGCTGAGACTTCTTCTTTCACTTAAAATGTCAAGTAACGAAGTGTTCCGAGTTCGTCTGAAGGAGCTCCCAAGCAGTCCAGGGATACTTTTTCAGCCTGGAAAGACTTCAGGATTCCAGAATTGCAGGCATTTCATATGAATCCCTTCACCCGTTCCGTCTGTGGCTCGTAAAGAATTTTAAATGCTTTCTTTAATTAAATTGCTCCGACAAATTCCTGTTTTTTGGTTGTAAAAATGCAAAACTTTTTCATATCTTAAGTTGCGAATAACATGCGCTGGGGTGCCTGGGGGTTTTGAGCGGGCACCCCGGAAAGACCTTTATAGATCCCCGAAGGAAGCAACGTATGCGACTCAAATCTGCCGTGAAATTGATAGTTGTCGGGAAGACGTAATTACGCTCCGACGGCGGTAAGATGACGGCGGCTTCCCAGCTAGAAAAGTTAAATTAGTTTCAGAACAGCGGGTTAATGAGATTTAGAGAATTTCGGGTACGGCAGTGGGCCATTTCTGTGAATTTCGGGCTACCGAGTTTTTCCCTAGAACTGTTAAGAAAACGGGTGGCGGTAGGCAAATGATAGGCATTAGTTGATATGTGACGCTGCTCCTCTTTTCTGTTTGACACAGCAAAACCCCTGGGAGACAATCACATTCCGATAAGGATGAATTCAATAATGTCAACTGTGATGGCAGCAGGGTTCTGTCAGGGGACGTTCTTCTGTAACTTTCCGTGCGGAGGGATTTGGCTGGGAATAAATTCTTTTTTCCCCCAATTTGCAGTGAGGAAAAGAAGGGTTTCAGCAAAATACGAAAATTTTTTCTGGATATAGGCACGCATTTTTTGGTTAGTTGTAGCAGAAAATTAAAGGCATGCGGTATCAACGGTGACAACAACGGTTAACGGTGGTGAGAAATTTCGTTTTATTTTAAACCTTCACTGACCTGAGAAACATGAATATCCGATTCATGGGAGAAAGAATTGATTTTTGCGAAATATGTTTTTTCTATTAAAAATGTATAAGCCCATAATGTTACTAAAGCAAAACTGTGTTGTGAATAAAAATACATTTTTTATTGCATCTTATTCCTGCCTCCATCCTATGAAACTGCGACAAAATGAAATAAATTCCCTATTTTCAAAACTCTTATTCATCTGAAGTGAGGGATATTATGAAAAGACATAGAAACACATTTCGTCAGTCTATAAGTAGAATTTAATAAAATTTCAGATTCACCAAAGTATCAATTTGAAAGCAAAAGCAGAAAGTCTTAGAACTAATAAATATTGAAAAATTCCACGATGTACGTTTTATTGCACCCTATCGGGCTGTTCATTTCCATTCCGATCCATTGTTTCCTCACTTGCTTGTTGTAAAAACACAAAACATATTTTGGGTTCATCCGCCAAAGGTTTGAAATTATTGGTTGGCAGAAAACTGAGTGCAGATTTTGCTAAAAGTGATGTGTATTTAATAGTCCTGCATGTAAAATTTTATTCAGAATTTTAACATATTTCCGCATTCAGTTCTTATGGTTGCTAATGCTACTAAATAAAAGTTGTTGTCCTACAGCTTAAAAAGTGACAATGTTTATTTAATCGATTGTCAGTTAGTCAGATTAGCAAAAGTATACTTCGGAATTCCTCCCTTTTAGAGGATGTTAGCAATTTTAGCTAGTGAAATACTAAAATATGTTAGAGGTATGAATACAATAAATTATATCAAAGTGGGTCCTTAGTCCCCATGTGACCTATTTTTCTCACTTTTCCCCAATTTACTCTATTCCTAAAAGACTAACACCTTTCCCGAAAAAGTTTCTGTATGAATGATTCACGAATGAGCGACAGGAGCCACCTGGGTTGGCCCAAAATCGAGAATTCGATTTTCACAGCCGTTGGATTTAATTTGATCCCCCTAGTTCATAAAGTGCATGGGAGACTCAGGACTCGTTCGGTGTATTAGCGTAGCTCTGGGTACACAATGCGCAGATAGAGAGGCACTATCATAATAAAAATAATAAAATAGCATCCTTTCCGTTCCGCTGAGAGCAATCCGCACACAATTCACCCCCCTTACCACCTGGAACATGCAGAAATCCGGGACTATGGTAGCTTCAAACCAGACTCAGGCTATACACGTATGCCACGCTAACGCCACGAGCGTTCCCGGGTAGTCATCGGGAAGGGCGCGGTGTTCCGAAAAACTTGTAACTTGGCTAAAATCGAAGTTGGAGTTTTTGCTCGAACATAATCCCCGGCATGTAGAACAAGACTGTACAAAAGCTGCGAAATTTCCTCCTCGCAATTCATATAAAATTCATAGTTATCCTTCTATGGGAGTGACCCGCAGCGCTGCAGGGAATGATTTACCATAGGTATGGAGGTATAAGGTTGAGTTATACTACCCGCCGGGACCTTCCACGGGTATATCGATGCAGTTCGACAATTAGCGATGCGTTACAGCGAGCGGAAGCCAAATGTAAATGGGTGCAAGGATGCAAGGTTTTGCGATACATGGGTCTTTCCAAACCCACCAAAAATTAAATACCCGTGGTTCCCGAAGTCAAAGCCGGTGGCGGTCACAACGGTGAAATTCCGATTTAGTCCGGCTTCAAAAGCCGAGAGCAGGCCGGAAGAAATTCCCGAAATATTTGCCAGGTTTAAGTGATCTTCTTGGGACGGGCACAGGAATCAAATAGTGGTATCATACCAGCCTTTTCGGGTATTACAGGAGGACTAGCACAAATGCACCTGGCCAAAGTTGAATGGATTCATTCCGAGAGGAAATGCAGCCTGCCATCAAGCGTACAATTTCAAAAGATGTATCTAGAATGCTGTGCACACCAGGCATACAGGCATAGACCCTTAACGTGCTTTGCATTTATTCGGAAAAACATTTTCAACCTTTACATCTCCATTTGATTCCACCGTTCTTCATTCTCCTCCCCACACGTTCCCCATCGGACGATTCAGTCACACCCAACCTGCGTTTATTTTTCGCGTTTCAATTAGTTCAATTTTTTGCAATTCACCACGAAGAAGATACGCCACAATGACACTGCTGATGACGATGATTGCGACCATGATGATGATGATGCCCCCTATCACGATGATGAACCCGCGAATCTGATGACGTCACCATTCTGTGAATAATAATCAGGAGAGTTGTTGGTGCCAGCAGGGGTTGCAGGGTTCTCAGGGACAGAGTCCGCGAAGCGGGTGTTGGTACAGCGCCAGTCTCATGTCATCATTCAGGCAGATCACGATTTGCCTAGATTTCAATAAACGCATTTAATTATTTCGATATCTCGCGACATTTATTACAATCCGCGGATGTTCGCGGCCTGGACGAAATTCGATTGCATCCATTACTGAAAGAGGACAGTGCTGACATCTGGCGAGGACCCTCACATTAATGAGCGAGGCACACGGATCCAGGATATTTGTACACACCAAAAATATAAAAAAGGTCGCGCCCGGCAATTGGGCCAACCCGGGCATTCATATAACGCACTTCCCGCCCTCTTCCACTTTATTTAAGGAAATGTAATTAAAAGTGACTTAATTGATATTGCGATAGACAAACAAGGGATTTCCCGGAAATTTTACATCTCTGGCACTGTTTGTTTTCGGATGACGTTAATATCGGGTTAATTGAATGGATTCTGGAGTCCTGCCCTTCCGTCGTCCTTCCAATGAATGCATGCACGAGCCCGCGTGGAACTTTTGTTATTTTACTGATTGCGTATCCTCGTATTTATTTACATGATTTATTGGTTCTGGACGGGCCAATGAAAAATGTCACGTTCCGCTATGATCTAACAGTGCCTGCGATATACACAAATAGGACGCTTTTATGGAATCGTCGTAATGCTTTAAATTACAGGATTACATCAATATTAATAGAATTTTGTTTTTAAAAAGCTTAAATAAATATTACACTTTTGGTTTGCTTGCAAAATTTCTATTCTCACTTATTGTAGAAATAGAATACATTTTCTTCAAAAGCAAAGAAGATTAATATTTTGGCTACTTGTTGTCATTATAACTACAAAAAAATATCTGCTATTAATACTTTGTCATAACAAAGACTCAAGCTAATTTAAGCGTGGAATTGATTTCTGGAAAGTCTTTAAATCAAGGCACGTGTTTCTTAATATAGAATTGCGACTTCACAAAGAGAAAATTAATATCTCCAAAAAAGCAAATAATTTGTCCATGCCAAAAAAAGGTTGTACGTCTTATATTGCCCCCGAAGAATAGCAGCCCTACGCCCTGTAAAAATCTTCAATGGCACTACGGCTCGGAAGGGAAGTTTCCCTTCTACAAAATGTTCAAGTAAATTCCCAGAATTCCTGCAAAGAAAAGTCTTCTAAGGCTAAGTTCTAAGGACCAATATGATGAAAAATTCGACTACGTGTCGTACTTCTTACACCCGCTGCCATCGTACGTCATTCTACGTCTTCTAGGACGACTGCTTTTCACTTAATTTGATTGGGAGCACATTTTCAAAAGAAACCGTCGCGAATAGTTCGTTGAAAATTTGGAAAATTCTTTTCTTTTTAATTTAAAGCATACGCTGAGCTGTTAAAAGGCATTTTTGAATAATTTGCGAAATGTTTTAAAAACCATTCAATAAGAAACAAACAGCAGACATAAATTGTTTTCGCGAATCCGAGAATCTGCGAAATTTTTCTGAACTGGAAAATCGCGCTGTGTCCCGGAAAATCAGGGAAACGCGCGTACATCACGTTTCGTGCTTTCGTCATGCTCGTCGCGCTCGTCCTGTATGATTGATTATCGTCCTCCATCGGGGAATCCATAATGAATTCCCCGGTATCCTGCCCTAAGTACTGCATCAACATTGTAAGTTTGTTCCCGTATATCCCCGTATGCTTTTTCCCGCGTGACGAACAGTCTATATTTTTCTGCTTGTTCCCATTTATCCCGTGATGGGACTGCAGAAAATTCAATCGCTAGTACTGCGCTTCCAAGTACAAGTTTCTAGAGTGACTAAGACTCCACTGGGACCCTCCAGGGATGGGGAACAAGGTGCAGCAGTGCATTAAAGATGTCGTTATTTCTCATATTGATTTTATGTAAATGCTTCTTGCATTATTGCATCGCGTATTTATGTTTAAATGGCACATCGAACAGTGCGGGCTCTGTTCAGTGCCCCGGGAGCGGGACTTATTTTGCTCCGATATTATTGGGATGATCTGCCCTAAAACCCCTTGCTTCTGAAGAGTGGAGGGATAAGGCATGGTGGGTTTTTAATACGTGGAAATCTGTCCCAAAGGAATGTCAAGAGAAACAGGATACAATGAATATAGCAATGGCTGCCATTGCTGTTATTCAGTCCCTTCCGGGATTTTCATTCCAGCGGGATTTGAGACATTTTCTCCTTTTTTGGATGCGTCCTGATTGACATGGGGACGAATGTGGTTTCCTTCCTCGGTAAACACCAACCACCGGAATTGGCGAATAATTTATTGTTTTAATTATACACAAAGGGCCGGTAACGTGGTCAGTATTGCCTTTTGTTTCAACTTTTCCCATTTTTCTTTCGTATAATGTCCGGGGAATACACACCGTATGCGTAGTTTCTGTTATATTCTTATATTCAGGGAAAACACGATTATGTATTTTATATCATTGTTGGAATGTTTTTCGTATTTTTAACTGAGTCTGAGATTATATTAAATTTTTAGTAGAATTCGACATCAATACTGCCCGTTCTTGGAAATATTGCTATAACAATCGATCTTACTGAACTTCACCTATAAATTTTCTTTTGAATTAGAAAAGTTCAGCATGAGGAATGTGATGCTTATAAGATTTTCATCTTTAATATGGACATAAGAAGGAAATTTGTCAACGAATAATTAAGTAAAGTTGTTGTTTTTCATAAGTTTTTATAATACATATTTTTATTTCGAAATTTTTTGCTCGGACAAATGAATATAAATATATAAATATAGAAAAACAGTGTTGAATAGCCCAGTTATCCAAAATTGAATGGCCGGCTTAATTGTAAATATTTATATTATAATAAAAAGTTATAATTAAGTTCAAAGCCCTTTGTAGACCTACTGTTAATATATAATTTATCAATAAATGTAATATAGGAAATTAATCCTTTGTTCTTGTCGTGTAATTAAGCCTAAGTTCTGCCTTTGTTCATGACCAATCTAAGTCAATTATTTGTAGAATTTCTACGTCAATTAAACAAATGGATTTCATCGATCACCCCCATCTCCACCCTCTCTCTAAGAAAATTACCGAGGGCAATCACAAATAGCTTTGCGGAGTCTAAGCCTTATTTGACTCTTCAGTTCGCCTCGACCACACCGTCAGGACAGAGCCATTATAAATGAAAATAGCATTTTGGGCATATTATTTCAGGAGAAATTTGACGGTAAATAGTACAGACTTATGACCTTATGTCACCTATACCAGATACAAAGGACGATTCTCATCCCATTCCCATCCGAGAAAGCGTATACGGTATCTAAAAGCCTTCCGATGTTCCAGTTCTCACAAGGTTAAAGCAGCCCAAGGCACTTCTATTAAGGCCTCCCCATCCTGGACCATAATAAAAGTCAAGGAATCCCTGAATTGAGGCAGGAGGGAATAGCATCGGACATCAAATCCTGCCATCTGCTCCCATTGTATTTCATGTTCCTCGAGCGAGTTATTCAATTAAGCACAAATCTATCCCCCAGCAGCCCATCCTGAATCGGGACGGTGTTCTTCACAGGAAACAGGAGACACAGGAGTATCCTGCTGCTGGAATAGTTCACGAGCAATTCCCGGGCAGCTTCTTCTTGTCCTGCTCCCATTGTGTCTTGTTTTATCTGATAATGGAAAAACTGTTTTAATCCGAGTGTTTTTTTGTACTTCGTCACTTTTTTCCTCGAAAATTACCTGTTCACCTTTAAGTTGATTCTCTTAATCCTAAAGACGATGGTGGCTTGACGGTGGGAAGGGAAGGGTATTCACGATTGCATTCAGGCTGGGAGCTTACGCCATATGTGAGGCACAGGCATCCCGGAAGAATCCCGAGCAGCTTCAACACTTTTTGCCAAGGAAATGTTTGTCCCGAGTTTTGTGCATTCAGGATCCTCTATTAGAACTGGATGAAAGGACACCAAAGCAAAATGCTGTGCGAGACTAAAAAGGAATCGCAGGAAAAAAGACTGAAAATATTTTCATACAAGAAAATGAGCGATTGTGAGTGCGAGTCGAGTTGTTCTTCTGTCGTTTTTATTTTTTGTCTTTAACGAAAACCCAGGGATCTCCTGTACCATCATCACGATGTGATAGCGCAAGTGGTAACCTGTACCCGTCTGACTTCCTTTTTGCCTCATTTTAAGGACGGTGTTCTTGTGAGATTCTCTCTCTAAATGTTTGCCTTTACGTGAATCCACGTGATGTGCAGATCACCTCAGACACTGGTCAAAGACTTTTGACCTCAGTTGACCTCTTAGAGCACCTGTGTCATTATTTTTCTAGTGGGAGGCATTGCATCGAATGACATGTGGAGTGTTACGTTGTTAGTGTAAACTCTTTTTAATTAACTTAAAAGAATTAGATATAATATTACACCTTGGCAGTAGATAGATTGTGGATTCCAGAGGAACTGTAATATAAAATTTTAATATTGGAAACAACCTGGCTGCTCATATACGAAAAAATAATTTCATACAATAAAATAAAACTACGGACTAGGATTTTTTAAAACGAATCCGAATGTGAAGTTCTTTTAGATTATTACTTGTCGTCTTAATTGATTTTGTTCAATATGCCCTAAATTTTTCTTTTAAGCATAAAAGGAACGTGGATTTCAAGAACTCGCAGTTCAAACCGCATAAGTAAAAATACTATTGCTAGTTTTGAAATTTTGGAATTATTACTTAAAAATAACCTGCGTACAAGACGAATTTTGTATTCCATATATTATTTAATTTTCGTATTTATATACATTTTGATTTTAGAGATTTGAATCTGTTAAGAAATTTCCTTGGGTTGTAGAAGGAACGCTATTTTCCATTTTGTTTTGTTTTCTCTCGCACTTTCGCAAACCTAAAATAAGACTTTTATTAGGTGTGATGCAGAAAAGGAATACTTTAATATTATCAGAAGTATTTTCCTTTCAAATTTTATATAGGCACTAAAATCAGCGACTGCACATTATCAATCAAGGCAAAGAAAAACAAATTCATAACACTATAAAACCGTGAATCTGAATCTAATTTGCATAAAAGCTTCAATTTCATATGTATGCTATTAACGGAAACTCAATCGTGTCAACCCATTTAATGGTTTGCAGCACGAGAGTCAAACTCCATTTGCATGATTTCCGCCCATGTCCATGTCCGACGCCTGCCTAAAAAGCACCGAAACATACCTATCCAAAATTTTAGCGATTCTTCCAGATTAACGGATGATTTATGGAATTGGAAAAATTGAATTAAAATCACATAAAAAACTGTTTAATTGCAAAAGTATTAAGTGGTCGGCAATAAATCTCTGCCACCGTGTTCGCTGGTCGCATAGAAATGTTTTTAAATAAATTAAAAATCGGCAAATATTATCGCGAGAGAACACCCCGTTTGTATTCACCGGTAGATGTATATTCTTTTAATGGAAATTTGAATGGATTTGTTGGTGATTTAACGTCCAGGCGATCGATGAAGTTCCAATTAAGTCTTGGGTTGAAAGCAAAGCAAGTTCGGTTTTTAGTAAATCTTAAAAAACTTCATGTCCACGTCCATCGAAAAAATAACCACACGGTCTGATGAAAGCGCTAATATACAGAATGCCTAACACTTCGAGCAATAATTCCTCGCGCTTTTTTGCAGCGCACGACTCGGGGGGTTGTTGCCTGTCCTGGTGGAATTTATCAACTGGCCAAAAACATAGCCTCAAAGCGAGAGACGTAAACAACGAAATCACTCAATTTGGTCCTTATGATTCCTTTTTTGTGGTGGCAGAGCAGAAATCTCATTAAGCGGTGCGGCAGAGTGGTCTTTCCAACCGTAGACCTGTATGCTCTTATGTCCTTCGGCTCATACGAACAATATGTCACCGTGCACCGTGATAATTAGAAAGGTGGAACACATTCACCGGGTGGGGTCTCCGAATCACATTCAATCCGCCTTTACTACTGAAATTAACTGCTATGGAACGCCTGTATGAAATGAACACCGACCGAGTGTTTTTCGCCCTGTGCCGAAGGAGTAGTACACTCTCGACCATAAAGGCGCATAATTACGAGTCGTAACCTCTCAGTTACGATCCTTCCGGCAAATGCGGTTTAAGCCGTAAAAATAAATTTCACGAGTTTTACATAAAAAGGCTTCCGAGAGAACGCCTACGGGAAAATATGGTGCGGTTTCGAGTTAGGACACGACTACCGAGCCCTTATTTCCACCAACACCTTCGAAGGCTTGCAGACCTCGAAAAAATTTAATAACCCGCATAAGTCTGATTTCGAGATTACCTTGCGGCCTAGTGACCACTTCAAAGCAAGCAATGCATTAGCGGCAATAAAACTTGCCGAGAGCAACAAAGCGCCCAACTGTGCCCAGGGGATCACCAGTGGAGCTACACTGGGGCACTTTAAACAATTGTTAAAGCTTTTCCTGAAGGTTGCTCAACACCAGGAGAGGTTGATTTGAGTTGGAAAGCCACGTACTGAACGAGACTAGATTGACATCTCATAGACCTTAATTATACACGCTCACAGGTGGTAGGAGCTCCGAACTCTTTTTGTTGTTGTAAATTTAGCTCACACAGTCCTAATTGCGAGGATGGAAAGAATCCATGGAATGTGGGTGGGCTGCGACGACACAAGCGTTGGTTGGCTGCAACCTTATTAATGGATCGAATTAACGATCCAGCATGCCATTAATTACCATCGGGCTGGGTCCTAGAATTCCAGTTAGGTAAGAGTAGCACACTCGCGAGGGGTATTAAGGATTGTATGAAATTTAATATTGAGCTTCATTAACTGCAGATTTATAGTCGTTCTGCTGCGTTTTTATACCCCGAAGTCCAATGATTCTGTGTACTTTTAAATTTTATCCAATTTTGTTTTAAGAGTCTGGCAAGTTTATTCTGCAAAATCAGAGTATTAATTTAATATCGTAAAAACTCAGCTCCTAACTCAAATGATGTCGCAATTATATAATTTTACAGAAATTTACATAAGTACTTCTCTATCAAATTAGTGATTGGTCAAGAAATTCAATTGACTAATAATTTTCAGAAGTTTTGTTTTCTTATACTTAGATTCTGCAAGCTATGCATTTCAATCTTTTACTTTAGCTTTATGTTCTGCTGGAGCAGTTCTCTGTCTCTTGCAGATTAAAAATACACATGAGAAAATCAGTTCTTTGCTTGTTATTTGTTGACAGAAATTTTCATTTAAGCGTTGTCTTATTAAAACATGGCCAAAAATCCTTTTTTCGAATAAAATAATCAACACTGTCGTTTACGCTCACTATTATTCACTGACTAGTGTCTGTCAAAAGGTTGCATCTAGTTGTTTGTAAAAAATTGAATGTATAAAGCTCATGTCAAATTGCAATAGAGATAAAAATTAAGGCTTTCGGTTTAAGGACAAAATTAAGATTAGAAGATCGAACAAGTTTAAATTATAAAAATTTTCATCCAAAAGAAAAGATGGATAAGGTCATGGAGATTCTGAAAAGAGACAAATTGGAATATATAGAAAATTATTTTTCGGAAAATAAAGTGGACGAAGCTATAACCCTTTTGATATTATCAAGCGCTTTGATGCTTTGGCTAGCTTTTAAAAATGCCCCACGATGCTCAGATTAATTTGAAGAATAAGAATAATATCACATAAGTAGAAATTGTGATCATATAAATTATTCAATAAATATTTAGGAGTACTAAAGTGTTTTTAAACAGCTAATGAATGTGTTAATATCGGGTACAAGTCCTGTTTGTATAAGATATCAAGATTCGTTATATCCTTAGAAACTGCAGACTGCAGACTGTCAGCATATTTAATTTAAAATTTGTGGTACAACTGGTAAATGTATAGATCGATATTTTCTTCTTGATATTCTTCTAGAAACTGAATCTCAAAAATATAACCAAAATATCGCTAAATGGAAAATATACAAAACTACTCGGAAAGATTATGAGAATTCGCCTATACCCTCGAAAATTTCCAGGTTTGTTTGAGCACCTTTTCAAAAATTTTCGTACCCAGCAGCGGTAAACCTGGAATAACATAAAGACTTTTCGAAAAACCAACCAGAAATCCTGCAAATGATTCCCACAATCAGGTTAGAGTCGAAATCCCCTTTGGCCTTCCTCCGTCGAATATATAAGCCAATCCAATTTCGCCACATCCGACAGACTAGTGGTGTCTCTGCTGGCCCCAAGGCAGATAAATAAAAGATTTGTCTAGTTAATTTCAAGCACACACATAACAAATCTAACGAAATCCGGACGCCGAACAGAAATTAGTCCGGAGCACTTTCCAGGATATGCATGTCTCATGACATCTACCCTGGGACTTCCCAGGGACCAGCCGGGTGTAAAACCCATGCTCCTTGCTTAACACGGTCGCTCATATGAGGAAAGTTTAGCGCGGTGCAGAGGAGCGTTGTTGGTAGGCCCGGCCTTGCTGCTGGGATTATAAGAGATAAAGGATAAGCCTTAATTTTCTCGTAAGCTTCATATTTGCATACAGCGAACGCTGTTAAGTCCTTCAGCCTTTGCACTTCCCAGGGGTTCCTGGGGAGGGTGTTGCTTCGTAAGCGTGCTGGTTGAGCCTTAATTAGAAACACTGAAAATTGTCATCGCGCCGCGAAGGAGACACAGTCGTACTCGGGCGGCTCCTCTAATGAGAAGAAAATAAACGAACTGGCGTAGTCACGGCGGCTGTGAGGTGACTGCCCTCCGAAGGACCTCCCAAGGACCTTCTGAGGATCCTGCGACCAGTCGAACCACTTGTCCGAACAGCATAAGGTGAGACGAACTTTTTGCGCCCTTCTTTTCTTTTGAGGATTTCCAACGAGGGCCATTGGCGCCAAATTTCCGAATTTATACTGCAGTTGGACAAGAGTTCAAAATTATGACTCCGGTCGTCGCATGCCCTCTCGCCCAGCGAGGTCGACTAATTTCGCCGCCTTTGTTATATATATCAGCCCGCCCAGCGGACATTCGTTAATTGTTTCCCTCTCTTGGCAAAGTTGGCATACAACTTCGATAGTTTTAGAGCCTGGTTGCCCTCCCTTCCTCCGGGATAGAGGAGTGCTTACTTGTTAGGACCTCCTCGAAACTACTGCAAGTGGGTACTTCTGGAGTAGTCCCAGTGCCGACAAGTTTTTACTGTTGACGACAGAAGTTGCCAACACAAAAAAGTGAATCGGGCGGAAAAAAACGCTTTTCGGGATTTACTGCCCCAGGAACTACCGCCATTCGGTGTTTATTGGCTGCGACATAAATCCTGGCCAGTTTGGAAGCGATTTAAATCTGGAAGCTCTTTTGGAACGGCACATGGCAAGCCAAAAAAAACAGGGGAACTGAACAAACGCGGTCAAAAACTGACGAAAAAAGAATTGCCAACTTGAGGGAAAGAAAAATGCAGAACAAAAAGACTAAGTCCTCAACTCGAGGATGATTGATGAGGCAATTTCAATTCAAAGCTGCTAAGTGACGTTAATTGGAAAATATGATTGTCAGTGCTGCCAGCGGCCGGAGGACTGGGGATAATTTATTTATTTTTGCGAATCTGGGGAGCACAAGCCGCTGGAAAATTAGAGGACGATACTGAAAAACGCGGAAATTGCTCCTGATATAAAAGTTGAATTTCTTGAGCGAATGACGCCGGGTTAAGGAAGAGAGCCATTTGGGAATTGGTTTTCTTCTCGGTGCTGTAACTGGGCGGGGAACACGAGCGGCAAACGTCGTCGCAGAGATGGGAGTAATTAATTAATTATTTTTGGTGGCAACAAGATGCCGGGGGAACCGATACACCAGTGGATACCGCCGCCGGCCTCTGATTACCAAAAAAGCCATAAACAATTCTGGAGGCTCATGGTTTTTAGCCAGAATTCGCTGGGGCTGCTCTGAGCTTAAAAACATTGTTTCAATAAACACCCGGGCGAATGAAATTTCGGAAAAAGAAAAGCTTGTTCAGGCGAATAATTCGGAAATTATCGCTTCTTGGTAGAATGACTAAAAAAACAAAGCAGTCATTTGAGAAAACTACATTATGCAGCACCTTGTAATAAAAACAAAATTTTCAAATTATGCTACAAAAGAACGCCCACTTTAAACATTTTTGTTGTTGAGAACGTTTCCATTTTGAGGAAAACTAAATTGTATTAACAAAAATATGTTTCTCCATCATTAAAAATTTGTCAAAAGGCAGATTTTAATTTCCGTAAATAATAAATTTCAATATTACAAAAAGTAGTAGTCTAAAATCATAACAAACAATAAATATTATTACCTTAATATCCTTTTATATTTTGGATTGTCTGATAAAATTAATTTACTATTCTCGTAACTCCATCGCTTTTAAGAACAATTTAACTCTTTATTTCATATCCAATTAAAATTTCCAATTTTTATGGATCAAAAATTGATGAAGGAAAAGAAAATGAAAGTCCCTAAATTTTATTAGTCCCCTGGCATGAAAAACTAAGATATAAAATTTAAGATCTTCCTTTACGAATTTCGATGGAATACAGTCCCCTGCATAGCAATTGATTTCATCACCTGCATCCTCTTGATAACTAAAGGTCAACAAATTCTATCAAATTAAATGAAAACAGGTACCTGCGGGTATGCTCTACTCCCATTTCGTCTCTATAGCGGCACATATAATTTTCTAGTACACCAGGAATAGCGAAAAATCCGATTTCCTTGGTGTTCTCATAAAATTTAAAATTGATAGAAAACTCCCAGTGGATTGTGTTTGAAGGAATTATCCGGTGTTGCCCATAGAGTGGAACATGCTAAAGTCATGGCCACAATTTTCGGTGAAATACCCTTCGCCTAGGCTCCCCTTCATTTGGAACCTTTCTTTTATCAGAACATTTTCGCATAATGTACGTACAAGCCAACTATAATAATACAGCGCGATATCAGCTTGCAAACATATCACGTAGAGGCTCCTTCTACCTCCTTTCACCCTCTCACATCTTCCTTTCAGTTCTCATCTCATCTAGAATGCCGGTCTTAGGACTTCTGCTGAAGAGGTTAGAAGCAGGCAGAGAACAGGGATGAGGAGGTCTGGAAACTAGCTGAGTCTGGTATATATACGGTATAGAGTATACCAAAAACGGTGAAAACATAGGGTGGCGAAGATAGTAGACACAAACATTGCAGGCAATTAAATCGTTCCCCAGGGATACATTACTTATCATCAAACACACGGGCTCGTCCCCCTAGGAGCGGAGGCGGGGTTGGATATCATTCTTGGCCTGCCTTCCTTCTTCCACAAAACAGACCTCACTTTGTGGAGGAACACTCGAGAAAGGTTAAGTGGTGTGATACTAGCCTAACATGGCTACAAACATCCAATTTACAGCAACAAAACAGGCAAAAAAATATAGGTATATATAACCTTTGACTTGGAGCTTCTCTTTTGGCTCCTGTAAGTATACCGGAATGCCAGGTACTCCCTCAGGATACTCAGCCCGGTTCTAGCCCGGCAAATTCGCTTCACTTCATGCTACACTTTGTTGCCAGAAAAGCTTCCAATCAGTGTTTTTACCTTTCTGCTACGAAAATAACTACCCTGCGTCTTCTTAGCCGGGCTGGGAGTCCAGCATGGCCTGAACCTTTGATGAACCTCAAGGAAACTGCCTATTCCTTTGACCCCATCCCCGCCATATACTACCTGTAATTGAAGCAACTGACGGAAGGTATCCACCCACTGCTTCCCTGCTTGATATTGATATGGTTCAAGGTTGCATCCGTGGAGACCAATGAAGAAGTCTAGCGTAAAAAATACAAGTGCCTTTGAAATGACCCCCGTCTACGAAACTTTGATCCATTTAGCCTCTTCACGGATGAGCAGGCAGGCGGTACAAATTAAATTAAAATATCCATCGCACACGGGACCTCCACAGGGCACCAAAGAGCGTGGCGGTGTAGAGTATCCCTAGCTCAAAAACATTAAAATCATTAAGTTCGTTTCGTTTGCTCCTCAGTATCTCGAGTGCTCGTCGTCATCGCCGTAGATTTCTTGATTATGAAGAAATTCCATAAATTAATATTCACTCCGACGTCAATATAATTTCCGCTAAAAGTCCCCCCTAATTGCTACATTATGAATAGACGAACGGCGGTCTATAGTTCTATAAAGTAAATTATGCTGACTCTTAGATAGACCTTTCAAATGAGAGGAAATTTTAGGCTTGAAGATAAACGATTTACCTTAAATGTTGTCCTTATTTGGAGATCGAAAAAGGGGTCTTCTTAAAGCATTTGTTACCAACCTTTCCCAGCATATGAACCCCAATGCCTTTCAAAGGTTCATATTCTCTTGTCATTTAAAAATACAAAACCATATCAGAACCCAATTTTTATTAAAACTGATAAAATGCGATTCAGTCTTGAATGTTTTCTTTATGTGTCATATAACTACCAAGAACTAATGTTCAAATCTTTTCCACTTTGTTAACTTATATACAGTTCTAATTCCTTAATGGTTGAAAACCGCCTCGGACACTTGCAGTTTAAATAAATCATAAGTTATAGGCTTCTAACAAGAATCAATGGCGGACGTATAGTGCTTTGGTCCTAAATCACAGCACAAAGTTATGTACTGCATAACCAAGGCACCCATTGTCCTTCGATTGAATGAAACTACAAGGAAGGTAGTATACTCAATTGGTAATGCTACCCACACCTCATTTACACAATATGTGCGATTAAAATTTATTAGAGGCCTGAAAAATTCATTTTGTGTACGCTCACCTTCGAAGATGACATAGTAATATAGAATGAAAAAAGTATGTACGTATAGAAGTAATATTTGCAATTTGACGAGGGCTTTTAGTTTGAACACAGCTTGTAACCAGGTAATATCGCAAAAAGTACGAATTTGTCTGAAGCGTCACTCCGTTTACCCGTAAAAGCCAAGTTACTCACCTCAATCTCACCAACCGTGTTTTTCGTGTAATAGCATATAAAGAGGTTACAGGACGCTGACGTCAGCAGCATGTCCCTATAACTCTTGTCGACATCTCACAGCCAGCCATAATACCTTAGAATTGCCGGGTAACTCCTTTGCCTACAAATGGTCGGTAAATCGCCAGCCAGGAGGATTCATGGATTCCTTTCCGGCCAAATTAACGTGAACATCCCAAAAACTCGGAAATGCGCGAGACGAGACAGAATGAGAAAGGATGGAGTTAGGTGGCATCCTTTCTTGGATCTTGTTTTTGCATAATTACCATCTGATTGGGAAAAGCATCGTCCCGACACTGGAACCCTCTGGCACACCGTGGTGTCCATTTAGGTCAAAAAGCAGCCCTAGTCTGCATAATTGGTACCGGCTTGATTAGTTTCTTGGTATTCACCTCCGACAGGTCTGTTCGCTTCGAACAGGACAATTTCAATTTTAAACGGATTTGGCTGGGCAGAATGTCCAATTCGCATATGACCAGAGCCCGATTGGGAACCCTTGAGTGTACTTCTGTACACAAAGCGGTCAGTACTAACGCCCCATTCACCTCACCGGGGGTAGAATGCATAATTAAGGTGCGCCGCTCTATTCGACGTCTACATCTCAAAAACTTATTAACCTGTACGTGCCTGATTTGGAAGTGAACGGCCAGGAAGTGACACCTTTTAAAATAGTGCACCCGGCGCTTCGATAGATGGTGCTCCTCTGCAGCATGGAGCCCTCTCATGTATACGGGGCGGAGCACCCAGCAGCACAAAGATTTATCGAGATGTGGGCACTGCATTCATTACGACCCGAAGGACGGACGATTTGGTAAATTCTGAGGCTTAAATGGGTATCACAGATGTTTCTTATGACATCGGTTGACTGCTCCCTTCTCCTGGGTACCTCCTGGGCATCGCATCTCGGTTCTGGACAGATTCTCCAGAATTTCTTATTCCAACCCCCTTGGGGGGAATGATTAATTACTTTAGATACTTTGCCAATCAAGTACGGCACCGGAGCATATGGAACTGAAACAAGGACTATCCCATGGTCCAGAAAAACGCCCATTTTCAGTGGTGGAGAGAGGATAGAAATTCAAGGGAATGAGGAGAAGAGCAAGAGGAGTTTTATTAAATCTGAGGTCCCTGACATCAAGGACAAAACCATAGGCAGGCAATTTGCGGTGTCCAACGTTGTCAAGATTTGGAGCCTTGAAAATCAGTACTGCCGTGATTAAAATTCCTGAAAAGAACAGTCGTATCATGGCTGGGACAAAACCATGGGCGCAAATCCCATCGATCCCGGGACACAAATCCAGCCGAAGAAATTAATTCTTTTTTTCTTCTGCTCACAAACTGATTGATGAAGTTGTCCGTCGAAAGCTGAGGTCTTATAATGCCCCCACATAAATTTCGTCCGGAAAGTACCCAAAGGAGACCCGGACTGAGACCAGGACCTATAGCCTCTAGTTCTACTCTAGGGGCATTAAAAAGACTATAGCCATCCCTAACAAGCATGCTGAATTCCCGGGGTGACACAACATTTATTAAAGTGCCAAGGCAGCGTCGGGAAGGGCAGGCAGCTATTCCCGCACCCCGAATCCCGGTTTTTTTGTTAGGCTGACTGCTGTGTCGTGCCCCCATCATCAAGGCTTGCTGTCAACCCCAGAGGCATTAAACAGTTTACAAAAAAGTACATTGCAACACCAATAGCACCAGCGAGCTCAAGAGATCCCGACAACATCGTCAATCTGGCTGTTTCTACCCGGTCCCCGCTTCTTTATTGTCGAGAGTCGTCAGAAAATCATAAAGTCATCAAGAGGAAAGGCGTCTAGACTTAACGAGGCTGCTGAGACGAAGATGGCTTTCTTTCAGCTAATAATGTTAGCTTATCGCCATAAACACGACACTCCGCTTCTGGTCGTGCCAGGTCTCCGGACACCATTCCAGAGCCAAGAGCCGGCATACCCGGGACCCAACAGACTTGGCGAAATGACTAACTAGCTGGTTGCGATTGTAAATTCTCTAATATTTCACTCTATGTGTAATGAAAGGTTATACTTGTGCACTGTGCTCCTTTATGAAATGCCCTTGCATGTCACAGGAACACTCAAAGAATTGCGGACATGAAAATGATAGTAGGGATGATGGAGGGGGAGGGAAAGTGGAATAAAAGACAGCAGAGGCAGAAAGACAGTCGTGAAAGGTAACAGAAATGCGTCGAGCATTTTAATACTCCCTACACCCCTACTTAAAGTCCACCTGTCTACCTAGGCCCGTTTGTACAGCGTAGTAGAGCAGAAAATTCCCTTCCCTTTACTCTTCCCCTTTTCCTTTTTTGTTCCAGTCCTACAGGATTTTCCGATTCAGTAAATCCAGGCAGCATTTTCTAGGGTTTTTCTTTTAAAAACGTGGAACACGGCCATCTGCGGATTTTATAATAGTCGCCGTCGTCCTTGGGCAGAGAAAAGGCGGCCATCGCCACTGCCTATGGGTGGCAAACACTTTTATTTGAATTTTCAAAGTTTTCCCGAAATTAAAAGCTCCCACAGAAAGGACAGAGCCAGAGCCATGACTAATACCCGGTACCAGGGTCCCTGGCGACCCACATTTTGCGCACAGGGGCACCGGCGGACACACAAAGGCCTCCAGGCTACCCAAATTAACATTTTCAGCTTTAAAATTTGATTTAAGGCCGAATTGGGACACGGTGCTCTATCGGTTGCGTGGACAGGTGTTTTCCAGAATTTCGGGGTAATTTTTGTTCTCTTCGAACTGAAGGTCAAAATCGACCTTGGGGGGACACATTAGGAATACCAAATTATGGTGCAAACGCTAAACAGCCCGTAGGCACCTTGTAAATTGCCTAATCTGACAAACATCCAAGAGAAGCCAAAATTTGAGGAATCATAAACAGGTCGCGAAAAACGTGCGAAAGTATGTTCACATTCTTGCCAAAAATAGGGGCGGTCTGTGTGGGCTCCAATTAAATTTCTGGCAACCTTGTCATCTCCACACTTTGAAGTTACGTAAACATCTAAACATAAAATAATAAATATACGCATTATCACGTCATGTGTACAAGAAATTTAGTTCAGAAGTTGGAAATTGGTTTCGACTAAAATAAACATTTATTTTTTTTTATTGCTGTCACCTAAATTCCAAATTCCGAAAAATTTACATGTTAATTGCAATTTAACTTTTAAAATAGCATTTTTTTTATGTTATTGTCATACTTGACCTTCATTGAAAAACATGAAACATTTAATAACGTCATTTCTACCACGTAAAGCACTTACAAAGGAATTGTACAATGGAATTAGCTAAGTGCTTTTAATTTTACATTTAAGGAGAAAACGTTATTCAGTTTGAAAAGAAACAAAATACTAGGAAATTTGGAATAATGAAGGCCACAAGCTACACTTCAGATTTGTCAGTAACGAACTGACAGGATATATTAAATTTGTGTTTGCCCTCGAAATATTTTCACTTTAAAATTGTTAATATGGCTTAACATTGCAATAAATCCCGACATAGTGTACATTGCAGACCATATTAGTAACCATCAACTGCTGAGGCTTTCTTTCAGGAAACAATTTGATATTTCCGGTTTTATGTGCGTCAATAATACGCCGGGGGCCGAGGAAGCAAGTAAAACTCATTAACCTTTATAAATTAAACTCTTTGCGTGCTTCGAAATCTGCATGAATGCACATTTATCTAATTAGAAATAAAATATGAATGGCGTTGCCATAAAATGTGATTAGGGAGTTTCCTCTTTAAATACGCGTATATGAAAAGTAATGATTTTTGAAACAGGAATTAAATTCTATGCAAATGAGGCCACAGAACCCTACTAAAAAAAAGGATTCAAACGTGAATCTAATTTTTAATCCATCTAAAAATACACACATTTAATAAAGTTCACAAAAACGTATTAACAAATAAAATATCAAATTATTATTAAATTTTTCCGCATGTTCAAGAAATGCTATAATATGTGGTATGAATTTAATAAATCTCATTATTTACATTAGCGCTAGAGGTGCAAATAATGCTTTGATAATTTTAAGTACTCTGTTCAATATTTTCGTGTACCTTTGATTTATAACCCGCACAAAATTTACGGTCAATTACTAGGAATGTAATGGTTTGCAAAAATATTTCCACTGAATTATAACACAGCGTAGAAGTCCGCATTGTCGTTGTTTTAGATGATTAAAAATCGTGTACAACAATTGGGAAATCAATTCCAAGAGAATTTAAATGGTGATGTGTTCCTTGTTTGAATATTTTCATTTGCTCTGTAACTTAGATAAAAGTCAAAAGAATTTAAAACTAAAATGTTAATAAACAGGACATTTTAAATTTCAATAAATAAAAACATTTGTATAGAGTAAATTTCCCGTGTAAATTGTCAATTTTTTAGATTTCACCTTTGGCCGACAACGTCCTTTTACAGGGTTCAGATATAACACGAAAACAGATTAGAATTAAAAGTTAAGAATATTTTGTGTTTATATAATAGACGTATCAACTTTTCATCTCTCTTAATGGGAGATGTGAAAAACAAGCTACTTTCATTTTGAATTAAAATTAACACGAAATTTTGTTTGAATAGCAGCCTACTTAAACGTTCGATTCAGTTCTTTAGAATGTAATTCGTACTTAAGTAAAATTGATTTTTTCTGATAGCAAATCAAGCTATAAACAGGTAGAGAGGGATTCTGCCATTCCCTTCCTCCTTACACTAGGAGCTGCTATTCTTATGATGAAAAAAACATCTCGTGAATTCCGATGCCACCATAAAGGAATCAAAGTAGCCATTTTCATCCCCGCCCGTAGGATCCCCTAATTTTTTGTTTTTGTAGTAAAAATTAAAGCGTTTTTGTTCGACGTGGTAAATTTTCCGAACAATGCCCTTCCTCCCATAATCTTAAGATTAGTGGTCCTTGTCCCACCCACGTTGCCTTCCGAAATGCTGTTAACACTTCGTCACATCAATTCCAGCTCTCTGCGGGAAAAAATCACCTTAATATTTCTGGCAGGCAACACGAAAGGCAAATCCTTAACACACAACAGGGCAAAAAATAGATCGCAAGATATAAGGCAACTGCCAGTGCAGGATGGAGCCGCTGTTTTTCTGCTGAATTCCTAATTGTCTTGATTATTATGGAGCGCCATCAATTTGAGGACCGAAACGCTGGGGAGATAATTGCGTCATTTGTATCTGGCTACTTTTGTCGATTGTGACTAAAACACAGAACAAAGCGAAAAGGGACGGCTGAAATGTATGCCCATGAAATGTGGATGACCGCAATTTTTTCTGCACGGGCGGGAAATTCATAAGTTTTATGCGAAAGGTTTTCAGGTTTAAGCGAGATATCCTACGGGATGCACGGATGCTAATTTGTATCCTTCTCCCGTCTTCTGTATAAAAATGGCGAGAAAGAAAACAGGAACACGCCATGAACTCATTCTAAATAATCACATAGCATAGATTTTTGTTCCTTTTTCCATCAGGACAGTGACCCAAATATAATCGGCATACTCAGCGCTGATAAAAAGGGGTATAGGATAGGGAGAGCTGCAACAACGGCAGCAAATCACCATAATTATTCCCACGTATTTTGCAGAGCATTATTTAAATGCAACCCCGGTGACGACAAGTCATCCCCTGTGGTGCACAAAAACGCGAACAGGACAACAAAAAGGCGCAAAAAGTATAAAAAAGCAGGAGCATTGAGCAACAAAGGCAAATGCTGCGGAAATCATGTCGCAGCATTCAGCTCCATTACGTCTAGCAAATGAAGTATGCAACTATGCAGCACGGGTGTTTATGCACGGCGAGATGCTGCTGCTATTTTCGCAATTCATTCCGAAAGATACTGGGGTTCTTTTCACCTGGCGAATGCCAAAGGAAAGCCAAAGGCGGGAGCGCAAGCGGAAAAATCGATTCGAAAGAATGGGAAGCCCTGGATCCCTTAGCATGAGGCTCAACAATGCGACCAACAACATCGACCTGAGCAGCTCCTGTGTAGCATCCTTCTGCATTTCCTTTTGCTCCTGTTGCAGGAATGGGAATCCGCTGCGGCGGAGTCAAACAAGGCGCACACATGATAAAAATGTAAAATTCATCGCTTACCACACACCTGGGCACACCTGGGCTGCGACAGGGAGCATCTTTCGGATTGTTTATGTTCTGCCATGATTGAGTTTATTCGCTCCGGGCATTTGGTCTTGGATTTTATTATTTTTTATTTTGTAACTACCTGCCAACAGACTGTAATCCAGAAGAATCCTCCTCTAGAACTGTAGCTACTCCGGCGCTTCGAATTTCATAAATCGAAAATGCTATACTATAGTTTAAAGCGTGAAATTATTAATACTATTATGAATACGTTAATATTGTATTGAATTGATTAATAATAATTAACGTTTTTGTTTTTGTTGTCTATCACTTCGCTTTGCTCTAGACCAGCAACTTCTACATATAATTCAAGTCTTCACAAATATAATTTCTTAATTTGAAGTTAATCCAGACAAAGCAGGATTAATTGAGTTCCTGTAGCGTGAACCTCTAAAAATCTAAGTAATTTCTTCAACAGGCTTTTTCTTTAGGTAAAGGAATATATTAGTTAGTTATGTATATGAATTTTTAACTGTTTTTAATCTCCAAATGTATTATAAAAATCGATAACAACCCTAAAAGTATAAAATTAATCATATTTGCTTAAGTCTCGTTCAGTCGGAATCATCATAATTTTGCTCTGTCTTTCCCTCTGCCATTATCATGCACGAACAATCGTAGAATTTTTGTCTGTTTGTTTGTCTGAGCTAATCTTCGAAATAGCTAAAGCAATACTGGGATTATTTGAAAAAAAATTACATAGGCCGTCATATGCTAAAATATCGACTTGGTTTCTACTCCCTGTCTCTAAGGGTTCTGGAAATATCAAGTGAAAATATTTTCATATTTTTCAAATTTCGACAAATATTGACCAAACCAGACGTTGATTTGATCAGAAGCAATATAAAAGTAGAGTTCATCATTTTCCCATAAGTTAATCAAATAACTAGAGTTAATAATTCTTTTCCTAATGTGATTTATTCTGAACACAACACATAAAAGTTTATCAAACTCTCGAATGGTCGGATATTGATTATTGACGTGCTCTCTAGCTTCGGCTAGTGTAACCACAATGTCAACTGTTTGACCATACAACGCACACACCACGTCCTTGCGCTATACGCTCGGGTATCCCTGCAAAAATTTCGTTATGCATTCCCACTCAAGGAGAAAAAATTCCTGCTGCAACATGCACATTTTATAAAAGCTCAAGATCAACAACTTCCAGGAGTTGGAGTTTGTTCCTTTTTTCAGCCGGGTCGTGGGTCCGTTGTCTATCCGATTCAGAAATGAACCCGGCCAGCAATGTCAAGTGCAGGTCATACGAGGAGGGAGGTCCATTGTCGAGGCCCTCTTACGCCGGGATAGCTCAAGTGGAAACAAAATAAAAAGGAGAATCCATGCAGTACTTCGGGAGCCCTCTGCAAAAGTGTTAGAACTTTGTGACCACACCAGCTCATATATGATCCAGGAAAGAGTAGCTCGTTCCATCCACGAGTGGATTCCAGAATTCACACAAACGACGGGAAAAAAAGCAAATTGCAAAAATTCAGGGAGGGTTAGGCGGTCTCCGGCTAGATGCATTGATGAGGACCCTTTGATGACCCATTAATGGTATGCAAACATTCGCCAGGAGTGCTCGGATGGGCGAATTGAACGCGCGTCGGATTAATGGGCGAAATATGGAATAATCCCTCCATTTACGTCTGCGGGTTCGGGCAACGCGCTGTTTTCGGGCTTTTTCGAATTCATGGCCATTTGACGGATTTTTGTTCAACGGTCGAGTTAATCCGAAGAGTGCACCAAATTTCTGGTACATTCCATAGGAGAACAAAAGGTAAAAACTAAAAGTTGCTTATGCATTTCCGAAAATTGAAAATAAAGGGAAACCACAGGGCGTGCTGTTGACTACATATTCGTTATTATTTGAGCTTCATTTATTGTATTTTGCTGGATTAAGAGGGATATGTACATATAGGTGCATAACGTCCAAACAGTAAATAAGGGTGGGCACGTTTCATGTACATCGATGAATGTACATCCAGAAAAATTTGCAGGAGGTACAAACCACAGAGAAAACGATGACGAAAAACAAAAGAAAACTTTTTTAAATGGTGTTTTAGAAGAGATTTATTCATCTGAAAATTTTGTTTTTACTGTGTGGCCTCGCCAGACAGAGCAGACGATTAGGAGCAGAAAAGTTTTTAAAACAGACCACAAACCTTCTCCGTCCCCAAACAAAAAACCGTCTGTAGACCTTTTTTCTGCTTTGATGGTCAAGTCTCAATGGATAATGAAGTATGCTATATTTTTGAGCAAACAAGAAATATGTAATGAAAGGCGAAACGGATCGTATGATATAGTATCTAGCTTAATTTTATTTCTTAAATCTGTTAAATCACCAGTTCTGTTAACAAGAATCTGGACCTTCAATATACAGAAGCAGCTACAAAATGTTCCTTCACGTGTCCTTTATTAAGAAGGGTAACTTTTGGCCTTCACCTTAGCAAATTTTGCCTTAATTGCTTAACTTGTTACGGAGGGATAACAAGAGAGTACACAACTTGGAAGTGTGTACAAAAGGAGATCCATCTCTTCATAGTGACCTTCTCTACTATTTATAATGGTCAAGGTGATTCCGTGTTTCCGTGATAGTGTAACCGTTTGTTTTTTAAACCCTTGTATTTGTCAACATGTAACAATTTAGGTTGGGAATTAAAAACGCAATAAGAGCAAGTTTTTTCCCATATCCAAGAATTTAAATGTAAATCTTCAGACGATCGGCAAGCGCAATGCATAAAACTATTTTATGTAAATTTATGTGCATTATAACTTTTATAGCTAGTCAGATTTCACGCTCTTTCAGAATTACTTTTCAGTCATATTAGCGACATTCGAAAAAAGAAAAATTTCTACAGAAAGCTGAAATTATTTGTTCTGAAAATGGTGATTTTAGTTTCTTGTTAAAAACCTGTTCTGGATCTCTATTAAATAAATTTCTCTCTTTGGGAAAAGGCTGCAGATCTCATAGTATTTTTCTTAGGTTTTAGCTCACTTTTCCTAAAAAAACAGCAGATATAGGTACGCTTCCTCCTGAACTTTTAAGTTTCCACTCATTCACACAGTCGCTTCATTCGAGCGTAAGACGGCCTTTCTTCTAAAAAGGTTCCACAAGGGGCCTTTCATCCTTTTAACTCTCGCATCGAATACGTCACATGGAGGCCGACTACTTTGTTAGTTTAACGTGCAACTCAGTAGTCACGTAAGGGCCATTACAAACTTAAACGTCTCAACTCCCGGCACTAACTCGATTTTATTGTTTCGGGCTCTAAAAGGGGGAAAAGGGCAAAAAGCTGAATACTTGTTAAAAAGTCATAAACGTGGAAATCGATGTAGTTTACGCTTTAGGGCTGACTGAAGCAGAACAGCAACAAGGCTCGGAAGGAGCCGATACCGAGACGTCGAGTCACGATGCGTAGGTACCTCACCTCCCCAGTAACCGGTAACTGCTGACTCGTGTGTAAGTTAGCTTAGCCCCTGAAGGCTGACGCTATCAAGCGATAGCAGTCAGGTGAAAGGAGCTGCTCCTTCACCATGCACCGCACTTTTAACATGAATCTCTAGCGGGCCAGGAGGCGGGGTTCTTGTGAGCAAAGAAATGGGAAAAATGTGATCAACAACAATACGTAAAAAGCGAACGTACATCGGACGGGAACGATCCCTGGGTACCCTTATAATCCCAGTTTGATGAGAAATTCGAATATCACCTGGGTACCCTGGCTCTCTCCGTGGGTCTATGTGCGGGCTTCCCGAACAACCTGGGAAAAAGCACTTCTCTTACAGTCAGGATTTATTGAAAAATAAAATGAGGACCATCTAAAGAAAATGGTTTCATCCACACGAAAACACACCCCGGCCAAATGGGAGTGCATTTGAAGGAATCACCTTTTTCCAGGATATCAAGTTCAATCCACCCATATCATACTTTGGCGCTGTTTTCCATAAAATTTACGACCAGATTGCTTCCTCTCTGCCAACGTCATCGTCGTCGTAGTCATACTACGTCTTTGCCAGGAGCAATTCCTGGTTGTTCTTGGTCGCGGAGTCCTGGGTCTCGGAGATTTCCCGGCACGAACCGGACTTACCACCACCCTCCTTGCTACCAAAACTTTGACAAAGGTGAGGAGAGAAGCGTTTAATAGCGAATCAGAGAACTTTGAGGATCCTGTGGCATGCCGGGACGGGACCGGGAATACCCAGGATACGCAAATGTTATTGTGGCTGCCACAGAGATGATAAATAGCTGGTCCCATCGGCTTTTCTGAAAATTTATATCCCGTCCAATTTTCAGGCGTAAGTAAACACTTCCCGGCGGTGACTGTGGATAATATTCGCGGACAGATTATGTATTTTTGTCCGCCGCAAACAGCAGACGCGGGTGGGCACGCAGAGCGGTGTTAATATCGCAAGAGATTTAATGTAAAATTATTATAATTTTAAACGTTTATTTTTCGTCTTGACGAAGTATTAATGTGGATCTTTCTCTTCTCATATTCTAGGTAGGAAACGAGCCGACTCTCCTTCATCCTGCACAGGAAAATCTCCTTTGGGCCTCAAGGGATCTTTCGATACAGGTAAGTTTTGCAAAAGTTTGCCAAGTTTGATTTGTTCTGAATTTTGTGGCAGGTTTTTGAGTGTTTTAGAAAAATATATCAATTTGCATTTTAATTTTCACTTTTTTAAAAGCTGCTGCCGTCACATTACCATAAAGGACAGCTCGTGTTGCGGTGTAGGGCCGAAGTGGATGATATTTATACAGAGACTACAGAAGCACCCTTGTGGAGCTCTAGAAAGGAACCTATACCTGAAAGAGGTGAGCTCAGCTATTTTAGGTTGCTATGAAGATACGAAACAGTTCAAGCGTTAGTACAATTTCTGAACGACGCATTTCTTCTGACGTACAATTACATTGATCCGAATCTCTTTTTATCAACTAAGATTTTAGAAATCAGTCACGATAAAGACTAGTTTTAATTAGGCACTTTTAGGAATGGTTTTCATTCATCGTTATCTTTGAAACCGGGAGTGTATGTGGATTTCTAAAAAAAATGTAAATTTTACAGGCAAACTATTCCAAAATTGCTCCTCTGTATTTTATAACATAATACACTTTTTGTTCTATAGTTTAATCTGAGCCGAAAGTCGGACTAATGCATATGACCGTGCACTTCTGCACTTATATTTTAAAACAGAATAAGTCACTACGTGATTTCCTCTATACACCACAACGACCGTCAATTCAATGATACTTTTGTGCTCAACTGCACGGATATTTTTGCGGCATAAAAGTTGAAACTCTCACCGCGACAGGTGACGGGCGGTGGGAGCGGCGTACCTATGCTCCAGCAGATTCAGTAAATCCTCTAAAATATAAAAGTTCATGGCGAGAACGAAATTCTAATCAAAGGACGTGGAGGCTGGAAACAGTGCAAAGCTCGCACTAATAACTTGCGCTAAAATTAAGCCGCCGACAAAGCGCAGGGTGGGAACAAAACCGGAGCCTCTGTTGGACGTCGTTAATCCATACAAAGTATCTGTACGCTCTGGTTGCCTTCCTTTACCTACCTTCCTGCAAGTTGCCTGCCTGTATTCAGCTTCGGTGCCATTGTTTATCTTTTGTTCCTAGGCACTCGATAGGTATACCCAGGTATGAAGGTATTTTCATTCCGCACAAAACCACCTAAACACGATTAAAGCGGAAACCGATAACTTCCCGGCAGAGCGCTTAATTAAGCGGCGTCCTTTAAAATTCCCCCCTTCTAACCATGTTCTTGCTCCAACCAGGAGAGAAAAGTGCCCAACCCATGCCCCATCGAAGCCCTTTTTTATCCCGTGCATATTTTCTGCACGCGTGCACGTTCCCTAGCAATAAATCATAAAGTTTACATAGATTTTCTAAGCGTGCACGGCTGTCGCTAATGGAAGGCTCCCATTCCTGCACACTCCAAAGCCCTGGGCCCAGAGAAGACAAAAGGAGCGCGCAATATGATCTGCAAAGAACGATCCTCCAGCTTCTGGGTTCCAGGGCTATCCTTTTGACAAAAAATACACAACAAAACAAGTTGATTTGCTGCAGCAGCATCAGTGCGTCCTTTTCGTGCGCGACCAGAATCCAAATGGGATCCTGTGGGAGGAACAGGAGTGTGCACCCTATTTACCATTTTCATTTTAATGATGTACTCACTTCCTTTTCATTTGTTGTGCGTTCGGCAAACGGCACGTCTCTGCTGTACCTTTACCGATTCCGATACTCTGAAACGAATGCAAATATGCCGACCCACTTGGACCCTACCTGAAGGAGTCCACCTGAGCACACAGTTTTTCAACATGCATCTCGCCGGCATCCCGTCAGGACTATATGGTCCAACTAGCGCTCTTATCTTTAATGGAAATAGTTTGCTGTTTGTTCCTATTTCGCCGAAGCGCGCAATAAAAGGACTACTTCTACTATACCTTAGCTAACTCGCCGGCTCTACCTAGCCTTATCTGGTAGCCTTACACTGGCGCAGTGTTCTTTGTATCGCTCCAACTGTTTGTAGACGGCCGTGCGGTATGCTATTATTTATACATTTGAGGCGCCGTGCCATTTATTGTGTGCGCCCCCAATTTGCTCACTTCGATCCCAGGTATCCATGGATATCCCCTTGGATGTGAGTCGGGTGCGCTCATCGACAAAATGTTGCATTCTCGGAATTTTTCTGTCTGCCCCTTCAATAATTGAAGGAAGCTCGATCTAAGCAAATCGCAATGGAACCCCCTTCTCCGAGCCTCCGAGATGTACCAAACCGGAGGTGGGATAGGGTTGCAGACTGACGGGATTCACATGTATTCTGAAAAACCAGAGCCAAAAGCAAAAGAAGTGGGAAATTTGAATATTTTTGAATTATTCATAATTTCTTGAGATTGAACCGGGCATTGATCCGGTTCGAGCGTAGACATCGTTTGGGTTAAGGTTTGAATTTGGGCTGTGAGTTCGTCGTCTTCTAGGAGAAATTTCATCCGATAAAATTCTTCAATGGACGGTTAGTGTAGGAACTCGTTAAAACACGACTCAAAGGGATCAACAGGAAGATGAGAACATGCTGTGTTATAGTCCCGGGCATAAATGAGCTCTGAGGAAGCATATGGTTCGAGAAAAGAGGAGAGGATGCCCAGATCCGGCCTAAATCTTTAGATAGTTTTTGAGTGATTTGGTCGCACTCAGGATGTACAAGGTTTTAGCCTTTGCCAGTTGCACGATGTTTGAATTAATATGCTCTAGGGTAAGCGCTTGTACGCTTGTTCAAAACTCGATCAGCTTCGATAATTAGAAGTGATAAATCGGAAATAATCCGTTTTAATACTTTTTTCCAAAGATCTAATGGAAAATTGCATAAAGACATTTATGAAACTCCTTAGAAAACTTGGGACATTGATTGATAAGGACTGCAGAATTTATACAGTGGCTGTAGTCATCTGTAGACGGGTTTTAATGTCCGAGAAGTTCATTTTCATAGTCGTAGATTAGGTTGCCCATTTAGACATGCCTTTGATAACCAAAAATGGAAGAAAGGAACCCTTTGATAAGTTTTGCGTTTCTATCTTTGTATATTCCGTCTACACTACAGCCGATGCTTTCAGCATGTACAAATCTGACTCATTTCCATCAGGTTTTCATTAAAACTAGTGTGTTTGTAAAATATAATAAGTTCAAATCTATAAAAGTTTTGAACAAGGAATGAAAATTTTAATGTACTATAGACGGCAAAAGAAAAATGTAGAAGCTTTACAAAGGAGTCTTTTGTCATTACAATATCTTAAATCAAGATAGTAGGAGATTCTTGAACATAAATTCTTGATAAGTTTCTATTTGCTAGATAATAAATGGTAATAAAATTCTTGTGAATCAGCCCGCGTAGCAATTTAACCGGATATCAAAAGAAACGTACCATTGTGAAAATTTTTCTTAAAAAACACAATAGCAAAATCTATTGTATCTTTCCAACAAAATTAAAACAAAATACTTATGGTAAAGAAAACTTCCAGCAAAATCTCATTACTCACGGAATAGAGCGGAAATCTTTTGTAAATATTACGACCGTCCAACGCCCGTTGAACATAGAAGATGGAGGAGAACAGGGGTAGTCTTAATTTTCAGAGTTTTAATTGCGGAAACCAAAAGGCAGTTCGTTGTTCAAATATTAACTGAGTTCTAGTGCAGGTCCTCGATACGATGGAAAGACTGAAAGGACCTACTAGAATATTTTGCCGGTGCCGTTGTGTCCGCTGCGCAAAAAGTCGCAACTGAAACTCCTGTGGTAGGGATTCAGAGGAGACAGAAGTGCGCCAGAATTTTATGAGATCTTATTTGGGCTCTTTAAAAATAACTCTACCTAACCACCTAAAATAATTCACTTAGGGGGATAAGAATGGGAGTCCTCGACCGCGACGAGGACTGCTCTTCAAATATCAAACTGAAGAAAACTTTTTCCCTGTTCCTGGGCATTTTGTGCAAAACAATGGGACCGACGTGGTTGCACAGGAACGGCTGAGGAGATAATGGGTCCTATCAGCTTTAATTGAGATCGAGTTCGCTGCGCTGCTGCCGCGCCGGAATAGCTTTCTAGAGCTAGCTGGAGGAGCGAACTAAACGTCGGAATTATTAATAAATTTGTAATTTTTTGGGAAAAAATTTAAAGACCAACGAAGAACGTCTCTCCTGCTTGGTCGCTGTCGCAGATTTTTTCTAGCTCCTTTTGTCCGGTTGAGATTTCTTTTAAGATTTTTCTGCTTTGAGGGACTTGAGAGATGCTTACTATAGCGAATAGTCAACGGTGTACTACAGGGAGCCCGGGGACTTCTGAGTAAAGTTGAGTCCGGGTAATGACGTCTTTCCGATGAAAGGATTTTTCTTCACAAGAGGGTTTCTTCGTTGTCGAGTTGATAGCGAAAAATATGAACTAAAAAAGTAGATGAACATGAATCGAGCTATGAAAAGAGAAAGGACAACTCAAACTGATGTCCCGTGGAAGAGACACTTAAGGCCCGCTGTGCTCGGGCGAATTTCTGGGTTTCAGCGATAGAAAGGGAATAACCAAGCACTACTCCAGAAATAAGAAATTTTTCATCATTCAAATGACGTAATTTGCGGCATTTGTGTGATTTCAGGGCAATAAATATCGACGGGAGGTGCTCGTCTTCTGCTCTCCTGTTGTTATGGAAACGCAAAATTTGTAATTTGACTATACTGCGAAGTTTGTCGACTGCTGTCGGCACCGAAGGGACCCGCAAATGAAAACAAGGCTGAAACACAGCAGGTGCTTATTATTGCTTATTTTGAATGTTATCAAGGTTTCGGGCACGCACGCTCACAAGATTGATTACTTGCCGTGAAAAACATCTTGGGAAATAATTTCCCCTGTTGTGTCTCTCTGAGCACTTAACCTTTGTTTCTAAAGCGTATTTAATCTATGAGTTATTTAAGTTAGTTGAAATGTAATCTCCCTCACGTACAAACTGTGCGAGAACAAATTCTTATTAAAAATGCGAAAATAAAACTGTTGAAAGTTTAAAAAAAAAATAGTGTGAAGTATGAACTTTTGAAAACAAATCACAGACAACTTGCTATACTTATTAGTCCTCCATTGCAATAAAATCAAGATAGTGAAAATCTACAAAAAGTAAGACCAAAATTTTCGTATAACTTATGCAGTGATAATTTTTGGAAATAATAGTGTGCGATTGTAATTCGCAAACTCGGGTAATTTTCACACTGAACAAAATAAATGTAAATATTTACAAACACTTCTACTTGAAATTTAACTTTGAAATTTAATTTTTGCTTTTATCATCGTAGTAACGAGACTTTGAAATGGAAGGTGAATTTAATTCGAGCGAAAATATGTAACCACAAGTTCAAGAACTCATTACCCAACATATTAACCTTTCTCATCTATTTTAATGGCGACAAGTTCTCCGAAAAGCTATTCCAAGTTTCACAAAATTGGAAACAGGAAAGTACAGGAAGAAACCGACAATCTTAAGAAATAAGTAGGTACGCATCACCTGAACATCGAGAGAACGAAACTCATGGTTTCAAATAGAGTGAACTACTTAAGAAACTATACGTAACCAGTAGAAGGGAAGCCTCAAAGCTGCAAAGATGAACGAGCGGAATGTCTTCCTTCTCGAAGAACTGAAAAGTTCCCAACTGTTTTCAGATGATTTTCAATATTTAAAATGAACTAAAGCCCATTTCGTCGTCCGCAAATAGATTGCCAGTCAACAATTTTCAACATCTCGTGATACCCCAAGCCCCCTACCGCTCATATATACTTTTATTAGTTTAGTACGACTTCGTGGGACCACAATAACATCTTCACAGAAAATGCCACAAAATTCTCTAACTCAGTCCAAAACTTTTGGTACTTCTCATTCAAAGTTTTATTAAGGCCCGGGAGCAGTCAATTAGACTAAGAGCAGCTTTCGGGTGATGTTCCTCGAGGAGCTGTGATAGCAGCAGAGAAGAAAGAGTGTGGGTGCAACAGTTGGTGCGTCTTCGACATCTTGAGAAAAACCCCAAGATAAGAAAGGGCACCGACTACGACGACGGCATAGAATTTTCCCAAGGACGAAAAGTTTCTTTAACACTCAGTTTTGACACGTTTGAGAAAAGGGCGCTTCTCGCTATCAAACCAGAGAAACCCCTTGAACAAGGACAAACTTCCAGAGCGGATAGATTCCTCTAAACTAATGCAGAGCCATGTGTCATTCTTTTGTAAAATAAACTTCCTTACTTTGTAGCGCTACACTAACCTACTGTGGGTCACAGAAGGGATCCCGGAGGAGCACCAGTAGGAGTAGCGACAACAGCGCTCCTAGCGCAACCAACCCCAAGGGTGGCACACAGTTTGGCCAATATGTGTTTATCAAAACTTTACCACTTACTTGCCCTGATAGTATGTACAGCTTCTGCAGGAACCAGGAATCCAAGAATTTGTGTTCCCAACCTTTCCGCACGTCTCGCACACAGCACCAATGCTCTCTGTTGAGCATCCATTCCACACACCCTCAGTCTACAGAAAAGTTTTAATACTTTAAAAATGCTCATACAGGCGAATCTCGAGGAGTCCGCGCGGATACGACGGCATCGCACTGGATGTGACATCCTAATGGAGGAAGTGATGCTATTTTATTACACGCCACGCCACAGTGGCCAGATTCGCTCATCCTTAATGGTGGATTTATTGGGAAGTTAGGGAAAACAGATAGACAACTACTTAAGAGAACCAACCACAGTCTCCATCGAGTTCTTTCACGATCTATCCCTTTTTTTGTTATTTTTAACGTCGCTGTCTCTATGTCCTCTGGTTTTTCCGCTCTGGCGAAGATTAATTTTCTCGCGTACATGCTAGGTCTCCTGGGAAATTGGTGATGGACCTGTAAACCTCAACCATTGTTTCTGCTTTGATTTCTATATATATTTTTTACGCCGAAATTATTTTTCTGTGGGTTTTGTGGTTGTTTGGTGGTATCCATATCCAGTTACATACAGTTTAGATTTTTGATAGACTGGCCTTTGTTTCTCAGACTGTGGCGTTCATGCAGCAATATAAATGAATTTTTTTGTGTTTTTCCAATAAACTTCAAAAATTAATTATGGGACAAAAAAGGAATTTATTTTTATTTTTCCATTTTTCAAAACTATAGAATCTTTGTTAAAGAGATTGTATACTTGACACGTATATTTTAAAAAATACTGTGATATTTGGGTCATATGAAATCAAAAAATGTAACAGGTTTGGGTTAATCGTCGGTTGTACAAACGATTAAAACTAAAAACAAAAAAAACAATTCACGCGAAAGGCTGCACTAAGAAAGCAAATGATCTCTCATTTCATATCTGGTGAGTACAACTAGTCTATATAAAGATGTTTAGTCGTTTTCTAAAGTTTACTTTACAAACAATATTCGTATAAATTACTTATTCTTAAAAGATATTTTATTTTAACTATTTACACATCTAATGACACTTCAAGAGGTGATCTTTAAAGCTTTCTTAACTCGAAATAATTCAGAGTATTTACCACGAAAAAATTGCATATTTACTACAAATTGTAGAAAAATATGGAAAAGTATTACCGCGTCTATAAGACAGAGATAATTGGAAAATTGAGATAAAGAACATCAGCGGGCAAAAATTAGTGCAAATCCCGTCATTCTTAGTCTTTTCCCAATTTTCCACCTTAACGAGCAAGAAAGCGAGCACAAGCACACTGCGTTTTGCTGGATTCCCTCGGCCACTTCAGAGATCCAATATGCGATCGAACACGCTAATCAAAAGCAACGAGACCACCATCACCTCTTCATTTCACTTTACGGCGAAATAAAAAGAAAGGGCGATTTGCGCTCAAAGCCGTAGTCGCAATATCCAGCACGTAGTCGGCAAACGAGGCCATTCATAATTGATAACAAAAATTTAAAGCCCATATCGGGGCGCGCCCGTCTCTGGCAATTACAGCGAAATTTCAATTTCCCCTCAGTCCGCTTTCTGGCCCTTTTCACCGCAAAGGATCTAGGAAGTAGACAAAAAGTATATACATGTATATTCAAGTGGTCCGGACGATTTCGTCAGTAATCGCGGCGGGTCCTGCACAGGTGCCTTGTGGCACCCCATACGGAGTGACGCATTAAAATCCGAAAAATGCAATTAAAAGCCTCAATAAAGTCGTTTACGTTTGCCGTAACGAGCAAACAAATCAATTCCGAGTTGCCCTCACGAGAGCCGCCAGAGTGTGCGAGGGGCTGTTGAGTCCAGAATCGTTTTCTTGGCGTCTATAGTACCGTCACAGCCGATTATCCCTGTAATAACACTAAAAAGCTGCCTGCTCCCTGACTCCCGAGGGTGTTCTATTACCGGCGGGGCACGGCGGTCTACGGCGGCCGGGATCACTGAATACAAAGCGCACTATTCACATAGAATACAAATGTCCACCATCAGACCACCAGGGCCTCAAATCGTGCATAAATCGCAGCACTTTGTATAGACGATGGCGGCCATAACGACCGAATAATAAGGACATTTGCAGTAGGTAGCCGAGGCCCTTCGACGGTAATTTACAAATCAGCAATGAAAACAGATTGAGTCAGGCCAGGGAGAAACAGTGATCGTCTTATCCAGAGATACCGGGGGCAGACCGGGAGGACCACCTTTAAAACTTGAGCGCCCCCATCCAATTTAAGAAGGCTTTCCGTCCGCTCCGAGCCTTTTCAGTAGACTTTTGGGGGATGCCGAGGACCTCTATAAATGCCACATAAGTGATCCCCTCGAACCCATACGCCAGCACGTGTCCTCTGCACTCTCGATCGGGATTCAGGAGAAAGAAGAAAGTTTTCTAGGACTTCTGAAAACATAATTTGTGCGGGCCCTTCCGCCTTCGCCCTTTTTTACTTTTACTTTTTTTCGCCGGAATTCGTTTGCGTGCCTCACTATCTCGGCAATTTTTCACTACATGAGAGAAAAGCTTAAAAGGATGCGGTGGTCGTGCCGTACCGTCCCAAAACGCAAAAGGAAAGTGCGTACGGGTACAGTGCGTACATTTCGAGGCACTGTCGAAGGGTGCTGCTGGTGCTGCGCCGACGACGTGTTCAGGGTGCGAGGTGACCCGTTTCTCTTCCGGAGGCCCAAACAATTATTTGATCAAAAGAGCCCCTTTAGGGTTTTCATGATGCTAACAACAGCCAAATGGACACCGAAATTCTTCCATTTTGTGTGTGGGTCCTTGCCGATAGATGGGGTCCAGGAATAGGGCGGTTATAGGGATAGGGCTCCATCGAATTGAATGGGTCTGATTTATTACGTGAGCGGGAGTTAATTCAATCTTCAATTTGCCGAAGAAAAGACGTTCGGTTCGCTGGCCATTGATACACCGAACGCATATATCGTGGCGGAGAAGCCCATTGATTATGCTCCTGATGATGGTGCCTGCCTGCTGATAGGAGGAGATGCCTCATTCAAGTGCTAGAACCCGAAGAAGGTTCCAAAGGTTCCGAGTGTTTTTCATCAGCTCATTTATCCTTGAAGGGGTCGTTTACCAGGTAAGGAATGACCTCTAGTTTGGGCACTTACTCAAGACGATACTGATGGATTTTCGGGAAATCATCTCGTTCCTTGCTTAATGAAGAGTTGCTGTAAGTTAGTCTAATATTTACCCAATGGTAATTACACCAAGAAAAACAAATTATTTTTCGATCTCAAAAATTCAGGGAAGAGTAGAAATGCAAAAGCATGTAAATAACAAGTACTAAAACTAATACTAAGATTCGCATAGAGGTAATGGAAAACAACTTTTGTGGTGGGAAAGTTTTAGTAACTTTTGAATTCCATTATATTTTTGTTTTAAAGCTTTAATAATTTAGTAAATTAGCAATTATTTTCTTAAACTAACATTTCTCCTGTTAAAGTGCCCATTAATTTGATTTGATCATGTTTCAATCAACTACGAATTCAAGCAAGAGGCTCTAAGTGTTGTAGGAAGCCCTCACGCGTCAGACTACCCAACAATAAGTAGTAGAAATTCCAAATAATTGTTCTTTCTTTCTTCCTATTTGAACATATGTTCAAGTAAAACCATTATTTGCTTCATCTCAGTTTGATATTATACATACATATTTATATAACTTTTATTTAAAGAAAATCGTGCTAATCTAGATCACATCTGGCACGGGGAAATAAGAGACGAGAATTTTAAGACGATTTAATGTAAAATCCTTCAAAGAAGTTCCTAATTTCAACAAGCACAAGAGCCATAAATTTATCCTGCTGTTTAATAGGATTATCGCGTCCTTCAGCATTAAAATAAAACTTTACAAGATAAACTCATCACGAAGAATGTTGTATTTATCATTCCTTGTTTAAAAAAAAAAACGGTCTATTCAAAAATCAGAACGACAATCACGTTTAATTTTTAATACCAAGTTGTTCAAGCGACCGGATTCATAAATCTACAGAAGAATCCGTCCAAATTGCGGCCACAACGATTCAATCACTTTCATAATCACTTAGCGCGTTTCGTTTTAAAAATTAACGCCGGCAATTGTTCCATCAGCGCCGCCGCACCATTGTCAATTGTTTACAACATTTAAAATAATGATGAAACCCCCGCAAGGCCACCCAGCCCCCGTGGAGCCAAATTCGCAATACACCCGAAATAATTCATAATTTCTCCGGAGGGCAAATTTTCGTCTCACTAAAGCAAATCCTGTCGATCCCTTCGCTACTGCGGGCATTAGCGCACAATTAAGTTATTGAATTGATTGTTTCCCTGGGAAGCAGCCATAAACCAAGACTCCCGCCCCCCGAACCGCACCCACCAGTACCTTTTCGGCAAATTTGCCAATTACTGTAAACAATCATTAAAATTTCAAAGGTTCCCGACCTAATCCCATTTTGCTCCACTAGGGCCAGCTCACTGGGCCCGGTCGCTTTTACCTGATGGAAGTCGCTATTACGACCGTGTGCATTCACCGCCCGCGCCTCCGCAGTGCCGTCTTCACCATCGCCGTCATCTTGATACCTTACGACGGCTTCCTCTTCGGCTTCGCCACCTTATTTATGTTTTTATTATTTTCCAGAACGATATCGTCAGATATCCCGGCGCACTGCCGCGCGCCCACCTTTCGGATCCGTTAATAGAAAAAGCGGAAAGGGCGCGCGAAAAACTTTATAATTTTTTTAAAGCTAATCCTGTGTAATTTCATAAATTTCGATAACACCTGCTTCCGACCTGCGATCATAATTTAGTCTGGGTGGATCGGGAAAACGGGCAGCTCGAGCCGTGCGGTGCGTTAGGCATTTCGGGGCGAACAATGGGAAGCTTTCCTGGAATTATATTTTCCAGTTCGCCTATTTATAGGAGCATCCGTAGTAAATTGATTAGTCCTGGCATAGTTGGCCGAGCCAAAACCACCCTGTGGGGCGCTTCCCTTGCTTGCTATCCCCGGGAATTCTGTGTAAGCCCCATCCTGAGAATTTTCGCAATTTGTTGCTCGGACTTTGGTCTGATCCCGTAGGATGTGCAGAAGGATGCGTCATAAGAAATGTGCGGTGGGCGAAAGCGGGCAGGCAACATGGTTACAAAGGAGCTTGTCACGTAGCCCAATAAAATCCTTCATGACCAGGGTGTTAGCAGATTGTCCACGAAAGTTATGACGCTCCTTTTAATAAACGCCCGCACCTACTATGCTATACCGCATGGGATCCGGGACTGTCGGGAATGACGGGAAGCGATTGCGGCGCGTCCCTCGGGCGTTTCGGCGGCATTAGAAGTTGTCATCGGATTGCCAACAGAGTGTGACCCAAGGCGTCAGAGGTTTGGGTCATGCTCCGGCACGGGGCAGAAGTGTCGGGACAGTCGGGACGTCAGAGACGCTGGGATCCATGCTGAGGTAGCTAATTTTTTGCGTGTCATAACTTAATAAAGGACTAATGTGCTCTTTACGCTGGATAAAAGGGCTTCTCGGGTTCTGCTGTGCAAACGGAACTCCACGGGAACCGTCGGGAAGCGCAGGCAGGGTGTAGTCCTGGAGCTCCGCCTCCGGATCTCCCGGCTATAGGGCGCTCCTGTATGATAGAATGGGAGACGCTACTGGCAAAGTTTGCCCAAGTAGCTCGACTACGTCGACCTTAATCCACATATGTCGCCCCCGTAAGGTGTATTTATGAGTGAATTTGGTGAGAATAAGGAGCACCCGGGAGTTCCCGAGGGCGAAGAACGGCAAAGTTACGCTTAACTTGATTAAACAATAAAAAGACCCTGAAAACGGCGCTCTTGCCTGCTGCTGGAACACTGGCGAGCGCTCCCTGCTTATGTGTGCGTCTTTACTTCTTGCTCCCGGATCCTGGTTCCTCCCGCTAATGAACGCGCATATAACCGTGTCAACGCTAATCATATCCGATAACTTCGATTCGCACATATTTCACCAGTTGGCGAAAAACTTTTCCTATGCTCCTGCTCTTAGTCGCTTTCTCCAGCTTCCGGACATAGCTCCAGAGCTTTAGTCATAACAAATGAGCAGGATTACGCGCCCGAATCCGGGATCTCGAGAATCCCGGATCTCCCGGCAAGTTTTGGGCTCATACATTTCGGATTGAACAACTAATTAAATTTCGTGTCCTTTTTCGCGCCTCGGGCGAGGTAAAGACGAGTGCGGTAACGGGCGCCCCTACGCGAGATTACACGCGTGGTGCACACAGTTAAAGGATTCACGCAATTTCTTACCCTGCTAATTTACTTGAACCTTGTAAAGGCATCATCAAGAAAATATGAACGTAGAGCTACATGTGTGAGTGCACAACAGCGTTAATTGACGACTCGTTTTACCTGTGATGTGATTACCCCCCTGATCAGCCAGCACTCTGCTCGCTCCCGGCAACCGTGTGCTTTTTTTTATATTTTAATTCTCCCGGTTTCCTTTTATGCCTTCGAAAGCAGAAGTGCTTAATTGAATCTCTTCCTTTGTGGCGCTCCGCCTGTGTTTTTGTTTATTTGACTCCTTGAAAATGTTTGGAATTTTTAGCAAAACTGCGGCGAAATTAAGTCGAATTTATGGCGGTGCGGCTGCTCCAGAGGGAGTGGCTTGTTCTAGCAAACTCAGCTACGTTGAAGATTTCTTTTTCCGCCGCCCCTCGCCTACCCTGAGGGATTTTCACAAAATTATGGGGGGGCCGCCATGCAGGAAGAAACACCATCGATCTTTTTGCTTTTAATTGGACTGAGTATTGTTGACGTCGCTGGTTGCAAACTAATTGTTGAATTAAAATTCATCCAGTTTCTGATCATGTTTAACAAAAGTAGAGGTGGATGAAAACACGCTTTTATAAAAGAAAAAAAAACAATTTTTTATGAGAGGGGATTTTGCTTTTGAGTTCAACTTCTATAATTAACAAAAGTGCTGCTATACTTCCCAATTTATTCCTGTCAAGGTCTGTTAAGCTCATTAAAAATAGCATATACAAAATAATTTGAATTATAAGCTTTTTTTTTCCCGAATTCAGAAATATCAGCAAAATCCCTTTGAACCTCTTTATCTGAGTCTTTTAGATGTAGATCATTTATTTCAAGTTATTGACGAGTATAATCAGTTATTATTTTATATTATAAATTTATCTTATGATACGTCTTATATGAAATAAACCCATAAAATTAGAAAAGGTAGCAAAAATATATTATAGCACAAAGTCTAGAATGTATGCGTGTATTCCGAACTCTGAAAAGATTAAATAATTAACAACAATTCCATTGTGTAATGCACAGATCTATTTACAAGTTGTCTGGAACATTCCTGTGAGGGCAATAATTTGGTCACCCCCATTGTAACGAATTAAAGACTCATTCAAATCAAATACGTGGGAGAGGTCTATCAATCGCGAGATCTGCCTTTGAACAGAATTCGAATTTCAACGAGGGGCAATTGTAATTTCTACTATAGCTTTGAACTGTAATTGACCACCGAACGTCGGTGGTAATGTCCAAACTCGCTAAATTTGCGTGTTTCGGGGCGATCTGATCGAAATCAATTCTTCAATTGGAGAGACTGCGGGGCTAACATAGTAGACCAAACCAAAGGAACGTCCATAACCATAACCACTAGAATTTCAATTTGGAAAATTTCGTTTCTTGGCCGGATGGAGCCCATCGACCAGACCAGAGATTTCTGCTAGTATCGTTTCCCGTGTAGCAATCTGAACGACTTCCTCGCCCAGAACTTTTCCACTTTGTAGAGAGTGCAGAGCAGAAAGCGGAGTGACTGCGAAGCAAAACAATACAGCTCTGGTGTGGGTTAGCCCCGTCGGTAGGAATCCCCGCACAGAAGAAGCCTTCTTTCAATAAATAAGTACAACAGGGTCAAAGTAGCGTCGAAGCCGTGCATCCTATTTATGACCTTCACACTTTATTATGCCTCCTTCTCGAAAAAGGATTCCAAATTTCCTTTTGCCAAGTCGAAAGTTTTCAAATCATTTTAGGAAAGAACTATGCTAACCCCCGAGGCTTAAGAATTTTCACGTCCTCCCGTCCACCCTAGGAAGCTCCAGCGCCAACATTTTTATCGCTTTAAGCATGTCGTCGCCACTTTATGGAAGTTAAGGGGGTAACAATGTAAAGGGACGAGGAGATTGCAAGCAGGTACTTTGTGCAAGAGAGCCTGGAACAATCTATTCGAAGTATTCAAACCCACTTTGCTTAGGTTGTGGCAAGGGATGGTTGAAAAGCCCTCCAATATAAAAATGATCCCCAGGGCTAAGACAGAGGGCCCGTTGAATAAATTTCCACCGATTGCGTTGCAAGTTTCACAGTTGAACGCTGGGTTCTGGACCCATATTCCCCTTCTCCCCACTGCCGCCCTTCACCTTTCCGAAATTCTTCGAAGCATCTTAAAAAATAGGCGACACAGAGGTTGTCGGGCTGGAAACACCCTTAGAGGACAGACAGACGCTTTCGGAGTGGTGTCCTTGCAAGCCGCGACATAGTGGTGCGGGGTTTGCCAAGCACCATCTTCAGATTTTCGAGAGTTCCTTGGGGTTTTCCGGCTGGCGAGGGAGAGAAAAAATTCAATACCTTCAAGGAAAATTGCAATAATTGCCACTTAGTGGCCCCATTCAAGTTAAGTGGATGTGAGTTCAGTGGTCGGGCGCAATTTTCGTATTCACCACCGTGGTAATGGGATGCTCCATCTTCGAGCTCCGCTGAAATGAAAGGGCCACTCTGCGATGCAACTAGCAACGGAGCCCCGGCATTTTAGCGAAACTGTCTCACATGTGTGTACAGCGATAAGAGCTGAAAAGGTTTGTTTAGTTTAACATCAACCGGCGCTGCTGAGGCCGGTGCCCTGCAAAATTTCAATACTTGCAATGCTCCCAAGTTAATGGAAATTGGTTTCGTCGGAAAGCCGGGGTCCTACCCGGCCATTTGGATCAATGAGGGATGAACGATGGACTGGAGGGGGCAGAGATTGCGGAGCGCAGAACCACCTAGCGAGCCCCGACCGAGATAATGTTGCAAAGCTTCGTAAAGGTGGTGAAACTCAAGTAAGCGGTCTGGACAGAACTTCCGTTTGTTGACTTTGGCTTATCTGCAGTTTTGGCTTTAGATGTTATCTTTTCTTGAACTATTCCTTGAGCTCCGTAAGAGGGAACAGAGCACCACATTTCGGGGTATTAGGCAAAACCAATTATTTTGGAACCCAAAATGAAGTTGAAACGGATCAAAAATTAATTTCTCGTGGGAGATGGAAGATTTAGAAGAAAATTTTAGATTGAGCTATGAATATTGATGAGTCCGTATTGGCGTGTAGCCGGCGATAAGAGGTCTCTGGTTCTGTCTGCTGATTCTGCAGACGGGCCAACGGACCAAGACTAAAAAGACTAAAAAGACTAAAATTGGTACAGCAGAGGTAAACTCAGGGGAATTAATTAATCAGTTTTATCTGTGCAAAATTTTCAGGATGAATATGTTTTCTTTCTTATTCCACGTTATTTCCAAGTGATTTACGTTGAATAATTTCATTAGCGAAGCTTGAAACGTATAGAACTTTATAACCATTGTAAATAGGTCAAAAATGATCTTGATTTCCAAAATCCCAAGGAACTCTAAGCCATAACATACAACTTCCCTGTATTTGAACTAAAAGGAAAAAATTAAAACAGCTTTTGGCGTATTTTTTGTGGAATATTTTTCATAAAATAAGTACCCGACTCTAAGGTGATATGGGAGATATTTTAGTAATCCGGAAAGATATCAGTAGTATTAACATTTCGTTGTTGGTTTTTATACTACTTTTGTTTATGTAAAAAAAATATTAGTACTACAAAATTTAGATATGTCTTTTGTCACCCCTATAAGATAAGATAATCTAATAAGATTCTAAGATTAGAATTTTTCTTTTCAGTAACATCACCCAGCCAAAGCAGTAGGATATCAATGTCCGATCCAGCCGCAATTACAGCGCTAGGACTTATGAGCTTATTATCGCGCTATATTTTCAGATAGTCTGTTTGTACTAGCATCTCGCAGAAGTACAGACGATTCAAACAATTACACTCAGCGTTAAATAAAAATGGAAATATTATAATAAGTAAAAATAACGATAAATGCATAAAATAAAAATTATCATGGCAAATGACATAATTAGATTAAAAATGGAAAAAGAAAAAATCGGAAAAATAAAAGGTTGGATAATGGCCACTACTTCATCCAATTTAATTGTAAATGAAACTTGAAAAATATTATAGAAAAAATGGAAGATAGTAATATGAGATTGATGGAAAATTATTTATAAATGAATGATACATTTTATCGTGTAAAATATATACGTATAAAGAATATACATTTTATGAATTAGAGTGCCACCATTGTTATTTTTTATAACACCATTCAAAAGTTAGTTACCAAGAATTTCCGTGGATGTATTCAAAATAAGGTTTTTGATTAAACTTTTTAAATACGACCACCTTCGACATACAGATCGATAAATATTTTCAAAGTATGAATTTAACACGAAGTGGATGCAAAACTCTAATATTATTTAAACGCACAAGACCAGGTTATCCGAGAAGCGTATTAGTAGGATATTTTTTATTATGAAATTCCACTTAAACTTAATTTAAACAATAGAGCTCCTGATATTTTGCTATTTGTTTAAAATATTTCATATCATCAAAATTTGTTGTTTTATTTGGTCGATTAAATGCAAAAAATACCATATGAAATTGTCTTTGTAGCTTAATACAAACCTAGTGAATTAAAAAAAATCATTTTAAAAATGTAGTTCTGTTAAAATTAATTAAAAGTACTTGGAATAGAAAGAACTTTATTTACACTTGAATATTGGGCTTAACACAGAATGAAAGTAATTACTTTAAATATATTATACTCTTGGATAACCAGGCAAGATGTATGCTTTTATGCCCTTGTAATAAAATATATAATTCCTTTCAAACTACAATATACTTCTTAAAAATACTACCTTTGTGAATAAAATGCCTACGTACTTGTTTTTATTCGTTTGCCAAATATAAAAATCAAAGAGATTTTAATAATTCGTTTAAACAAATTGTTGTTACAATTACATCAAATTCTTTATGAAATATAGCATATTTTTATAATTTAAAATAAAAAATCAACAAAAAAATACCATTAGTGCTGTTTTTTCTTTAAACTGATACGAAAGAAATTTTTGGGCTATTCAACATGAAAATTGGAAACGATAAAATTATGATGAAATTATGAAATTGTGATGTAATTATGGCTAAAAGTAAAAGAAAATAACATTATAGTATTGTATAAGTAATGGTCATTGTTAAACAAGCGAATTTTTTCTTTATAGTGGCGAAAAACTCTAATTATAAAAATTGCTGTAAAAATAAATTACTTAAATAAATCAAAATACGAAATATGAATCCGGAAACCTTTGAAACAGAATCTAAAAGTGGAGCATTCAAATCTTGAATGGGCTTTTCAAACCATTTCCGGAAATTTATGGGAATTTAATTCCTACCTTTCTTTGATTTGTTCTCTTCTATTCATATTTTTTGAAAAAATAGAAATTTATATTTTTGAACATCTCAAGAATAACAACTCATACTATTTGTGAATTGGAGATGGAATAGGCCTTGTCCCCCCCCAACATTTATTAATTTCAAATCCCTATAAAAAATTTTTCATTACTGAGTTCAATTTCTTAATTTTAAATTCTTTAAAAAAAATGCAAAGTACTTTTCTAAAATCTTTCAGATTTTTTTAAAGTTTTTTAAATAAATTAATCAAATTATTTTGAACTTTGCTCTTAGCAAAAACCAATTTTTTGCAAAGCAGGTTATTCTACCAAAGGATAAGTCCATAGATGCTAAAACTTCTAAGTAGAAAATTACTGAAAAAACTATCCTAAAAACTTAAGATTAAAAATATCAACTATAAAAGCATCCTTGGATTCCGTCTTTACGACTTTTTAATATTCTTTGAAGGTCAAATCTCGAAGACAGGGCGTTTTACGTGCAAGTCGCTCAAGAGGATGAAAATAAAGAAAGTGTTAGAAAGTGAAGAAGCGTGAAAGTTACCAAATTATGAAATTGGTTCGTTGCCACTCTGTCTTTTGACTCTCCTTCGCATTGGTGATCATCTGAATAGCCTTTCTTCATCCCTTGGACAGGAGCTGCGTTGAACGCAATTTCATCCAGTCCAGGCTTGCAAGACGAGCTAAATTTAAAGGTGTCCATTGATAGAAATCTTGAACATTTCTCATACCATTAAGAGAGCAGTGAGTAATATTCTTTCTAGTGAAATACTTTTAAATCACTATCCTACCAGAGCACTAGTGCTCCGCCCTCGTGTAAATTTGTATGGCACGAGATTGTGCACTGAGGGGAAGAGAGACCTGGACGCCTAGAGGTATCCATTCTTAATTCACAGATTTATGGTCTCGTTAACCTCGTTAAAGAAAGAAAAATTCCTTTCGCGACCAGGTCCCATTTTTCAGAACAGGTGAAAATTACGATGAAGAGAAAGGACGGCTAGGATGGAATAAAGCGGGGGAAGAGCCAAGAGGAATAAATGAGGAAGCACCACTGAAAGGAGCATTCAAGTGGACGAGTGGAAAAATAGTTCTTAAGGACTTGAAACGGGGACAACATTGAAAGTGGACTTGTCTGTGAAGCTCCCCTTCTTTTTCCTTTCAGTTTTTTCCTTCTCTGTAATTCTTTCGCCTATTTTCCTCAGATATAGACGAAGAACCTGGAGAGATTCCTCGGAAGTTATTTCTTAATGATTTGTCAGGGGATGTCCTAATTCTTATTAATTCCAAACGAAAGTGAAAAATTACATGGTATAATATGGCACAAGGTGTGCGCCTCTTTAAATCCATTTATTGTACTTTTTCATCTGAGCTCAACTAAGAGCGACGAGTGGATATCGCTTGCAGTGTGTATTTTTGTCTAAGATCAAAATGTTTTTGAAATATTTGCATAAAACCGAATCAAACAGAGCAAAAATTAAAACTTTGATATAGCAAATTTATGTTTTGAAAATCTAAATACACTAATTGAAAATTATCTGTTCAAAATATGTAAAAAATAGAAGTAATGCGTTTGATGGTACCGAAAAATATGTGAAGGATTTTATTAAAAATACTACAGTCTCGCCACGCAAAACCGTAGAGCAATTACGCATAAATTGAAAAAAAAAATATTGTAAATACTAAAAGAGTTTATAATTGTAAGAATTAAACGAAAAACATAAAACAAAAGAAATAGATGTAAACATAAATAGAGGAAGCCGATCAGGAAAGCTTATAAAATTGTGACTATATCAGGAATGTAATTCATATGAGAAAAAAAAGGTGAAGCTGCTAGTCTAGCTAATGTAAAGGATTGTGGGCCTGTTTAGTTTTGTAAGTATGTTAGTGCTTGAAAAAAATAAGAAAAGTAAAGAAAAAAACTGATTACAACGTCGTCTTACGTATAGTTTATAAAATGAGACATTTTCGTGTTTTTTAATGTAAATACATTTTAATAAAAGTTTATTCAATTCCGGTACGAGTATGTTTTTGTTGTATTCCCTGAACGTCCTTCCATTGTATCATTGCTAATTTTGTATTTTTTGTAGTGCTTTTCTGAGAAAAAACATACTTGAAATGAATAATGAATACTAAAACATACAAAAACAAACAAAATTAAGTTTTGAACAAAACAGTATATAAATAAATTAAATTAACTTTTAAAAATTAAGAGGAAAATATATGCTAGCTTTAATGAAGCCCTTCTTTCATTTATGCCAATTATTGCATTAACTATTAATTAAACAAACAAATTTTCTTAATTCGAGCCTATAAAGGTTTAATCTAGGAACTAATCTTAATATGATCTACATTCAAAATTTTGCCTTTATTAGCAAATCCACGTTTGAGCTAAATTTTTTTCTGATAATAATTTTTCCCTCGGATTTTTTCGTTAATCCACTTGTTAAATTGATAAATATGATTCAAAATTTGTCCCAACTTAAATTTAAAATGCACCCACAGGTGAGCCGATAGTAATTTTAAATAAGAGGTACATTTGCATAAATGCCATCCTGCAATCAATTCTCTTGTCCGCTGAAGGTTGCGGCTAATGTTGATTTCGTCCACGAGGAGAGAGGTACGTAAGAAGAGGAAGGGAGCAGTGGGTGAATTATGACAATTTAATGGAAATTGGGGTGCGGGCAATAGGGCACGGTTTTATATAAGAAATTACAAAAAGATCAAAACTACCTCACATCTTCTCCGATCTGCAAAACCACACCGGCCTGCACAAACAGTAATTAAAATTTGCAAAAAAGTAGATGATGTGGGATAAATGGGGCCTAGATGAAGGAAGGACGGGGCTACTCAACCCCAACCCTCCAGCTCCTTGTTCTGAGGGAAAAAAGTTAAAAAAGGGGCAGTGCAGTAAATAGGCGGAATTAAACCCGGAACCCTTTCATTTTCAACTACTAGGGAACAATGCAGGTAACCCCGCTCTAGGACGACGCAGGTGCTAGGCTGGTGCAGGATGCGAGGTTAGTGCAGCAAACATAGCAATTGAAAATTTCATTCGCATGTAAAGGCCGCCTAGTAATGGGCTCCTCGAGCTGGGTACCTACCTGTTCATTTACTCTATAGTGGTAGTGTTGCTTACCTCAGTTGTGTCTCCTTCATTCCATCTCAATGGCCTTCAATTTTCTGTTAAAAAAATTGTAAAAAAATCCGAAATGAGAGATAGTTACGACCGCGGTGCAATCGCAGTTAGATAAAGATGGACGAGGTTGATGAAATGGGTGCACTGAGATGGGGCAGACTCGGCAGGTGAGGTACACAGAGTCTATCAAGAGTCGCTAGAACCGACGCAGCTAAAAGAACGGCTGTTCCACCGCTCAGGGCTTCATTATGAGCGTCCTTTTGAAACGAGTAGGTGGCCCTGGCGTTTCTAGTGGGACAGCCCCTCGACGGAGTGTTCTTCCTGTGGTCGATGAATACTCCCCCTTCCTAGCTTGCCGTTTTTAAACCTTTTTAATGGCTTCATATTATCTCGCACGGCCCTGACCCACCCCGAGCACGCTACACCCCCCCTTTCATACTCTGTATGTACCCTCAATTGAAAGTGTATGAAAGCCAGTCACAATAATCAGAATTTATGATGTCAACGCAAACACAACCCCTGCCGCCGATCCCCTACTCCGACGACCAATTTATTCAATCCCTGGAATAAAAAGTCAGCAGTTTTCCTTCTTCAAGGAGAACGGGACGCCAAGTGATTACCATTCCAAGTACTGTACTAAGTCAGGGTCCCTGGCTCCGGAGTCCAGCCTTGGGCTCCATCACCAGGATCCAGAAAAGGAGGTTGTGATCCTGACAGCCTCCTGATCCTGCCTGTTGATTGCGCCACGTTTTCCTTCCGGACCGACTGCTTTCGCATGCCCCGTCCTCCCCGCCACCTTCGCTAGCCCTTTCTACCTCAGGAGAAATAAGTTATTCACTTAATAAGGCCTCACGGCGAGTTTTAGCGAAAGCATTGAATTGCTGGCAATTTACTTTCGGTTAGCGGGCGCACTTACAACTGCATCCCTTTCTGCTCGCAAGACTCCATTTAGGACCTCGAACCCTTCTCCTCCTCTTCTTCTCTCCTCCTCTACTCCCTTCCTCCCTTCATTGCTGTGCAACTCGAGGACTCCTCTGTTGGAGTTTTGAAAGTTTTCAATTTTTGGTTGGTTGGCTCAGCGGAAACTTTTCGGCAACTTTAAACGCCGACCGGAAGGCGGCTGTATTTCGAAATGTTTGCTCGGCGCGCACTACTCGCTTTCTGTTTTAGTTAGACTAATTACGCTGAGTTTCCTGCTTTTCCCGGCTTGCCCTGTGCCTTCCTGGGCAAAGCGGCCTTGTTGCAGCGGCGGATTCTGAAGGGCTCCGGGAATTATTTATAGGGAACGGGTAGCGAAAAGGTATAGGGAAAACAAAAAATCAAACAGAGCACCGGAGTGCTCTGGTAGTGGTTTAATTACTCCTGCCGTGAAGTTCTTTAAAAATTATGAAATACCACTCCAGCTCCAACGCTCCATCCTCGTCACCGTGGACCGTAACGTGATGGTGTGATGGACAGGAGCTGCACCACCAAGTCATCAGCAGGTGAACGGCGTTAGATCCGAAGAATTTCAGTTTCGCCGCAGTTCCCTTCAGCTCCAACGGACCTTTCTGGGGGCAAATGCAAAGGTAAGTGTACTTGCTCAGTTAGCTCGAAGAAAGGGTAAATTGCCCCTAATTATTCAGCTAACAAGAGAGAGCGACTAGAAAACGACCCCACCTTGGATTCGGACTAAATCCAAGTTGCAAGCTGGGTCTACTTACTTTCCAAGCCGCTTTTCGGGATCACTCAGGCATTATTTGCAAATTTTTTACAGTTATAGATGGAACAACAGTTTTTGGGTTATAGAGGCACTCCATTTGCATGTGTATTAGATGATTGTCGGTTTTATGAATTACCCAAGTAGGTTAACCCGAGGAAAGAATAACATTTTTCCTGAACCAACACGTTTTGTCGAATCGTGGAAAAATTCATGTGTGTTTCGATAAATTCGAAAATACGAAGTATATTTGCGATGTTGAAGTTTTTATCCAGCTAACTTTCTACTAACTGACCTCAAGAATAAGGAATTCTTGCCTTTTCACTTGGACCTTAAAACATAATTTATAAATTTTTGTCCGTTTTCTTTTTACGTACCTATTTCTACCTATGTCCATAATTTTCTCAGGAATTACTGAACTGAACGTTAGGATTACGTCTGTTTGCCATTTTAATGAGAACGTAAGAGAACTCTGAAACTTTGGGCTATTATTTTAGAGCGTTATCTCATTATTCAGAAATTACAGAACTTAACTCAACCACATTTTAAAAATATGCTTTGTGGGTTCTTATGGAGCTTTCGTACTACAGAGTTAAGTATCCCAACTAATTTAGTCACTGGTTTCACAATAGTTCCATTCATTTTTTCTAAAATATGTTTTATATCAACTTGTAAAATACGCAATACTTAAATTTATTATTTGCACTTACGCTATTTATTCTTGTTTCGATTTCAGTGTTACACGGCGTATAATTAGTTCAAAGTAATCATATTCACTGTAATTTGGGTCAAATGTCGATTAGGATCGTTTCTTATTTCCAAATAAATTGAAAACAAACAAAAACTAAATAATTACTATTATAAAGCACTAAATTCTACGCAATTAAATTTACAAAGTTGGTTGAAAAATGAAAAGTAAATATGGAAAAATATACAAATAAAACAATTTTCTCTAAAGTGTATAAATATAGTATTTTTCTCGAATTACGCTGTTACTAGCAAAAGCCGCAGTGATAGTATTTACTCAATTTTTAAAACGTAAATTCAATTATTTTCCTCACTAGTAGGCAGCTATTTCCCGGAAACTAATTAATTAATCTTTGGCAAAAGTCCATTGGCTTGGAAAATTATCCGCAAATCTACAATTAAGTAGGTGGCCTGTTTATTTACTCAAAATAAAATTTATTAGCTCTCTTTCATCACGTGGAAATGGAAACGATTTCCAGTACTTTTTTATAAACATTTTGTAATTCCTCAAAGAAATGGTAATTCGACGAACGCTGCTAAAATACAAAGCAGCGAGCACGATCCGCCATTCCATTTAATATTCCATAATCGAACGTTCAATGAATTTCAGAATTTCACACATGTGGAATAATATCCGATTTTTCCCGCTTTTTTTGGGAAATTACTTTTTATGCTCGTTTTTATTAGCGAGATGCCACTGCCCGCCTCGCCGCCAGACCCGTTGATATTCACATGGGTTTTGCGGCGTCGGCGGTATTTTCCTTTTTATTTGTTTCAATTACTTTCGTTAACATAAAAAGGCTTTTAATATCCAGCAGCTCACCGCAAGGCCACACAGCAGCGGCGCGGCGTTTCTCCCATTTTGCTCTCATTTGCGATTTTATTTTGATTACACAATTATTGTGTAATTTGTTGCGTTATCAAATTGCCTTTTATGGCCACCTGATGGAAAGGAGCCCAACAGGGACCCGCCCGAAGACAGATACCTAAATAAAAAGCAGTTATTGTTAAATAATTATGGGCTTTAATTAGTGGCAGTTTTAATTACGAGCTTCATAAAGCCCGCGGATTGGTCAGGTCTCCTGGTGGAATTTCAGTACGTAAACTTGTTCGGGGAGCCTTCTAGGAAAGGTAGTCAACCAAACGATCAGATGCTACGATTTTTCTCACGCATTTACCTTTCGGGCCGTTTGAAGTTAGTAAACGAACAAGGCACTTCGCCAGGCAAATTCCTTAAACGTAAAATGAGTCTTTCACCTTTTATATAATAAAATATTAAGTAAACAGTACAATAAGCCATTTTTCGTGATTTAGGAGAGGATTTGGAGGAATCAAAGGAAACATTTTTAAAATGTTCCGTAGTGATGAGTCGCGCGCCTTTGATAGTGATCATTTAATACAAAATTTTTCTTAATTTATAACATGTTCATCTTTTGTTTAATTACCTTCTTAAAAATACAGAAGTGATATCCTTTGAATAATTCAGCACCTACCTCTACCTTACTGGAATCACCACGTACTTGCAGTTAAAGCTTAAACTACCGCGTATTTATTACATTAAAAACTAATTTGCTGTTAAATATTTGAATTCACCCAGGAATCCTGGGATTTTCCAAAATATTTAAATGAAGACACCAAATGTTACAAAATCAATATTTTTTTTACCAGCCCAGAGGTAGAGGAGCTACGATTAAATTTTCAAAATCTTCACATCTTCATAAGTATTTCATTTTATAGCATATTATTGTCATTGTCACCACAACTTTAATTTGCTTTTTTAGAAATAATTGCTTTTTATTAGTATTTTCAAATTTGTATTTCTTAAAAAATGCACAATACTGCTTTTATTCGTTGAAAATCTTGTACATTATTTATCTATTTTTAGCTTTGAGCCCAAAAATTTTTCGTTCTTAATAAATAAATTTCGTTCCATTAATCTTGGCACATATTTCCTTGACTTCTGTTTTCAAAAATAGAGCATATTTTTTTAGTGAGTGTTCATACGAATGTTTTGTAGTAATTAGCCCACAATTACATATACTTTTTTAAAAAATGGATCGCAATTTTCTCATTTATTATCTATATTACCCTTGTTGAAATCTATTTAATAATTTTTCATTTGTACACGCAGTAACAAAGAGATTAAATGTATATTGAAGAATTTCAAATTACCAGTGAGCATGCTGCTTAAGCAGGTAGTTATTAAACAAATTGGCTTTCAAACTTCAGTTCTTATTTTCGAGTTCGAAGATAATTATTTGTCTTGCTTAAATTTCATGGAAACTTGTAAGATATCATAATATTTTGAATTTTCTGTCGTAACTGACAGCAATATTCATAATGCTTTCCATTTAGTAAAATACTTTTAAGAAACGGTTCTCAATTTTTAGTAGTTGGCACCCCTACTTCTTGACGTTAGCTATTTACCCAACAAAAAAATTCATCATGGCGATTTGTTGTTTGCTGACAGCTGTCGAAAAGTAACTGAAAGGTGTGTTGCATGGGTGCGTTTAATCTCGGGCCTTTTAGCAATTAAATAAACATTAAACAGGGTGAATTTATTGTTTTGGTTTCATTTAATTAAGTGTTCAGCTGTCGGCGGAGGGACGCCCCAGGTAAATCGGAAAATCTGCCGTGCGAGATCTGCTTGAGTGGGAGACGGAGGAATCCAACAAAAGATTTGTTAGTGCGTCCGGTGAGTGTGCCCCAGTATAAGAAATGCGCAGGAGGATGTCGGAGGGGGACCACTTGGTGTTTCTAGCAGGCTCCGGGTTCTATTTATAGATTAATTTCGAACAAATTCACTTCTAGTTTGCCTGGTGCGGGTCTACTGCATGAATTCGATACCGCCACAACCGCCCCGTGGTTTCCTTGCCAGTCAAGTCCCCGAGTGAAGTGCATCCGTCGTTGTCTCATTTTCCAGCTTCGAGATTTTCCTGGCCAGTTAGAAAGTTGTATTTAGTGCAGGTAGCCTTGGTCATTATTGCCTTCGGTGGTGTTTTCCCGATTCGGATTTGTCTAGCGCTTGATTGAATTTACGAGATGCGAAGGTCAGTGCTTTTTGGGTGCTGGAGATGAGAACGTATAAGGAACAAGTCCCCAGAGCCCCTGCTGCTGTCATCAGCTCGTGCACATCATTGTGACGGTGGCCCACATATTCTTGACTCCGGTCGGTGGCTGTGCCTCAGGAACTTTTCTAGATCGGAAGGACCCAATTTGAGAAAATCTCTGCAGTGCAGTAGTACTGGAATTGATTTTTTTCCGCTGTGTTTTGCATAAATGTCTAACTTATCTGCGTGGACGCATTTTTCAGGTGTTTTACATTCAAGGTCTGGCGTGTTCTTGTGAATGCGATTGGGTGGCATGACGGGCAATTCTTCCCTCTGAAAATCGTCTTGGTCTTAAGGCCGTTTCGTGCCAAGTGAAAGTAAAAGGGCCCCTTAACCCACTTTCGTTGCGTTCTCCTTGCAAAACTGCCTAAAAGTCACAAACAGTGCTATTAAGCGAATAATTAGCATATCGGCTGTTCCGGCCGGGGCGCAGCCCCAACGTAAATAGCTTGTTTACTGCTGGAACAGAGATAATCCATAATTCGAGGGAGAAGCATAACAACAGCAACAGCACGTGGGCCTGCAGCTTTTCCATGTTTTGGATCCCCTGATAATATTGATCTAACCTCTGGCACAGCCGATTCTGACTTAAAATAACTTTCTCGCACTTTGGGCTCCAGTGCATGCTTCAAAAAATGTTGATTTTCCATGGCGACTCGCTTGCATTTATCTCGTTTAATGTCCTGAGATGTTAAAAAGAAAAAAAAAACTGAAATGGTTTGACTTGCAGTTGAGTTAAGGACCCATAACCACCTAGAGAACAATATACAAAGAAAAACATTTTTTTCGGATAAGATTCAACGAATGAGTCATGTCATGAATTTATCAAGATTATGAGCACACACTCCCAGATAGTTCTGTATCATGAACCCAATGCTAAAACACTTTGTCAACCTGCAGTTTTATTATGCAAAAATTAACGCGTGCCGCTGGCTGCTTTATTTATAGAATTTGATATTAAGATCCATATAACTGAAAACGTATATGCTCAAGCTTTAAAAATTGCTTGCATAGAAAAGTATGAGTTTATCTAGCCCAATTAACAAAGATTTTTAAATTAATGGCGTCCCTTTAATACTGTAATACTATGCATAAGCCCACATTTAAATTAAGTTCCTATTCTTTATTCGTACATCAACAAATGGTCTAAGTAACAAATGGGAAATAATTAGTGTAAATTAATGCCCAACATTTCAGAACCACTGGTGACCATGCTGAGTATTATACCCGAAATGTTAACTTTTCCCAGACCAGGCTTATTTACTTGAAAATTATGGAACATGTTTATCATATTGTCGCCTAAAATTGAGAGAAATGAACATTTTCAAAGGCATATTTTTTCTTGGAAAGCCAGGAAGAAATAACAGAGTAGAATGATAAATGTTGTTCACAATATTACGATTATTGTTGTCGGAGATATCTACCTTAAAATGCTCAGAGAAAATTGTATTTAAAAAGTAATTAAATCTTGAGGCCACAATTAGCCAATCTAAGCAAACCTGTCGAGTTGTCGGTTTCCAACACAAGGTTGGTATCGAATTTCCAGCCTATTAAAGAACCACGTGGGATTTTGGAAGCCTGCCTTTTTACAGGTAATTAAGAGGCATTTTGGATATTCGATTCAACTGAATCAACAAAATGAAAATATCAAAACTAAGTCGGCGATAAGGAAATTAATAAAAAAACTCGTGAGCGAATAAATTAACAGCTCTGATTACAGAAATACCGAACAATAAAAACATTCCGGGTACCTTATAAAAACGAATTATTTTTTATTTCAAAAGTGCAATTCTTCACAAATATCCTTTTATAAAAATCTAATCTAAAGCCTTGATTTTGTAATTTAAATTATATTATCATACTTTTACGTGCATTATTTACTTTGTTTAATATTGAATTTATTAAATATAAGTTTTTTATAAATCCTTACACTTTAAACTTGGAGAATCTTGGGAAAAAATTAGATCAGCAAATCGCCATAGAAGAGTTCAATGACGCGATAACAAAATCGCCTTTTCGAATTCGCATTTGATTTGATTTTGGCGAGGGGTCACCGATCTTTTCTGAAATAGATCTAATCAAAACTAACTTATCCGGTTTCTGAAGGTAATTCACCTTCGTACCTGAACAGTTTTCGTCAGAAAAATACTTTTTCTAAAATTTGGCAAGATGAATAAAACTAGTAATGGTCGTTCTTCCTAATTACTCAACCTTGCTGTGCAATCATAAAGCAGAAGATCAGTTGGTTAGTTTGGTTTCGCAATAGGCTAAGTCTAAGCTGAGTCTTCCGGACACCCATTCGTCTTTGTATACAAATCCCATGCGTCCAAGCTCCGAGGACGGTCACTAGAGATGTGTTGTGAAATGAATAGCGAACGAAACCTATGGCGTCTCGAAGTTGGTAAATGCCAGAATGGTCTACCTTCATTTCTTATTTTGGTTTTAAGTGGCTCTGCCAACATGTCTCACCGTTACGAAAATTTTGAACGAATTAGCAATTCAAGAAAGGTAAGAAGCATTTAACCATTCGTGCGTGGTATTGTAAGGTCCGAACCCATTCAGAAGTTTTTTCGGAGCTGGTTGCACATGCGTACACGCGAAATCGGCACACTATAAGTCATATAATCTGCCAAGATGATGGCGGGCCAGGTTAGACGATAGGCGAGAGGAGGTAACAGGCAAAGACCTAAGAGAAAGTGATTCGACGGTGATAATTTCTTTTTCCAATTCCATCACCGCTTTTTAACTCTTGATTTGGCGCGCATCGGATCGGCTGATTCGACAGGCGCAGGGCACCAGGTCCACACGCTAATTTTCCACTGTTGCAATCCCCAAATTAATGCGATTTCGCACGTGAGAAAGCAACTGAATTGGAAATTTCTTTTTTTTTTTTAAATATTCATCAGCCACGGGAGCTGATCTGGAGATTATTTACAGTCCAATCTCAACGAAAGAAAAACAACAATAAGTGGAAAATGCGAGTACTCGGACGTAAGAGTCTTACGTGGTTTTGGGGCGGCCTGCACTCTTACCGCAGGTTGGTTACGAAATTTTTATGGACCCTCCTCCGAAATAAGCACGTCGTGACTTAAACGCCTCAGAATTGCTCTGCGATGTGCGCGCAGATGATTCAGAGACTGGGAGCAACAAAAAGGTTGATAAGACAGACAAAAAACATGATAGCACGTCCTCCTTGGTATGTGCTGCCGACTGTGTAGCGTTTCTGTCTGATAACATAGATAAACACACTATGGTTTTCCGGTAGCTATGTTTTGCTTTTTTACTCTGTTTTAAAACGCATGTCGGGGGGGTTAAATCGGATTATTTGTTGCTAAACTTTATGTTGATACTAGTAGGCCTTTCCAGTGATATTTATCATTTAATTTCACAGTTAATTCTGCGCAGTAGTTCTTATCGTGAAAAAAATGTTTTGTTAAGAATTTGAATCCTCAAAAGAATACGACTTAGTTCCGTATATGGCACGTTTTCCATAAAATTTTATTTAAATCTTATTTTTTATTGGTCTGACGAAAAACGCCTGGCGGGTCAGCTTAATTAACATGTTATCATTTGTTTTATTAGTAACACATTAATGGCATTACTTGTGGAGCAATATGTGCGCTTTTTTAAATGTTAGACTGCTTTTCCATATGAGACGCAGTAAGGCAATTTTCGAGGGCAACAAACTCAAACTGAAATGTCGAATAATCTTTAAAACACGTAATACATTATTTTATATCTGTCCAAAATGTACCAATTGTAAAAATTGTCAATATTGACTTTTAACATTTCTTCGATTTACTAAATTTTATACTTTTCGAATTTTTATTAAAAAAAAAGTACTGCTCCTTAGGTTTTTTCAACGCTTCAATTATCAAATATCAGGCATAATTAATTGCCTAAAAACTTTGCACAGATATTCTGTAAAGTGTATAAGCATGTTCCAATTGTTCACTCTTAAAAAAAGTGTTGATATTCAATTCCATTTTTATTGGCATTTTAAAACCGTAGTTAAAGTTTTTTTATGTTCTCGATTCCATATTTTATTATGTTCTGAAAAAAAGGTAAGAGGTTGTTGATTTTATGAAGGTATTTAAAAAAAAGGCCTTCGTCTGATATTTAATTCTAAAATACAGCTACAAGATAAAAGTAAAATAGGAAAATTATCACAGAAAAATAACGTTCTAATTTGCGGGGATCGTTAAACGTGTAATTTAATTGCAAATGTGTTTTCCAAAAATATCAGTTGGATATAGAGCCACATTGACGTATTAATTACAGACATTGACATATCAAATTATCCAATAAACCTGCGACACATTTGACGCAAACTTAATTATAGATATATGATGTGTAAAGCTGCAATTACTTTCTAGTAATGGGAAGTGCATAATTTTAATAAGTCAATTACTATTTAATCAGTTTCAATTGGCATGATGATCCAAGAAAAGCCTCGAAATTAATCACATTTCAGCATACTCTAAGTATTCATAAAGTTCCTCAGGCAAACGTGTTTGAAAGACTGTAGCGACTGTTTTAAAAAATTATTTTTTGATATCAGATTTAAAGAGCTATAAAATGCGGAAATAGGAAGACAGAAATGACTAAAGAAACAACTACTTTTCCTCATATGAATAATAAAAGATTAGGTCTGCAATTTGCCGGCAGGTATTCCTCTAATAAAGGTAGATAATGTAAGCACCTTTAGTGCCCTAACAACACTAAGTAAATAACAGCAGGAGTAAAATTTTTCACTAGAGCAATTTTATAAAAGATAAAGTTGTTTATTGCAATCTGCGGGACTTGTGCACCCGAGATTTAAAAGGAAATCATAATTTCACATAAAGAGTATTTTTTTATTATATCTTCACTTAAGCATAGTTTTAGTTTCCATGGCATGTGTCCATTCCGTTTTCCAGAGCGAATGTGTTTGACGAAATTAAATAAGTGTATAAAGAAAGAAAGTTTAATGGGTAAATTCAAAGGAAATAAAAGTTTCCAGTGATTGTAAAATGAAAATAAAATACTATAAATATCTAATTCGGATTTGGTTACATTTTAGTGTTATTTATGAACTGTTTACCTTCTGCTGGCAATGATAAAAGCATTGACCTTGCTCCTATAAAAATTAACCTTAATATAGAGCAATTGGAGAGAATTTTATTTTTATTTATTTTTCGGAGACAGATCTCGGTTTCTTTGGTGGCCATTAAAAAATCGGAGATATTTTTGGATGGCCTAGAAATCTCAATATGGGCTGATAATTGGGCATGAAATGTGTGTCCAGCGATCTTTTTTACTTCTAGATTAATTGAGCGTGGAATATAAATTTAACAAACAGATTTGGTTACTTACTTTAGAACCAAAGTTTTATTACATATTATTAGAATTACCCCAAAAGATAACGTACAACTTGCGACAAAATGTAAAACAATTTTGAAACAAACAAACTACATTGTATCTGTTTGTTACGTTATCTCCCAGTGTGATAATGACCCGAAACTCCGTAGTAATAAATTATACTAAAAATATTCTTAGAATTTCCATTTCTTAACTGCCCACAGGCATCATTTCTATCTAGCAAATTCTCGAAGTATTCAAGAAACACGCCCCAATTGCGATCTACTTAAAACTTTGCCCCAAATGACATGGGAACTTCATCATAAAACGACAAAGGGATGAACCGAAGGAAGGACCTTTCTCGGCCCTAGAATACGGACGTGAAAAGATGCATAGAGAATTTCCTTCGATTACTTAACATTATTAGATTGACGGACATGCTTTCGTCAAAAAGTTACATTCAAGTGATATTCTTCTTTGCCTTGAAACAATTAAGCAACCACTTCACATGTACTCCCACCTAACAGATAGACAGATGGGTGAACCTTCTCCAGTCCTTAGACAAATTCCTTTGTGAAGTTGTAAGTTTTGTAGAATTTATGGCATGAAATCAGTTTGAAATTTTCTGCTTAAGGTGTGCCCGGGGAGACCTTATAAAATTTATCTCTCCAATGGATACGAAAAGGCTGCAGGGGTATGCAATTTACTCGTCTTAAGTGGAAAATATACCAATCGTTTATCAGAAAAGAGTGAAAGCACACAGTTCACCTGGAACCCTAAAGGTTCACTTTTGCTGCATAAGGATGTAGTCGAAAATGTGGAGCATTTATTCTCTTTTCAAAAGAGTTTATTGGTTTTCCATTGAAAAATCATTGGTCGTTGCTCCTCTCGCGTTGAGTATGGGTTTTTAGAAAACAATATGACCTTGTAAAGTAAAGCATTTTTAAGGGAACGTAGGAGACAAGAAGACAAGAATATATTTACAAATTTTGATGTTTTAATTCATAAAAATGGGTACAAGTAATTCATAAAAATGGGTAGCAAGTCCGTAAAATTTGTTTTTGAAAGTGAAACAAGTAACTTTAAGTGTAACAATTTTTCTTTCTTCTTATCTTAGAAAGTCCCCTGAATAAAGAAATACTATTGGAAAAGTAGATTTCTAATATCTTAAAATAGATTTTTAATATCTTAAAATTCTTATGGAATTTAATTTAAAAACTAGCTATGCTTGACGAAAATTACATTTAAATTAAAAGTGAACTTAATTTACTGGATCAATAAACATCTTAAAAATAATTTCGAGATGATAGTCTATGTCATTCTCAGAAAACTGTTCCTGGTAATTCGAAAGTTTACTTTGATTTTTAATAAAAGCCTCTTCTTTTGACAGAATTCTTGTCTCTAAAATTGTATTCGTAAAGTCGATATTTGCACACTATTTCATTACTAAAACCATTCACAGGAGAACTTAAATAATTTTTTAATGAATTGAATTGAAAATTGACGAAACAAAATTAGCAAATCGAGTTCAATAATTTGAAATGACATTCATCCTCCTTATTGTTCATCGGTATGGGTAATTCTATACCTTTGGCTGTTTCAAATGTTTGTTTTTAAGAAGCTCTGTGATTAGAACAATGTTGCTCTAATTTATTTGAATTTTATTTTATATTTAGAGATTTTTAATTAATTTTTGATAAAATATGCAATAGCTTCCTAGAAGAAGGCTGTTCAAAAAAGTTTCATTTTAAATTTTAACTATAATGACTTTTACGTATATCTCTACGGAATTTTTATTACTCTGATAAATACAAAAATACTTTAATTATTTATTTTAAATTGGAAGATTTTATTAAAGGAAATTGAAACAATGAACCAGATAAACGCATGTCCTGTTAATCGAATCATTTCTGCTCTATTTCTATTTAAGCCCGACTAAGCCGATACAAGGCAGCCATTATTATTTTTCGCAATTATTGGCAATAAATCATATCGAGGATTTATTTAGTTCACTTTCATTGAAAACAGCGGAACCGAGTGAAAATTATGACAATTATTATTTTCAGTAAAAACAGTTAATTTAACACTTCATTATGCTTCCTAAAATGATTTTTGTGTATATCCAGCGACGGGGTAAATTGGCTATTTCGGGTTAATCACATTGAAATGAACTTCAAAAGCATTTAGGCTGGGGGCGTGTACGGGAGCCACCCTGTAGTTCAGGGCCTTTCACGTTCTGTGTACGCTCCCTGTGGACGACCAGTGGCCCGAAGGGCGCAGCTCGAACGAGGCCTTATATGTTTGGCTGAATTAATAAAACATTGTTGCAATAATTCAGGCCTTAATTATGATCTGGAAACAAAGCGTTTAATTTATGCAGACAATGAATTCATTGGCATGTGTAAAATTGATGTTTTTGTCGGTGAATAAATCTATTCGCACTAAAACTTAATGCTGGTTTGACTGTAGACACTTGCCGCCATTAAGAGGTACCTTAGTGAGGGTGTCGTATAGTACTTTGATTACGACACCGGCAAAGGTGTTAAAACAGCAGGGCCCATCAAATCTCCGAACAGACGGTGGAAGGCACCGCGAAACAGTCACCGGCTGAGATTATCATCAATAAAATTATCATTTGCCCATCTTGAATATTCAATTGGTATGCACTTATAGCACTTGTACAGGGTACACCGCGTTTTAATGCCATGAATATTCTGGCGGCTCCCACTTCTATTGCTCCGGCGTGCACGGGCGTATTAACGTGGGCAATTTTCATAGCAGGGATTTTACAGGCACAGGGCGGTTATCTGGTCATTGCGCCCGTCCATATAAGTGCGCAATTTAAGTTTTATTGCTGAAAAATTGCCGAAACAATTTCCTGTTCGCATTTTGTGGCATAAAAGACGTCTTTGAATATCACCCAGGAAGATTTATAGATTTATGTGTTCAGCGGTTGTTGCCATCGTTGTTTCTACAGTCACCCTGTTTAGACTCTTTAGATTGTTTGGTAGATTTATAAAATGCCTGTTAGCTGATACTAAACCTTCCTTAAGGAACTCGTTTGATCCTCATCCTGGTCTCATTTCATCCATAAAACAATGAAACCCCGCGATATATGCCCGGCGGTGGCATGCGGGTGAGAAGATTTTCCCCCGCGAGTTCACCCTGTTAAGCACGTAATGGAACATGAGCTGCTTTCACGGATTGTGGCCAAACACACAATCTGTCATGGGTGAAAATTGCGGAGTGAAATTGAAAAGTTATTGCCATACAGCATGTTACCTTATTCCTATCATCATCTCGCGCACGCCGGCACAGATTTTACGAGAACTTATATATAGAATATTTTTTTCGAGAAGGTTTTGAAGGTTCTCTTTGAGCTCTTCGGTTCATTACGGAACGGGGGAAAGGCTGTAAAACGCTTTAAAAGCGCGAAGAACTGTGTCGGTTTTTATAGGTCAAGTTTTTCAGAAGTGGCGCGCTCCGCCAGAAGTGTCTTGGAGGTGCTGCTTCTGAATTGCCAACAGTAAAATTTTCGTAGTATCTAAGAGAGATAAATCAGAAGATAGAAAGCAATTTACCGCACGATTAATGGGATGGTTGAATTTCTTTTGTTGGTCCTCTGGGACTCTGGGTGCTTTTGCCGTTTTTTTATGAGAGAAATGTTAATTTCCATGTGTGACATCTCCTGGGTAATTGGGATGGATTTATGAGAGGTGCGGTAATTCAATTACGTGCTGAAGCGGCAATTAGGGAATATACCTGAATCGTTTTACCTATCTTTCAGACGTAATTAAAATACACGAGGGATCGTGATGATGACAGTTAATTGTTAGCAAAATACAATTTCTGCATGTTTTATCCTGCAATTCATGAAATAACACAAAATCACTAAGGAGTACTTATAATTTTGATAAACACAAATTACAAATATTACTACCCATATTAAAATTTTAATCGTATATTTTGGAAAATGTTCTTTAAAACGATCATTAAGTTTTTCACTTAATCACATTTTGAGGGGAAAAAAAAGAAATAGAATGGAATTTTAGTGTTATTATCAATTTTGGTATTTAGTTACCCGCGGATGCGAATATCCAAAAGTAAGTACTAAAAAAAAAAACATTACTACTGCAAGCAATCATACTTTACCAGCGGGCGAAGTTGAAGAGGTGCTAGTTATGTTTTCATGTCATTCAATTAATGGACATATTTTGTTTTGTATTCCTAAAATGTTTTTAATATCTATTGGTATATAATGTTAAAATACTGTTATGACTTAAAACTACTTTCTCATTTCCCTTTGCCCCATAGTATATTTTGCGAAGTTATGAATTATGTAATAGAAAGTCGAATACTTCAGAATAAAGTAGCCCTCAACCTTCTCCATGCACATAAGGTGCTTAGAACCAGGTGCGTAATCAAGATTTTTCCGTAAAAATGTAGGAAACAATTGATTAAACATCCAGAGGACATTAATAGAATTACAGTACGAGCGTCATTCAGCACATTAGCTTCCGCTCATTTAATTTGCGGTCTCTAGGTAACTGATCAGCACATCTAAATTGATTAACACCTCATTCTTCAGGCGACGGCATTGTCGTTGATTTCACGCATTTTTGCCTTCTTTCATAATTCTTCATGCCCTTCGGCCAAGATAGCTGCTATTGCGTTAAGGCCAAATCTTACACACTGTTTCACTACTCTGCTCGTCTACAGATCCGTTGTCCGGCGGACTCGACCGTCGCATGCGTTTTCCCACCAACTGATCGAACCAAATTTTCACCGAAAAGATCTCAGCGACCGTGAAACGGGGACGCGGGGGAGGGGAATAAATCTCGTTTTTCAGTTTTGAGTTTTTGATTAAATCAGCGCAAATCTCGCAAGGCACTGTGGCCCCCGCCGCCGCTGTAGTTATTGGAGTCGCGCATTGCGCTGGTGTCTTTTGAATCCCGCGTCTAGTGCACGATCGTCGCCTAAGTCACAGTTGAAAAAAAGAAACACATATCATCTAGCCAGTAGTGCTCTCGCGGTCTGGAGCTGGCTTTCTTTGCAAACTTTGGAATTTGTTTTAAAACGTATTTCTTTTCGTTTTCGCATACGAGGTGCTTTTCAACGTCGCGATTTTCCTGGACGACTGAGCAGTCATAATTCGCTTATAGTCGCGAACCATTTCACTTTCAGTCGCCAGTCGGGAGCTTAAGATCTCAGCATGGTTGCGGTGCAATAAAGATATAAGGTGGTGCTGTAACAGCTATTTTTTCTTAAGTTCCACAGTTTACTGGCATTTCTTAGCTGGAAAAAGTCGAATCGTTAAAAATTCGCCCGAGCCGATAATAACCAGTTTTCCTATTGCAACTGTGCCACCAGTCGACGTTAACTGATCACAGTCGAGGGCAAGGCGCTTTCAGTTTGGTGAAAATAAAGAAAATCAACCGCGAGGTCCGTGATAAGTGATTTGTTCGATTTTAAGACAAAAAACAGTCACTGATAACATTTTTAACCGTGCAGTATCAAATAAGTTGTTATTTATTATTCGCGTCCGTGGTGCTCCCGCGGCAACCACCCTTTCGCTCCAATCATTTTATCGTCAAATCGCCGCAGTAGTCGCTATTAACATCGCCAGCGGCAACGACAATCTATTTCTCGTCGAGGCAATTTCGGTCCGAAAATAGTTTGCTATCAAAGGCATTTGCAATCTTTTTAATTCTACAACCCCTGTGAGATAAGAAGTTTTATTTGCAAAACAAAAACATCATCACCAACGAACGAAACCGAGACGGAGTACGAGCTCCTAAGCAGTTAAGAAGTAGTTCATATTAAATTTTTCCCTTCGTGCAAAAATCGAAATTGCCCCCGCTCACGCTGTCACGAATATCAAGGGTGATAAGAAAACACGCTTCGCAAACACCTGAATGGATTTGCACCTGTGTACCGTCAAACTTCATTAAGTGATATCGTCTCATACCGCTTTTGAAAACAGTTTTCTGTTCATGTTTCTTTTCCGTTTTCTTGCTAAATAAGCGTGAATTAAAATGATGTAAAAATTTCTTTTCTTCGTGAAAAGTGAAATTGCCTACTTCGTTTTTATATAACTCGTTTTTTCTCCAGTTTTTGTGCGCGATCGTTTCTGTGGATATTGCTTGCCTTTGACTATTGGATCTGAAGATTATTGGCCATTTTATTAGTGCCGAGATTAGCCATCAACGTTTCCAACAAAGGGTAAATATCACTCGATTTAAATTTATAATTAACTTCTCGCAAAACCTCTGCAATCAATTAACCCCTGTTCGTTGACGTAGTGCTAAAACACTGAATGGTCCCTGTTTCCCGAGTAGCATCATGACGACTTTGTGTCTATCGTGACGCACAGCAACGTAATCTATAGTTTCGACGGCTATTACTTTAGGTCGACAACAGTGCCAGCACATATTAATTCTAGGAGCTGTGTGTATTGAGATAAGATGAACGTATAACGAAATATTGTAGTTGTGAGTCATTGCTCTCGCAAATTTAGGCAAAGCTATTAACCTGCGGAATTTTTAAGATAAAAGAAATTGTTGATGCTATCCTAAGAAGTTCCCAATTGTTTTGCCCTCGGATGTTATTGCAAAACAAAAAGAAAAATTTACAGCGATAAATTTAGAATGCTTAATTTGTGTTCATCTTTCGTCAGCAGATAAAACCCAGCAAAACAAGTTTAGACCACTCCTAAATTCGTGGTCATATCACATTCATTTACAATTTGATCTTACATTTGGTAAAATGATATCCTTATAAAGTCAATGTGTTTTAAAATATTAAAGACAATGTTCGCGAGATATGGGAAGAAATAAAGATTAATTAAATATGGCACAATCAAAAGCTGAAATAGTGAAATGGATAATATACCATGATTCATTAAAATTGTTCTGATAAAAAAAGAGACCTCACAATTATTACATCAATGTTTACATTTTATTTACAAATGTTTATGATTCACCAGTAATCTCAAAAGATAAAATTTTTCCCCACAAATTTAACATGATTTAATAGCAAATTCTTATTTTAAAAATATTTGTATTATTATTTACTAGCAAATCATTGCTGTTAATCAGCATTTAAATATAGAAATGTCTATACAATTGATCATTGACGTGGTCCACTTCTCTGGCGTGGATATTAATTTTTGTTTTTTGTTTTTTTCTCTCTCAAATCTATACCACGATGTAAAAACAGGTATGATATGAGCCGTTTATTTTGAAAGTGGTATAAGTCTATTTTTTAAAAAATCTCTGTTTAAATTATTAGAAATTTAAGTACTTTTTAAGAAGTACATTCAACTAAATAAGAAATTAATAGTACTTCAAATTACGTACTTATAATTCATTTCTAATAGTATTCAAATATATTATTAACAGAAAATTTGTCTGTGGTCGGGCTATGAATTTCCGCTATGTGTCAGCTTAAAAACTATGGTATTTGAATATAAATTTTCAAAATTTTTTGTAACAAATATAAAATGCCTTGGGGTTTTCCAATGATTTGAATATCTCTAATCAAATTAATTGTTTTACATAAAAAGGTTCCATTTGAATATTGAAGACAAACAAGTACCAATTCTCTATTGTTTCCAATTGTTATCTTATCACTCCCAATCGTGAGTCAAACTTAGAGTCTTACTTAGTCGTACTTAGAGTCATAATGACCTCGCCAAGAATGCAATAACAAAAACAAGTAGCCTCCAAGTATCGAATTGAGCACGAAATGTGGTAACGTGTCAAGGTCGCAATTCTTCTTCCAGTGTTTGACCATTCCGCCCAGTATCACGAGGAGGGAGCATCAAGTACCCGTTCTAAATCAGCCGGAGGAAACTGGCGTTCAATAACAAACAAATTCGTGAAAAAATTGACCGTAGAGAAATTAAGCAACGAAAAACTCGTCATGGTCAACGAACTTAGTTGCCCGTAAAACAATTATTGTGATGGTGGCCAAAGATTGCCGCCGGACACCGAGCAAGCTATTGCCGATATTGAAGGCATCTTACTGACCTGACAGTTATTAGAGTTTGGAAATCGTAGACATTTTTTTGGAACTATGTTTTTCAATGCAAGGCAACATTTTTGCGACTGACGTAGCTATTTTTATACTATTTCTCTACTTTAACTATAATTAGCTTTCAAAGGCAGTTAATCCCCTTACCTGCAGCAATAGTTTTTAATATTACAATACTAAACCAGAAAGAAAAACAAAATAATTTGCACTTAGTGAATAAAATAGTTCCCTCCTTTTTTTGTACAATTTGTTTTTTTTTTTTTTCAATCCTAAATCACTTCTCCTTTCATTTACAGCGTAAATTTAACAAAAAACCCAGTGTGATTTAAGTTCATAGATCTGTAAATTTAATTCAAGGTTTTCTTGTACATTAATAAAACTTAATTCGCCACAACAAATTTTTAAATTTTATTTACTTCTTGAACCAGGGACATTTAAAAGTAATATCTCAAAAATATAATAATTTGCTCTTACTCTAACAAACAGCCTCTTCCTTAATAGAGCACGTTTACTTTTAATAATCAATAACAGTGGAATACGTTTAATTAGTTATAGGATTTACAAAAAATTTTCACTAATCGCCGGTGTGTTCTAAATAAAACAGCAGAATTTTTTTATTAAATTCCAATCACAAGAATAATAATAAAAAATTATTATTTTCAACAAATTGTTATAAATAATAATTTAAGAAGTAAATTGAAAAGGTTAAATGCGGTATAAAACTTAAGTAAAGTACTAATTTTTTGTATAATTATTCTATAGCATTTATAGTTACTTAGCTGATCTCGTAGACTCCAAATAGGTTTTTTTAAGTGAGGTTGAAAACGTGCAATTAACTTAAGTGGGCGACTAGTTTCAGACCTTGGTCGGCATCATTTCTATTAGATGCTTTTATAAATACGAATCGTAACGTTCGGACAAACGTCGTATGGAACACAAAGCAATAAATGAACAGGTACAAAGAAAATATCGATGTTTTATTTTACGTATAGTATACGTTATATCAATCAAACGAAAATGTTAATTTGTAACGAAAAAATATAGTGTAAATCATGCAATTTTTAAAAAACGTAATGATGCGATCTTTTAACTTCACAAAAATATTATAATCTTGAAAAATGGGCATCTCAATTTGCATGAGTCAGTCAAATATTGCAATTTATAATTCTTTTATATTCTGAATTTCAGCTGAAGCTTAACCTATTTTTAGATACTGGTCTATTGAAGACTTCTTATCATTGAGGACTATTGCTTCTTCAAGTTATTTGAAACGATGCTTTGGCGACGTGATTTCTATAATAGTATTTTCTTAAGTATCTTTTTTTAATGTCAGAAGCGTATCTATTTTTTTAGAAGGTTATATGTAATTTATAATTTTATTATTTATGACATTTCTGCAGCTTTTACATTAGTTTTTTTTTTATTTACATAGTTAGTCTGATATTGTCAATTGATTGCAAATAAATAAGTACTGCAAAACCATATTAGAATCGATTTTTTTTCTACTTTACAAGATCTCATTTAGAAGTTAATAAATCTGTCTTAAAAGCACTTTGCCTGTTCATTAGTTTGAAGATAGTTATATTTATGACCACCTACAACACGTATATATTTTTTTTTATTATCTCTATTATTGTCATAAATTCATTAATATTGTGCCACTTATTTCCTATATGCTATTTTTGTTTATATTTGACCTACTTTTGATCTATTTAATTATTTATTTTTATTATTGTGTCTCCATTTATATTTTTCCTAGTATTCATTTTTATTTTGATGTGCAAGTATTCCATTAATCTAAATCTGAACCTTGATGAGTCATAAATAGCTTTTAATGAATCTAATTTGTAATCAACGTAGATAACAGGGTTGCAAAATGAAGTAATTATCCTGAAATTGTAGTTCAAGTAATAAACACAATTTTCCGCCTGTGCTTCTTAGGTTTCCGAAGTATCATATAACAAAGCAATGCGATGATAAGAAAAGTTCATTTAACAAGGAATTTGAATTGTTCACACTATAATTATATATTTACGCGTAATCTATTGAATGTCAGTACCCTGGAAAACCGGGAAGCTATCATTTTTGAATGAATGAATCACTTTTAATACCGACCTATTACTAAACGAAATTAGCGTGATATAACACGACACGAAGCAGATCCCTTTTTATACGTTTTATTAAAAGTTCAATAGTTGTTTTTCGCCATCTCATTTTGCTAGACTAAATCTTGTCAGATTGCAGCGAACAAGACAGACTTGTTTTCTAGAATTTTAATGAATTTGATTGGAATTGATTTGCAGCTGTAGGACGCAAAATATTCATACATGTTGACTCATATCTAAATATTACAATTAAAATGCGCTGCTCTTAGCAAAAACTGCTGGCAAACCCTGGCTGCGAGTGTGGTGCCTGATTATGTAGTTCTCTCGCATAAATGCAAATTACGACAATATTATGACTGCGAGTTTCCTTGTTGCTAAACATAATTTGGACAAACCTCATATACACTTGAGTTTAACTTTTCGCTGTCGCGCGCAATCCTTGAACTTTTTATATATATATATATTTTTTTGAAGCTGATTTTATGTTCTTTTACGACGAAAATAGACTGTTGTTTAAAATATTTCGGACTAGAAATCTTTAATATTATGTCTGTCATTACTTTTTTTTTTTAATTTCAGGAAGCTAATTATACGTAGCATCAGTTAACAATCCATTCACCTAGAGCAGCAGAGGCTAAGAAACGCACTCACATTGCGAACTGTACGTTAGAAGAAAAGCAAGTAGAGAAACGTGACCGAGCAAAGCATCTGGCTCGGTTAGGTGTAATAAGATATTAAACTAGATACCAGCATCGATGGAATTTTAACGCCATTTAATAAAAATATAAACAGTAAATTGTCATTGTAAACAGTAATGAGGTAGACGGTTTACGTAAAAATATTTACATTCGGATGAAAGAGGAACACCTTCGGTAGGAATGATGTCTAGTAATTGAAAACAGAGGCAAACGATCTGGATCACGCTCTTGTTGCCATTCTAATTTACTTTACTCTTCTTCTTACCGTGTTGTCGCATTTGAATATCAACTTGCAATATATGAGCACACGAACTTTATGCAAAGTGTTACTGAATTATTAAGGAAACAATTAAAAAATTTCCAATAGGAAAAACGTTTTGTAAATGAAAGGCATGAGTCGGAGTAGTCGGAGTAGTCGGAGAAATACGTTAATACCGCCAGGGTTTTCGCTACGGAGGCTTCTGCTTCAAGGTGCTAGGGCTGCTAGAGGCAGCCCCCCATTCAGTCAGCGAGCATGTGATGTCGAAAAGGGTACAACGAAGCATGACAAAAAGACGGGCGAGACTTCTGGAAGCACCGGAAATAAGGTATGAAATACACATATCAAGGTTTAGTCTTTTCAATAGTCGCACACGTAAAAGGACAAAGTTCTTTTACTAGAGATTTTATTGTTAAACAGAATTGCAAGAACGTTTTGCAGTTTTTAATATTAAGGTACTTTAGATAATCCTCAATACGAGTTGTTCCAAACAATTTATTTATACCAAGTGTATCATCTTATGCAGATGTTTTAATAATCTCTATGTTCCTATTTTCAAAGCAAAAACTGTGGAGTATTAATAGAAGCAAATTAATTTAATTGATTTGGTACTGTACAATTACTATTCTAATTACCAAGAGCCATTGAAATCAAATGTACGGAAGTAGTTTTTAATTCTAGCGAATCAAAATAGTTGCGTCTCGTAAAATATTCCAAGAAAACTTCTGCATATCTATATTGATAAACAGACGTAAACAAAAAACTAAATGTTGTTAACAAATTGCAACAAATGCTACACGATAAGACCAAGTCTTAATTGTAAAAATAAATTATTAATTGATTTAAGCGCAACATTTTTGTTGACATGCGGTTAAAATGAATCGTAATTAGACTTGTTGGTAATAAATAATACAATTTACAGAGCAATTATCCGGACTCAGCATCACAACTATTTTCTACCCCACCCCCACCATATACCAGCTCTTCAGGGAGTTCTCAACAGCCGGTAACTCCGAGTCAACAGCAACAACAGCAACAGCAGCAACAGCCTCAACAGGGTAAAAGTATAAATTCACCACTTCGCGGAGAATCGAACATGTACTGCCCGATCTGCTACAACACTCCCTCGACAGAGTCATTTTTCACCTTGTTCACCTGCAAACACACCGCTTGTCGCACATGCCTAGAAAGATACCTTAAAAATGAAATCAACGAATCACGAACTGATATTGGTAAGCAAGTTTGGCACGACACTTTTTAAATTTTTATAGTAATTTCCACCATTTTGCAGCATGCCCACAATGCTCCGAGGCCATGCATCCGAGTAATATAGAAGTCCTCCTAAAGGATCATCCTGAAATAATCAGTAAGTACGAAGATTTCATGGTAAGGCGATTTCTTCTCTCTGATCCAGATTCGCGGTGGTGCCCAGCGCCTGATTGCAGGTAGGTTGTGTAAGTTACTTTACGGCAAAAACGATAACTGAGATATGAATTTATCTTTCAGTTATGCTGTAATAGCAACGGGATGTGCATCATGTCCCCGGATACGATGTCAGCGACCTGGTTGTGGTGTTAACTTTTGCTATCATTGCAAAGCTGAATGGCACCCAGATCAAACGTGCGATGCAGCTAGAGCAGCAAGACAAAGACCTACTCGGGCTCCATCTGGGAGCATTAGCCAAGATTCTCAACATCGGGATGAAATTAAGCCATGTCCCAGGTGCAAGGTTCTCATTGTAAAAATGGATGATGGTTCTTGCAACCACATCGTCTGTTCCATTTGTGGATCAGAATTTTGTTGGCTGTGCATGAAGGAAATAAGTGATTTGCATTATTTAAGGTAATTTAATGCTATAGTGGCTATATAATATATTTTTAAATTATCACTTCATTACAGTCCCTCCGGCTGCACGTTTTGGGGAAAGAAGCCCTGGTCCAGAAAAAAAAAAATTCTTTGGCAACTTGGTACATTAGTTGGTGCTCCAGTAGGCATTGCTCTGGCAGCTGGAATTGCTGTTCCCGGTATGATAATTGGTAAGTTTGTATCCTTAGGATACATTAATAAGTTTCATATCAATACAATATATTTTAAGGTATTCCGGTTTGGGTGGGTAAGAAGATTCACGCCCGATACAAAACAGCTACAAAACGAAAGAGGAATTGTGCACTTTTAGGAGGTGTAGCAGCATCGGTAAGTACAGACAAAATTCTTTTATATATACGTTTCTTGTTAAAAGAAATATAAAGTTTTTGAAACACTTCGCTCGTAAAAATATTTAACGGAACTATCTAAAAGAAATCAAATAAAATCTATTTTCCTATTCTTCCTCCTAAAGAAATATAGGATTCGTCCTGAAAGTCAATATTATATTTTTGTAAATCTATTTTGGTGTAGTTACAAACGACTCTAAGCTACTAAAGCTATCATGCAATCACGCAATTTCTTTCCATTATAAGATCGAAAAGTCTAGAGACACACAATAAACAAATCTGAACATTTTCTGTTGCTGGGCCGACAATATTAAGTTCGAAAACAAATAATAAATTAAAACACCATACAAAAATCAATGTTGAAACATTAAGTTTTTTATTCAATTTATGCGAAACATATGAGCAAATTTAAAGATTTTTTAAAATTAAATTTTAGAACTCGATTAACTAAAATTGAAAAAATCAAAAATTAAACGAAAGGAATCATAAAAAATACTGTGACCTTTCCAAAAATATTTAAATATGAAAATACTAATATATACCGTATATTATGGTTAAAAATTTGGTGACGAGTTGTTGTGCTTTCATTTAGCGGTCAACATTCATCCCAATTATAACGCTTTGATGAATCGTAACCTAGCGCGAAAAATTAAAAACAAACATTTCATGAAATACAAAAATTATATGACTTTTATAAATATTTAATTTAATAATAGATTTCTAATTTACTAATCTTAAATTTTTCCATCGTGGGTAGAGACATTTTTAGAAAATAAAATAATGTGTTATCTCCAGTAGAAGCAGCTACTTATCATTCAGTTAAATAATGCAGCAGAAAGTCGGCTGGATGTCTTGTCGATTAAACTGTTGAAAGACGCTCCTCAATGGTGTGATTATAACAATTAATGTTTTTAATTCCTAACCATTTTAACATTTAAATTTCTTAATTTTAATGAGAATGTGTATTCCATAATCTAGTTCGTAAAGACTAGTTTTACTAGCCAACTAATGTAAATATAATTTGCACTAAAAGTCTAGAATAGCACTGTATGTACAGTGTTTAGAATATTCATCAGGATCACTAAAAGTTAAATAAGGTCAAAAATGCAAAACAACAATCAACCGGGTTATTTGGCTTTATTTTCTCTGATTTTCCTAAAGGAAATCTTGATTTGAGTATTAAAAGCATTTTATGTTCTATTACAACTGTGTAAACAATGTTAAAGTGTTTTGTTTTCCGAAGTGCTGCGTGGTACATAAAGCATTGCATTTATTTCTCATTTACTTTTTAGTGTTTATCTGTTTATATATTTTGTATCGCTTTGTTAACAGTGTTTTGCTTTTTTTAAAATTGCATTTTTAAGACAATACGTTCAACTTTGGTGTTCATGTGGTACGTCTTTGCCTGTCTGTGTTTAATAATTTTTTTTAAAAATTCTTTGGCAGTTGTTAATAAGTTAATTTCCTTTACGAGTAGCAATAAAATTATTTTTATAACTTAATCAGTAAGATAAAATATGAAATTGGATAAGTTGTGATCTTTCTTTTGATATCTTAATTATCGTTCAAAAAATCTGAACTAAGAATTCCTTCTTTGTAAAAATCTTCCAAAACGTCCAAAAATCTTTGTTCAGCCTCTTCGTTTCCTAGTGCTATGTCGACAGATCCAATACAGAGCAATAAAGCCAGTAATTGGGACTTTCTGCAACGGATATTTTATCCATTATTACTCGTTGTAAATCACAACTAGAAAAGCTCTCACCTGTAGTCATTGTCTAGTTTTTCTCGCGAATAGCCTAAGTCAACTTCTAAGTCGATACCAACTTTAGATAGATTCTTCTTAAAATGCTCGTAGTAAAAATCTAACAACTTTTTCATACTTTCACGACGAATTTTTGAAGGCAGCGATGAAATCAAAAATAAAGCGATATCATTTGTCGGCCTAATGGAGTCTTATTAATGTTTTCGAATATCTAGTAAGGTGTGACTATTACCTGCTGTAGGTGACCATTTGCCAGTCTAAAATTACACAATTGTCCACTTTTGCCTTATCAGCGGGCTCCCTCAGCAGCAAATTGTTGCACCAGAAGTCTGTATGGGTGATCAGTCCCATGGGTTCGATGGGCTGCAGAAGGGTTTCAATAATATCACGTGTCTTACTTCGTATGTCATCTAATGCGGCTAGTTCATTATCACGCCCTCCTTTGTCCTGCAAAAATTTCCCCAACTGAGGCATTCCCTGCTCGACCAATTGCTGATAGCTGTCGGATGCTTTTGTTATTTGAAAAAGGAACTGTTCAATAAACAACGTTTATTATTATTTCTGCAAACGGAAGACATACAACTGTACATTGTACTTACTGGATATTTTTCGTTGAGGTCGATTTTCTCTTTAAACTTCATACCAAGCGATAAGGCATGTACAGATGATATTGATACTATGGCACTTTTTGCTTCTTCTAAACTAAGTCCTCTTGTGAAATGAGCTGACTTGTAGCCTAATGGGCGCATATCTTCTAGTACAAGTATGCTTTCAGGTGGTTCGGGACTAATATCTTGTTGATTTTCTATTACCGAATCTAAAGTGTATGTTGTATGATAGCATTTCGGTACCGGTACTACCATTGGCTCAGCGTCTGATACTAAATGACGCTTTTGGAAGTCAAGTAAATCGGGTAAAACCTGAAAGGAAGATATTTGAAAACAATATAAAGGTTAATTTATACTATTAAAATGTTTAACATTTTTTGCAAATCGGATTCCAACTTTATACAAATGTTTTTATAATTTTATGTTATATAATTTTGTGCAAACCTACCTGTGTATAAAATTTAATTTCACGCAAATCAAATTGTGCTTCAGTTACAAAATATCGACTGAATGGATCATGTGGTAAAAGTTTTATAAACAAATCTAAATGTTGCTGTTCATTCTTAAACTCATAGTCGATTGTAACAGCCAAAACTTCACTAAGATTGCTGACACCATTTGAACTGCCACTACAGACACGATAGTCCTAAAATAAAGAGGAATAGAAGTCCACATTATGGTCATTTTTGACTTAAATGTTTTTAGAAAATCGTTTTAAACAAATGGCGGTATCTTTTCTAAGGTATTTTTAGAAATACTCGAAATTACTTGGAGGAAAATAAGATTTTAAATCGAGTTATTTCGCCCTTTTCAAGATCCTGAATATGCACTTAAATATTCACCTTAACAATAAATTCTCCATTTTGAACCTTATGATATTCCTTCAGAAAGTCTTGAATCCACTCGGCATTGACTAGCCAGTTTTCACTGCTTGATGAATCGTCTTCAGTATCAGACATGATTTACTGTAAAATATTAAAATTCAATATCACAGAAATTCAGTACAAAAGAGCGAATTTTATGACTGTAGGACACGAAACCTGATACAAATTCTCGAGTAACTAACTCACTATTTTACTATACCGAAACTACGAGCCATATGTCAATCCTTCACTGCCAAATTGTCACTGATGCCTCAATTATCGAAAAAAAATCTTGAAAAATTCACTTAAACCCACTTCAATTTCGGAGCAGGAAATGCATATAACATATGTGCATGCTCAGCAAAATTGAGTGATCTATTTTAAAAAACTATCGAACCGTACAGAGCTAGAGGCAAGCCATCACCACCATCATCATCGCAAGTAGGATGAAAAAATAGAATAAAATAAAGCCCCGCAGTAGTGACTACAACACAACTTGGGCGGCGAAAAAAAAGGATATGGTTGGTTGGGTTCTCCTCCCCCCTCGTGTAGAGCATACACCGAGATTTACATACGTGCTGCTCTATGCATCACGATGAGGCGCACAGTCTACATTTCACGCTATATGATAAATTTTGTGAAAATCGGTGGAGCCCAACTTTAAGGTTCTCCGACTCCTCCTGAGCGTGAAGAAGCCGAGGGTACTCCGCCACTACTGCCGACGACATTCAATTTACTTTTTGTGTGACAGTAGATTTTCCGAGAGCCCATTAAAAGGCGTGTCATTGTCGTCTGGTTTGTGTGACTATGAACTCTATTGTATACAAAATAATTATCACAATGAACTCTTTGTTACGGCTCTATTAACTCAATAGGCCATTCGCCCATCGCGATGTGCTTTTAAATTATCAGAATGAAAAGTACTGTCCAATGAGCCCGGGGCAACGAAAGAATTATTTTAGGTTTATTGAGCTTATCGCAACTCGGGTTCGAATTCGGTTTTATATCCGAGTACACAGCCCCAATAATATGGTTTATGTACGCGCCCATAAAATCACAAATTCCGTTCCCAGACGTCTAGACACATTCGACTTTTCCATTACGTTCACAAAACATGATACGAGAAAAGGCACACTCCCATCGCTAGCCCATCCATCGCGTGTAAGCCAGAAAAACCCCGAAATCAGATTCTCATAGTCGCAGAACAAAAAGAACTTACTTAATTAAAATTATTAAAGTGGGCGGCTGAATCAAGTCAGGAAATCAAAGGAGAATATTTTCACAAAAGTCGGTGGCTATGAAAAATTCAAATTCACCACTGCGCCGAAGAAGAGATAGAGCACAAACCACTTCAGACAGAGGAAGGAAGGAACAGCGAACTGCACAAGCACCACGTTGATTCTGTGGGCAATGTTCTCCCGCTGGAAGTATGTTACTTGATATAAAAAATATCACCACATCCCAAGTAGTCGCAACGTCCCAACTTCCTCCTCTTAGTCCAGAAACTCCCGAGGTCTCCCGGAGTCTTCCAGTGCGAGTTGAACAAATTCCGTTCAATTGCACGCGCTTCTCCCCATCACCGACCTTACTGGCGCATAATAGCCCAGAGCTAGATGGTCGTTCAGTTGAGATCGGTCGTGGGGTCGTGTTATTGCGCCCTGCTCTTTATATAAATGAGGAAAAATTACCATCCGCTTTCTAACCCACCTGGAAAAAGCTGGCCTGCTCTTCCCGTCTTCCGCGTCTAGTTAGGCGGAGCTTTTGCCAATCTTTCCAACATCCGACAACGAAAGTTCGTGCGCTGTTCCAGAGCTCTCCAGAGTAAATCTGTGCGCGATAATGACCTCGCCCACTACTCCAAACCCTGCTTTTTTTACTCCCGGGGGAAAAGGAAGCTTTCTGAAGGATTCCCCGTGGTATTAACCTGAATTTTTCCTCTCGCCGTGTACGACACACGACAATTTCAGACTGCTTGACCCAATAACAATACTTACCTAGCGGCAGGTGCGCGACGGTGCGACGAAAGGTCCCCCGAGTTGCGTGCAAGGAATTCGCTTTGTTGGTCAGGAAAATTATAGTGAGTAGAAGTAGATTCATTCAGCTGAACAGGATATTGCATGTCTAAAACTGTAGTTTGCCACACATTTACACGTTACGGAAGGGCGTTGATTCCCATCGTGGATTTTTGGTAATTAATAGGAGATTAGCGCCGCAATGGCCTTCACTTAATTGCTTCTACTTTATAAGTGGGCGGGGTGATTAACTGCTTTCTTTTGGGCTTGGAGATAAAGCTAGTGATAACAGGTGGGCTAATAGGTGGATTTCACCCTATTGATTAACAATTTCGATTGCCTATATCATTCTTTATCCATGTAGATTCCTTTTCAAATCGGAAGGTAGCATTTGGGAGAAGTTGTTTTTTGTGTTTAAATGGAAAACTCAACAAAAAAAATTAAGTTTTAAATTTTGATCTAAAAAATAGGCTGAGAAAAATATTTCAAAATTATTTTTATAAAATAAATATTTTAGCAATTTTGTTTCAAAGTAACGATTGTGAGAGCTAAAATTTATCAAATGTGAAATTTACAAATATAATCGTAAAAAGTTCTCTAAAAATTCTAAAGGCATACCATAATTAAATTTAAAATAGGAACCAAAGCTTGACCTTTTTTGGTTTTCATGGGGTTTTATGCTTAGATAACTATTTTTTAATTCTAATCTTTTACGAAACAAAAATTGTAGATTCTCAGTGATAGTAAGTGGCTAACAAGCTTATTTTTGCAAATATTGGAAAATAGCAAATATAATTTTTGAGGGTTTTAAAGTCTTAATATCGTTAGAGCACTAAAACCTAAAAAGATTTTAAAACATTTCTGTGGAAAAAATCTCTACTTTTTAAACAGAGAGAATGTGGAATTAAAAAACTTGTCTGCATGAAAAAGGCCCTAATATTACTAGGAAAAAATAATAAAACTTCAGTGAATGAAGTGCATTCAAAATTCTTGTCGCCAAATCTGTTAATGAATAGAAAGTTTAATTGTTACAGAAATATTCGCGCTATTGTTGGGTTATTTTGTGCTACAGTTGCATCAATCAAAAGGTGTCAACCTTCCTGCATATTGCGATTCTAAGAAATGAAATGGAATGAATGGATTTCGCCACTTTAAACTCGGACAGTATTCAATGCTGTTGACGTCGGCAGCCCCGACTTGCTGTTCAAGTACCCCAAAAGCGCTTCACGGTGACAACTCCTTTTGGTGACCAGTCGCCGTGAATTTCCAATGCCTCCTCCTCCACGGGAACATTCCAACAGACACTCGCGAGAACTCGAGAAGAATCGATTTTGCTCCAATAGCGAAAGTTTGCGCATGAACTCGTTTCACCTCTAACGCTCTCGTGCAGCAGCATCCCTTCGAGATAGATATTAAAAATTAGTGGGCATCCTACCACTCAAACCAATGCAAATTGATGCAGAAGCACCTATAAGCAACTAAAAAAAAAATGTAATAAACACTTGCGATGGAAATTTGAGACAAGATTGCTAGAGACGAGGTGTGGAGCGATTTGTTTCTTAGGGTTTTTTCCATTTCGCCATTTGAGTAGCAAAAGGTACATTTCGGATCGATACAGTTGCTCCAGGTGCTTGTCAGAATCCGCACTTACGGTAGGAGCTTAATTGAAGATTTGGGGGCACAAGATTGTGGCAAAGCTCTGGAAATAATGCGCTAATTTTTGCCCATTCTATTTTTGAAAATGCTTCAGGATATATCACAGTCGACTGGTTGTACGGGGCGGTTTCGATTTGTTTTATTCTTAGCCCATGCGTGACTTTCTATTGACTGCTTTTAACTGCTTAACACGAGAATGGCACTAAACATGAAGACTATTTCGGCTTAGTAGTCGTATATGTTTTGTTTTTTAGAAGATTTCAATTCGCTGGCGTCCAATAAACACATTATTTTAGGTAAATATTTTGTTGGGCATTTTTCAAAAAATTTTTAAATTATATACACAATTAAATCAAAGCGCTTTCGTTTAGCGGTTCTAAATATCATAAATTTTTCCTTCAATAAAAAAAGAGAATTTTATAGCTTACGTATGCAACAAAATTAGCAAGAATTCATTACATTTGAAGTTGATAATTATATTTTCTAAAATTCCTAGAGTGGAATATTTCTTAACCTTTTGCAAATTAGTAAATAATATTTACCCAACGTGTCCACTGGGTTACTCAAATTGTTATTGAATGAAACCGTAGGTATGTCAAAAGGTGGATATAATTTAGTTTCTTGTAGTCGAGTTTGCATACAAATTTTCTGCATTGGTGATGAATTGATAATTTTTTTTTTTGGTCTACCGCCTTCTCAATTCATAAATCTGTCCCAATTGTATAATTAAATCTCCAAAGCGTTTTTTTTTTGTTTCTTTCAATGTGGTATTCAAATAAATTCAAATGATATCCATCAATTGCATAAATTAAGAGCAATAAATCAAGAATTTATTTTTAATAACAATAGCTTTCCATGAACGGCGTAAGCCGGCCTTTGTAGGGCAACCAGACATTCTGCTCTAGTAACGCTGCTTTGCTTTTATGTTTAGGATCTTCTACAAATAATTCATTTTATCGAAGAAATAAATTCGATATGGAGTGGAATTTTTTTTAAGCTGTATTAAATTTAACGTGATATTTCTGAACACCAATATTTTTTTTATTTTTAGTTTTTAGTATCACCAGTGCTCGCAGGACTAGCAGTTGCCATCGGAATACCAATCCTTCTCTTCTATGTGTATGGTGTTGTGCCCGTATCCCTCTGCCGTACCGGCTGTGAAGTTTCCACTACCCGTGATGGTTTCAAATTTGAATTCGACGAGGAGGAGGAGGACAACCACTTGCGAAATCAGGGCGATGGCGCTAGTGTAGACGCTGTGTCCCGGATCGGAGCGACCAGCATTGGTGAAGTTAGTCTAAGCGTAGCCAGTGGCAGCCATATTGGAGTATCTGGCCAAAACACCACATTCGGTGTAGCACACGCTTCAAATCGAGAATCAACGACTGCTCTTGCCGGAAGTATAACCGGACATCGTTTGGAGGTTCAGGCAGATGTCAGCTCATCGGAAACGGCATCGGCGGTGACCTGTGTCAGCGAAAAGTCCGGTAACACCCTCAACGATACGGCGTCAACGCGTGCTCTAGCGGGTTCTATTCTTAGTTATAAACAGGTAATTTTATTTTACCTGCTGGTGCTGATGCCTTACTGATGCTTCCACTCGGCATTGTTCTTGGTTTTTCTGTTTTTTGTTCCTTTGGTCGTTTTATTAACTTATGTTGCCTGTAGCAATTAGATTCTTCGAATGTTAGCGAGGATGGTGTCTCTGAACGTGTTCGTTTCGATAACACTGTTTGTTATGTTATTGACGGGAAGAAAGACTGCTCTGACGTGTGGTACACCGCACCATTGGATCAAGTATGTATTGCTATTTTCTACTGTTGATCTTTTTAGACTTAGGTATGTAAGAGATTTCGTGTACGTTTAGTGTCTAACCATTTGGTTTGGAATTTTTTCAAAGATAGACTGCTAAACTCCGAAGATACAGAAGCGCCAAAGTTGACTCAACATTTTCTATAGTAGACAAATTTGTTAAGTTTACCGCCGTACAAAAGTTTTAATGAGCATTTTATTTTACTTAATCTATAGTCTAAAATAAAAAAAAAGTGAATGTAAAAAAAGGCTGTGGGCGTTTCAAACAATCTATAAAATATTTAACTTTTTTTTATTTGCATTTTTTAATGTATCTAAATTTTTTGGCGATTGACAATAGAAATTGTTATTAAAACCGGAGACACCTTCTTTTGTGCAGTCATTTATTTGTGTCCATTTCAACATTATATTCCAAAAAAACATTTTAAGTGTATCGTGTCGTGAACCAAAATCATTACAATTAAAATAAGGTTGCTAATAATATTTATATTCTTCAGTTATTAATTCATTTATAAATTATCTGGCTTATTGCGCTCCAAATTGTTTTCTTTTAAAATGATTCACTTGTAATGTTTTTTCCCAATTTTTAGGATTCTAGCGCCGACAAGGCGAGTGTAGGCAGCAGCCGATCGTTTCGCAGCTCAGAAAGGTCTTTTCGCGATGATGTTGATTCAGTAGGCTCAGCGAGTGCAGCTAAACGTCTTACATTCGGAAATCGAATACCCAAGTTGAACACAGCTTCCCACAGAACCCTATCCCTGGATAGCAATACCGGCTCCAACAATATTCCGGAGAATGTCAGCTTGGAACAACAAGCCGAGGAGGAAGACAATAAGGAAATTTCTGAACTGAATCAACAATTCGTTCCACAGTCCCAAGTCAACGAAGATCCAAATGAGAAAAGCACAAATCCGACGTCATCAGCGGCTACGTCTTCTCCGAGCTCCCTGAAGAAGCATGAATCTCCCGTGAGATTTGCCGAGAGAAATCAATCGAAGGCGTCCATTCTGAGAAACTTGTTTTTCTCCCAAAACGATCCGAATGCAAATAATGCAAGCGAAAGCGACACAAATGATGTTGGAAAAAATTAAAAATAAGAAAACTCCTAGTTTTTCAACATCTCCCAGTTGCTGGTGGGCGTGTCCCGCAAAATGCCGAGTCCCAACTTTGACAGGGTGTGAAGCAAAATTCAACTTAAATTGGCCTTGAGTTTTGCTTTTTCCCCTCTCGTTTGTCCAATTAATGTTTTTTACATATATATTATTATAGATGTATACTTTAGTGCATGTTAGCGCGACATTTGCGATGTTTAGTTAGAGCCTCATCGAGGGATGATTAAGTGCCAACGTTTTGATATTATTTAGTGCTTAACCGAAGACTGATCTACAAGAGGAGGCGTTGCAAAAGCCATTGAATTCGTCAAAGATATGACCGGGCTGCGGGGGACTCTACCACACCATGCCCAACATTAGCGATTCGTGTCTCTCTCTTTTGCATTTTTAGAAAAAATAAAATAAATCCGATTTCAGCTATTAAGCAAAACACTTATATAAACGTTCTGAAAACAGCTCACAAATTAGTTATTAACAATTTAAACGTAAATTCAGGCTTTCTCTCAGCGAAGTTTGCTAATTTTGCCTGGTAGGAAGAAGGTAGTGAAGAAGTCGGAGCAGTGCTAACGAAATGTGCAAGGTTAGGTGGACATCATTATTAATAAATTTCGAAGGAAACCCTAGAAATTT